>CM042166.1:10059542-10139542 GCA_023376005.1 Doryteuthis pealeii | reverse complement strand
ACCGCTTTCAATACAATATAACCGGAACACTCTTCCCAGAATGCCACACGGATAAAAACTTCCTTTCCAGAATACCTCACAAACTTAACTACCCTTCTTATCATACCCTATACAACAGTATATATTAATTTACCAACCCCTCCGCACGAGCAGGATGCGACACAAAGTCAATTTCTTAAGCTGAGTTTAACAGGTTTGAATTCAGAGTTTTCCTTCTCCTAGACTGATTACCTAACCAAGGTTGAAGATCCCAGTGTGCCCTACTATCTACCCATAGCTGGAGGGAAATTTGGATTCATACCTTTCCCAAGGGTTTTTAGCTCCATGTGAAATGCAAACAGCTTCGTCGAGGAATTGAACTCGGGTCGTCAAGTCTATTTCCTACGACTCTAACCATTAGCCCACGCATCCCCATATACAACAGTATATAAAGGGATGTCCACCCATCTTCCATTGCCACTATAAAATAAGAAATAAAAGTATTCTAAAGAATATCGTAAACGCCTGCCCAAGATCATATTGTAGGGTGAACTCTCCCATTGTGACAAAGGAGCACCCAAAGAAGCGATACAATGACTGATTGAAAAATCCCCTAATGCTAGTCGCCCCGACCGTTGCCGATGGTCCACCCTAGCTTAGAACCGTGATGCTTGGCGTCTCAACACCAACAATGATGTCTCCTACTTTGAAGAAACTTGCAGGGCCAACCTCAAGGTCAACAGTTAAGCTGTCCGACTGATGCTGAATCGATCAGGTTTCTATCCCGGCTGTAGTTAGCTTACAAAATGTCTAGCCACACTGAAGAGACTTGATAAGTCGAAATACGTGTTTGTGGATGACTATATATGCTCCCCATCCCCCTGGAGTTGAGCACTTTCGAGGGGATTTCGCTGATGACCACCAACTAAAGCGTAAATGCAACGCTCTCCTATAAAAGGGATGGAGCACTCTATAGCGGCCTTTACATATAGACAGATTTATGTATTAAAACAGTTAAAATCCTCTTCGCATTCTGTGGTTAAGTCGGGTGGTTAAGTTGTCTGACTGATGCTGAATCGAACGGAGTTCTATCCCGGTTGTAGTTAGCTCACAAAATGTCTAGCCACACTAAAGAGACTTGATAAGTCGAAAAACGTGTCTGTTGAATGTTGAACCGTAAAAAAGTGAGATTATCCTCTTCACTGATATTAACCATTGGGTTAACCATCATTTTATTGTTGCTTTTTATCTCAACACACACTTTTATTATTATTATTATTATTATTATTATTAGTAGTAGTAGTAGTAGTAGTAGTAGTAGTAGATTTTATTGCTGTTGTATTAATACTACAAGAAGTAGTAGTAGTTTTACTCCATCTTATAATTGTTGCTTTTTATCTCAACACTCAATTTTATTATTATTAGTTGTAGTAGAAAGGAGTTTTACTCCATATTATTACTTTTCATCTGTACACTCCAATTATAATTATTATTAGTTCTAGAGGTAGTTCTACTCCATCTTGTTGTAGGTGCTTTTTTATTTTAACACTCCAAACATTATTATTATTACTAGCAAATATATGCACCCTCCGGGTGCAAGTATTTTAGTTAAATTATATAATAAAATATCATATTAAATTAGCAAGGCTAATGAAACTGAATAAGAATGTAGATAAAAAGATTTTGAACAGAGGGGGTATGATTGAAAAATAGAACAATTTTGAAACTAACTCTTCCATCATTTTCCGTTACTCCCGTCTTTCATTGGTAAATTTTCCTAATTAAACTGTTTAGTTAAAATAGGAAGTAAAGAATAATATTACAGTTATTTCTTCTTGTTAAGGATTTCTTTTAAGATTTATTGAAGAGATTTTTGCTCATATTCAATAAGATAAAACCAAACAATTAGAAATCAATAATACTAAGCATATATTTATTAAAATCAATTTTTTAAGATCAATATGCAAATTAGCCTTTCCATTCACACTGTAAACCTCTATTTTGTTGTATATATAAATACAATTGCATGTTATTAATATGTAGATATGGTCAACAGTATAAATAATGTAAAACAATTTTATTAATAATTGAGGTTAAAATAAGGATAAATTCATGGTGAATGTGACGTCAATTACTAAGGGAATTGTGACTTGAGTAGTGATTTAGTTTCGGTTACAGACAGAAAAACACACAATCTCCATTATAATAAGATTTCAATCTTTGCGAATCTTTTATAGCTAAAGTTGATGTTCTTTCACTCGAGTGACAACAAGTCTCCTCAGGTGTCTAGTACTCTTCTGAGTATAGCTGATCTTAACTATGTTGTTGTCTGGATGGTCTGGATTCCTCCTCTTATTTCCAATTCCTCCATTTAATTGTTATTATTATTATTATCATTAATACGTGATTCGCCACTGCAGTGAGTAAGTATCATTTCATAAATAAGTTGGACTTTTATTTTCACCCAGCTTCTTCTTTTAACGTCGGACCCCAATGGCGGCCATTGTTTATGTTTCGTTTGTTTTTCCCGCGTTTCTTTTTATTTACTGGCCTCCCTAATGTACAGATGTCATCAGACAAAGGCATCCAATTCGCGCGCTTTTTATTTATCTGCGGTTCACGGAAATAATACCCAAAGCCTCGTTTTCAATCCTTACTTAAAAGGCCAACACGCACACACGCATCTATAGGCGCGAAGATGCTGCAGCTATTAAATAACGAATATGGGATGATTTACGCCGAACCACAGCGTGCATGCGTGAATCCCGTGGTAGGGTAGGTCGATTTTTCACTTTAAAAAAATATCAAATTGTGCATCTATGCAAAAGTTGTGTGTTCGTATACTGAATACTGATACCAAAAATTGGATCTTTTACTTGTACCACTGTTTGAAGAAAGAGCATGGACCCTTCTTCATTCATATTGTTAAGTATCTTGCCGCCATCCTTGGCTAGTTGTAAAAGAACAAAGTAAATAAGTAAGTAAGTAAGTCAATAAGTCCTGTGGTATAGTATCCTTTAGGTCCGACGTCCAAGAAGATCAAAGTGTCAGTGAACTAAGATTAGAATCAGACCAGTATAAATACAACAGCAGCAGCAGCACTGCCAGTGATTGGATAAGAGGTTGCTTTCCCTGGTCACATGGTAGTCAGCGAGTCTATATTTAGAAGTGACCATTTGCCACGCGCCTTATATCACCAAAATTCCAACACATATACATGATGACAGATACAATAGTTGATTGGAACTCACCTGAATCATGAAAGAGAATAACTTGTACCATGATGATCTGCGCCTGCCTTCAAAATAAGGAGATTATAGTTGCTGCCCAATGTTCCCTGAACACTGTAAAAACAATAGGATATCAACTGGAGAATTGCAATGGAGACTACGAGTCTGTGGCTAGAAGAAAGCAACATAACAGATGATCTGATTGCGTTCGTACAGTAGAATTCCTCGGAGATCTGCAGATAAAGTGTTGAAGGATCCTCAGATGTCTACCGGGAGTTACTAAACACTGTAGTCAAGTCCTGGATAACAAGGGTAGCCAGTAGTAGGCCATATGTATGGCAGCAGGATTCGGCTCCCTGTCACACCTGTGGGAAATGTCAAAAATGGTTGTCGGTGAATTTTTACGACTACACTAGTCCCAATGTTTGGCCTCCTAACTCCTCAGATTTTAAACCCATGGATTATTATGTATGTGGTGCTTGTTGAGAAAGACACCAATCGCCGTGCTAATTCTACAAAAGCCCAGTTAATTGACAGAATTAAGGTAGTTTTTGAGACGCTTCCCAGGGAATCTGTAGCAGTTTGCTCCAGATTCCGGAGCAGGATTGAGGTTATGATCGACGCTAATAGCGGTTATTTTGAGTGAAACTTATTGACAGTAGTGTAATTTCCATGCCTGTTGAATTTCTTTACAATCCATTAAATTTTGTAGTTACCAAGCACTTTTTCTTTTTCCTTGTGAAACTGTCAAATTTCTCCCGAACACCCTGTATGTATATAGCGTTTGTAGCAAAAGAGAAAATGAAATTGAAAATACAAAATCAGTGAAATGGCAAAATCATATAAATTAAACCTGATATGAAATCATCATCCGTTAAAAAATCAGATTTCAAGAGGCAAAAGTGCCGAAATAAATTTATATCGGATGAACTAAGGTACTCATATATATATATATATATATATATATATATTATATATATATATATATATATATATATACCAACCCCTCCGCACGAGCTGGATGTGACACAAGGTCTATTTTTTAAGCGGAGTTCAACAGGTTTTAGTTTTCCTTCTCCTAGATCGGTTGCCTAAGCAAGGTTAAAGAGCCCAGTCTGCCCTACTATTTATCCATAGCTGGAGGGAGAGCAGGATTCATACCTTTCCCAAGGGTATTAGCGCTAAATGAAATGCAATTACCACATCCAGGATTTAAACTCGGGGCGACGAATCAATTTCCCATGACTTTAACCATTACACCACATGCTTCCATGTGTGTGTGTGTGTGTGTGGTTATCCACATACACCGTATTTTGACGTATCATGTCTTATCACTGTGGCTAGACATAGCAAGCTACCTCCAGCCGTGATCGAAACCTGATCGATTTATCATCAATCAGAGTTTCTAGCCACTGAGCTATCAGTACACCTACAGGGCGATAATTTAACTGATAGGTATATAAATATGTATATATGTAAAGTCCGTCAGAGAGAGCTCAATCCGTCTTATAGGAGTGACTTGCATTCAAGCCTAATCGGCGGCCGTCAACGAAATCCCTTCTAAAGAGCTCAACCTACCAGGGATGTGAGTGTGAGTGTTTAAAGAAGAAAGAAGAGAGATAGAAAGTGAGATGGTAATTCAGTGTGTCAATTACGCCCAGAGAGTGCTTAAAATTGCGGGAGCTAATCTATACATATATAAAAAGGCAGTTGTGTGTATGTATGTATGTCCGTAGGAAAATAAAACAGTTAAAGACAAAGTAAATACATTACACATTCACTGTTACTGAGTTTAGCTTTTTATGTAAAGATTATGAAGATTTGATCTATGTTCGCAAAGATGTTTAAAAATTAAAATAGCAGATTCTTTAAATTGTTGCCAACTTTAAACCGCTCATAGCCGCTCTCCCACCAAAGTACAAAAACTGATGGTTAGTTCATTATAATTGAACAGAAAGGGCGGTTGTGTGTATGCATGTATGTATGTATGTATGCCCGACGGAAATTATGAAAATAAAACAGTTAGACAAAGTAAATACATTACACATTCACTGTTACTGAGTTTAGCTTTTTATGCAAAAATTATGAAAATTTGATTTATATTCGCGAAGATATTTAAAAATTAAAATAGCATTAAAATAGCATTAAAATTCTACTTTAAAAACATCCGTGAATCTCAAAGTTAAAAAAATCAATATGGAAGCGCGAAATAATCATTTTTTTCAGGCCGGATTAACATAAGATCTTTTACGTGGGTATTTTTATGGGGCATCCAGTGAGGATTAAACTCACTATTCTGGAGTAACGGATCTACAAGACTAGCTTAATAACCATTGCACCAATTTTTTTTTTTTATTTTGTTTTTTTTTTGGGGGGGGGCTCCTCTACCCAGGTGACGTCAGGTAGTCGCTTCTAGTATTAAATATTGCTGCCTATATTTCTTCATTAGTTTTAATTACTTTTTTTCAAAATCTTCGTTACGTTGAATTTTCTTTACGAAACATTGAAATAAATAATTCACAAAACACACGTGTTATTGCATGTTTAAAAGCTCTTCTCTTTGAACACACCCTGTAGTGAACGAGCGAGCGAGAAGGCCGCCCGAAAATGATGTTCGTCCGCTCTAAAAACATAAACATCTTCATACGCGCATTATCATCCTTCATCCTTCATCCCACATATATTCCTATCTTCTCCCCCCGCCTCTTCCCATCTTTTATATCGCGAACAAAAGCTCCCGGTAACCCGTTCAGAATTACCCGCCATAAATTAATTTCGCCGCCGTACGTGAGCCCCTTTCGACTCAATTGGAAGAGGTTCCCACGTGAGATTCGGCGCGTTCGTTGACAGCGTTTTCGACCAGAAAATATATTGCGCCGAAAAAAGACTTTACGACGCAGAAGACTCACTATATTCGCCAATTCAGTCCCATTCCTCCCCCTTCTTACCGCCCGACATAGCTTAGTCATTCTGAAGAGTGAGGGGATGAGGAGGAGGAGGCAAATGCCGATAAAAGGGGGAGACTATGCATTGGCTTTTCGAACAACAGGAATAATTCGAGAGCAACATTGATAAAAGACACATAGTCCAGTAGAAATAGGTTTCGATCCGGAGAAAAAAAGGCCTAGCTAAAATTTACACCACGTAAAGGATATATGGCCGACAATAATATATCCAAAATTCTCTTTAATTGGACGTGAAGGAAAAACAGTTATTAAGATTTCAAAACCTCGAAATTTCTCAAATATTTGGCTAAAATAAGGAAGATGCTTCTGCTGAACTTAAGATGAAAATATCATACACTTTCATGCCGGATTATTTGCATTTATGTACGAGTGGTAACTGGCGACATCTACTGGAGAACAAGTGACAACAAGCCAGAAAACTGTATCCGAGGAGGGCGTCATGGTCGAATTACCGGACGTGCATGCCGAAAAGGGGCAGGGGTCCCTTAATAAAAATTGTCTTATTGTGAAAAGTACCTGGTACCTATTACTTAAGCATAATATTTATAATAGTTATTATCCCAAATGTAGATATCATTCTTATTATAATTGAGATGTCCTGGAAATGACGTTAAACTATCAGATGGTAAAGTTCCAGTTCTAGATAATATAGAGCGCCCTTTCATCACCAATTCTACCTGGTCCACTCTGACCCGGAGTGGTAGTACTTATTAGGGCCCCATCTATGGGTTAAATAGAAAAATGTGTTTATAAAAAATTGAGTATTCATTAAGAATAAATTTCAAAACTTTATCGGCATTAAATGACCCACTGAGGTTGATATGATGTAAAACAAAACAAACCAAGCCAAACAAACCATTATAATTGAGATTATATGAAACTATGTCACCACCAGTGTCACAATTCCTTCAGTTATTTACATTATATTCTCTATGGTTATCAAATTGTCATTATCTAATCTTAATTAGCATCATATTTATGAACAATATCTATATTAAACTATAGCTGAGATATATTTGCCTCAAAACAGCTCATATTATTAATGTATTTAAAATCCTGCAATGTCTGTTATATATTATTAAGAAATAAATGTTTACATTGCATATGGTGTGAATAATTTGCATACCGGTTTTAACAAAACTGTCTTTAATGAATGATTATTTGGTGCTATTGATTTCTAATAACATTGTTTTATTCTCAAATATAAGCAATCCTAATTATATATAATTTTATATTGAAATCAGTTAGAATAAATTAAAAATAAGTGTAATTTTTAGTGTGTACGTATATAATTCCATTAGTTTTTCTAATTCAATATAATATCTAACTATATTAAAATTTAAATACTTGTGCCCTGAGGGTGCATTTTTTTGTTAGTATAAATAATTCATTTATACATCTTGACAATAAATTAAAATAATTTATAATAAACTATGTCCTTTTTTAGATGCATATCACGTCACTGTTTCTATTAACTTTTAACTTTTTAATCAAGTCATTTTATAATTAAATACAAATATATGCACCCATTCAACAGTGGCATATGAAAATCTAATAGATTTAATGGAGTTACCAGAATAATAATTGATTAGAATAATTTTATTTAGTATTATTTCATTTATTTTGTTAATATCAAAAACAACTAAAATAATACCATGTACTCACTTGGTTACCTCATTTTAGGAATGAAGCCACCTCCTCTAGAGGTACCAGATTCTTTTTACACTATAACGGATTGTCTTTTAAGGGAATCCCCTTTTTGGCACACATGTTCAGTAATTAAACTTTGGACCCCCGGGCCTGTTGTATTTTCTTTTTAATAATGTTGGATCTCTACGTTGACTAAAATAGAAAAAAGCTCAAAAACAAAATGTTGCCATATTAAAATCTGATCTCTTTGATAAAATAAAACGGAGATTCTTCTAAGTCAGTGGTCACCAAACTACGGCCCACGGGCTGGGTCTGGTCCGCGAAGGCATTTTATCAGGCCCACCGACGGTACTTGAATTTGTTTGTTAAAATGTACGGAACACGATACGTTCTGATACCATTTAAATTTAAATATCATGTTATGCTTACAAAATCTTCATGGAATTGACTACTGTAAATAGGTTACAAAATGTCGTGCGTATCAGCATTTCTGGCTAGCAAGTATTAAACACAATAAGGGGGTCATCAATGGAACCCGTTTTGAGGATATGCACGACAACAAAAAGAATGTGATGACAGAGCTACGGAAAATCCCGAAGAGTCCATTCAGAAGTGCATATAAGTGTTGTAGAGAAAGATGGGAAAGTGCATTAGACTCCAGGGGGATTACTTTGAAGGGGATAACTTGTAGTTTCTAGTTTGGATTTGAAAAAAAATTTTTTACACCAGTTCTGGAACTGTTCTGACCTCGTAGACTACTCCACAAACTTTACATACTACTTTACAACTACAATGTTCTTAATTGATCATTCTGTATTTTAATACATGATCACGCAATTGTGCTTCCTCCCCGTTACAAGGTTTTCTCTAAAATAATTGGGACACTTTTATTACTATTATATTGGACTCTCTCAGATTTATTACCGCTTTTGGCATTTTACTTCAAGCATGAGAAGTATTCTAATATTTAGTTTCCTGTTCGACAATGGCTACTTTTTCGTTTGATTTGTTTTCAAAGAGAACCCTTTTAATACCGGTGACAACTACATTTAGGCAGAAATATTCATTAGTGATGTATCATGATGAACCGATCAGTGTTGATGTGCGGTTTAAGAAGTTCTTATTTTCATGGACGTGAGGTAAAAGTTATTATTATTGTATGTATATATATATATATATATATATATTATATATATATATATATATATATATATAAAGAGAGAGAGAGAGAGAGAGAGAGAGAGATAGGGGTAATCCAAAAACTATAGTTTTTTAAAAGTCAGGCCTTTTTTGCTTGGGTCACCATATATATATATATATATATATATATATATATATATATTGTAATACAGGTACAAGTGATAACCTACTCGAGTTTCACCATAAGGATCTTCAGGGTTAAATCCACTGGATTAATCAAGATATTGACTAATAGCAGTCGAGTACACGTGTGTGTCTTTCGCGATAAATCGGTTTGTTATGAGGTAGTATTCGACGGACGCTGCTTTGAAATTCAAAAGTTCAAAAAAGCGGAAGTTGTGTTTTCGCAAGGTTGAAAATGCAAGCATTGGTCGTAAACCGTTTTGTATTATTGTTTTTACTGGTTTACGACGGTAATTGGGATTGTTTATATTGTTGGAGGGGTTATAGCGATTAAATGTGGTTTTATTAAAATATGTTCAAATTTATTCATTTTATTTTAATTGGAGTTAATATGAAGTGAATGTGGGTATACGTATGGGGATGTATTATAATCTCGGTGACTTTGTTATTATTATTATTATTATTAAAAGACCTAAAGTAAATTAAGAATAGAAATTAAAAATAATGTATATTTATATATCTATATGATATATATTATTTCTTATAGTAGGAACAAACCGTTTATCGCAAAAGACACACACGTTTATCGCGAAAGACACACACGAGTAATCGACTGCAATTAATCAATATCTTGATTAATCCAGTGGATTTAACTCTGAAGATCCTTATGGTGAAACTCGAGTAGGTTATCACTTGTATCTATATTGCAATAAATTTGCTCTACTAATGTATTGAGCACTTTTTATTTGTTATATCGCTGTCTTACCTTTCTGAATTTTGCATCAACTAACCATTGTGACCATATTCACCGGTAAGTCACCTTTTCCATAATATATATATATATATATATATATATATATATATATATATATATTATATATATATATATGCTGACCCAAATAAAACAGTTCAGACATTCAAGAACAGTAATTTTGTAAATTGTGTGTTTGTCTGTAAGCGAAACTATATCAGTACCCAAGTCCCTTAGTTATTTACCTAACAATCTCTATGATTTTATTTTTATTTAAACTTCAATTATTAATAAAATTGTTTTATATTATAAATACTGTTGGCCATATTAACACACTAATAACATGCAAGTGTATTTATATATACAACAAAATAGCGATTTGCAGTGTGAACAGGAAAGCTAATTTGCATATTAATATTAAAAGTTTGATTTTAATAAATATATGCTTAGTTTTATTGATTTGTAATTGTTTGGTTTTTATCTTAATGAATATGAGTAAAAATCTCGGGGGTGAATCTTAAAAGAAATCCATTCACAAGAAAAAATAACTGTAATTTTATTCTTTACTTCGAATTTTAACAAAATAGTTAAATTATGAAAATTTAGCAATGATTTTTTTGATTATACCCACCTCTGTTTCAATTTTTTTATCTGCATTTTTATCTAGTTTCATTAGCCTTTCTAATTTAATATAATATCTTATTACATTAAAACTTGAATACTTGCACCCAGAGGAGGGTACATATATTTTTGGTAGTTCATATAGTATATTTTTTATTAACAAACTATTTGTCGAGTTTTTTACTTACCGCAAGGGTTTAATAATACGATTAGTATATATATATATATATATATATATATATATATATATATATATATATATATATAGTATGTTTGTATATATATATATATATATATATATATATATATATATATATATATATATATATACAACATTTCAAGCGTTTTTACGTCATAAATCGGAATGTTTTGTTGTCCGAAAAATTTTCTCAGAAAAAATTTTAAGTTGTTTTGTTTTTTTATTTTTTATTTTGTTTTGTTTTTGTTTAGATTTTTTTTTGGGGGGGGGGACTTTCTTTTGTTTATTGTAAATAAACAATCTTTTTACTCTAACGTTGTTTTTTTCACAAATATCTCTATTTTCACAAATATCTCAAAATTCTACCCAAACATTTTTTTATGAAAAACCTTCCTTGTAAGAAGTTGAATCCGAAAATATATGGTTTTGGGGTCTGATTCTTATAGTTTTTTTTATCTTTAAGGAGAAGCCGGTCACCCATACACACAGACAAGTCGTCTTTATTATACATACTATTTTTTTTCCCTCAGTGGTTTGGTTGAGTTTGTGGATTTTACGGCATGTTAACCCCTGTTGAGGGCCGGGTTTATCTCAGTCGGTAGAGCGTTCGGCTACAAACCACAAGGTTCCTAGCTCGATACTAGCCCTCGCCAACTCAGCGTATGAGTAGCACAGGCATTTGTGCGGTAAAGTAAGGAGCTGATGGTAGGTTTGGCGATCCGCCTCAGACGCATAAAACAATCTTCATAGTCTAGCGCTAGTGAAAAGGGGATAGACTCCCTCGCTGTATGGCTCATACAGACATTAGGCCGCCCCAACGACTTTATTTTACTTAACCCTTGTTGGGTTATTTTATGCTGAAGACGTTTTGTTCTATTCATGTTTGATGGGTATTCATTTTTTTTAACTCAGTTTATAACACATTTTTAAAACTCGTTTTTTGTATATAACCCATAGATGGGACATTTAAAAAGTACTACCACTCCGGGTCAGGGTGAACCTGGATTAATGGTGATGAAGAGGTACTCCACACTCCCCAGAGCTCCAGAATATGAACTTCACCATTTTTAACGTCATATCCAGGATACTCTCCCGTTGAATGTCAAAACACCATGTTGAAGTTTCAATTTCCTACAACGATAGCCATTACACGCTGACCGCCTCATGTTGATATGAACATACAAAGAAGGCGATTCCCTAACCACAAGGCATAAAGTTATTGTAAGAAAAAAAGAAAGAAGAAAGAAAGAATGGAAGAAAGGAAGGATGGAAGAAATGTTAATGTGGAATGATACAAACGGAAGGAAAAGAGAAGGGAGAAAGAAAGAAAGAAGAAAAAAGAAAGAAAGATAGAAAGACAAGTTATGTAGTTTAAATCAGTTTGTCAATCAATCAATCTCTCTCTCTCTCTCTCTCTCTCTCTCTCTCTCGCTCTCTCTCCCCGGGTTATCTCAGTCGGTAGAGCGTTCGACTAGAAACCGCAAGGTTCCTAGTTCGGTACTGGCCCTCGCCAACTCAGTGTATGAGTAGCACAGGGATCTGTGCGGTAAAATAAGGAGCTGATGGTAGGTGTGGTGCTCCACCTAAGACACAAAAAGCAATCTCCTTGGTCTAGCGCTAGTGAAAAGGGGATAGACTCCCTCGCTGATAGGCCGATACCGACTTTAGGCCACTCCGACGATCTCCAGAGCTACACTTGTTATTAGAATGTAAACAGCTAATTTGGGTCTGATCCTGAATGAAAANCGTTTACTACTTCTATGTATTTATTCACTTATATACATATTTATCATTACACACACAACATATATATATCACATACATATATATATATATATTATATATATATATGTGTGTGTGTGTGTGTGTGTGTGTGTGTGCATATTTATGGACCAGATAAGCACATAATATACCTGTTGGGTAAAGTTAGCCATATACATCACATCTAATATATATATATATATATATATATAATATATAATTACATTATATAATATATATATATTTAGTATCATATGTGTGTGTGTATGTGTGTCAGGAGAGAGAAGGAGTGAGAGAGTTAGTTAGAAGAGAGGCGAAGAGAGATTTTCTGTTTAATTCTAAGATATTATGATAATTGTTGTTGCTTTAGATAATTGCGTCAATAAAGAACGGATGAATGACATAAGAAAGGATGAGGAGGGGGAGAAGGAGGAGGAGGAGGGGAATGAGGAGGAGGAGGGGGAGATGGGAAGTGAGGATAAACTTTTGCTCCAGATGTTTCCTTCTCCAGACGTGACTGCAATTCGCACGTTAGCTATTCAACTTGCACCCAAACGGAAATTGCCGATTTCGGACAACATCCTTGACCAGTGGTCAATCAGGTTGTTAAAACAGTTTCTGTAGAGAAAAGACAGTGATAGATGAAGGACCGGCGTGGACATCTGAAAGACGGAGAAGGCGGTGGTTAACGCGCAAACAGGGGGTGGGGTGCTCGGGGAGGAGAGAAAAAAAGAAAGAAGTTTTCTATTACAAACAAAACAAATTGTCTGGTGGGGTTGGGGGTGTTCGGGGAGATGATTGAGGGAGGGCCTGCTTTGAGGGGGTGGTGGGGCTGCTCGCAGGGAATGAAAAGCAAATAATGGACAAGCAAAGACACGTTTTCCATTGGGGTTATCAATCTAAACTGACCACTTGGAACACGGACCGACGCCAGGGAGAGAGATGGTCAGTTGTGAACATAATATGACGACCGGCGGGCAGTGTACGTGGTTAGAATTTTCCCACGCCAACAGAGTCGAGCTGGTATTGTGGGGTGTTTGGTGGTTGTTGAGGGGGGGTGAGGGTCTCCTACTGTGGCCAGTCAAGAAGAATGATGAAAGAAAGATGAAGTTTGGGTCACGTTCCTTTTTGGTAAGTGGTGTGATGGAGATGTTTTTCTTGGGTCAGTTTGCTTGGGTTTGTTTGGGTAAACGAAGGGTTGAAGATGAAGAGGGGGTTCATGTGCATAAAGTGGTTGCGATGGAGGAAGGATGAGACTGACCAACGAACGAATGAAAGAACGAAAGAATAAATGAATGAATGAATGAAGGATCAGAAGTTTAAATTTTTTTTATTTTTATGGGTTTCTTCTTCTTCTCTTTCTTCTTTCTTCTTTTTCATTTTATTGCTTCCTCTTCTTCTTTTTCTTCTTTTCTTCTTCTTTCTTCTTTCTTTCTTTCTTTTTCATTTTATTGCTTCTTCTTCTTCTTCTTCTTCTTCTTCTTCTTTCTTTCCTTCTTTCTTTCTTTTTTCTTTATTGCTTCCTTTCTTCTTCTTCTTCTTCTTCTTCTTTCTTATTACTTTCTTTCGTTTCATTTATTGGTTCTTCTCTCTTACTGTCTATCTTTCTTTCTTTCTTTCTCATTCATTTTATTGCTTCCCCTCTTCTTCTTCTTCTTCTTCTTCTTCTTCTTCTTCTTCTTCTTCTTCTTCTTCTTCTTCTTCTTCTTCTTTCTTTCTCTTTCATTATTGCTTCTTCTTTCTTTATATTCTTTCTCTTTTCTTTATTGCTTCTTCTTCGTTCTTCTTCTTCTTCTCTTCTTCTTATTATTATTATTTTATTATTATTATGTTTTTCACATCAGCGTTAACTGGTGGTCCTCACTGGAGTCTGAGTGACAACAAGTCTCCTCAGATCTCCAGGACACTTCTGAGTATTCTAGGAGATTGTATCAATGCAGTATTCTGAATGGTCTCAATTCTTCCGCTGATTTCCAGATTCTCAATTTTTCCAAGCTTTTGGGACCGTTCCAATTGGTATCACTTTGACCTTAATATTTCCATGCTTTTATCTCTCTCTTTTTAACGAAAAATAGTGTTTATCATGCAGCTTTGGAATAAGTTCCAAATAGACAAATTATATCTTTCATTAAAACTGTTGTTTAAAAAATATGGTTAAACTTTAATAAAGTTTTATATGTACTCAATGTACGAAGTAAAATTGTTGGTCCAAAGGCTTAATCAAGAGCCCACTGTTGTAGCCTGATATGGTGGATATTAAGCTAGTATATATATATATATATATATATATATATATATATATATATATATATATATATATATATTCTTTTTTTGAAGGCAAAATAATGCAGATTCATGTTGAAAAACATATTTATTGAAGTATTCTTAATTTTCGGACAATATCCATCTTCAGAGAATTTATTATAGAGTTGAAAATGTTCCATCTGTGTTTTTTAAAGTCAACTTGGTTCTAATGACGTTGAGTTGATGGAGATATGAAATTTAGAAGTGATCGTAATCTTCCGTTAAGATTTCAAATTCGGTTTGAATCTCACGGATTCCAACGGACCTACACGACCTCTACCAAATTTGAAATCTTAACGGAAGATTACGATCACTTCTAAATTTCATATCTCCATCAACTCAACGTCATTAAAACCAAGTTGACTTTAAAAAACACAGTTGGAACATTTTCAACTCTATAATAAATTCTCTGAAGATGGATATTGTCCGAAAATTAAGAATACTTCAATAAATGTTTTTCAATATGAATCTGCATTATTTTGACTTCAAAAAAAGAAAAAAAATATCGTATTATGAATAATGCTTCTATTTTAACTATAAAAGCGAGCAAAAAATTTATATTATATATATATATATATATATATATATATATATATATGCATGTGCTATTGAACAACACGGAGTACTCTTTCTTCATTTTTGGATCTGTATTTTTTCCAGTCGTCTGGCGATCTTTTTTGTGTTTGGATCCAATTGATATAGAATATTTCCTTTACTGTTATCCCGAGCGCTTTCGACTGTTTCGCCAGTCGTCATCATGGGGTATATAAGTTGGTTTTAGTTCATTTTTTAGTTCGTTTTATCTATGTTTTTATTAAATTTGGAGAGTCCATTATTTTATTTGAGAAGTGGGTGTAAGTTAAGTGCGTTAGTTATTAAAGATATTTAATATGTTGTGTCCGACTTTAAATGCTTTTTTATTGATGTTAGTTTTTTAAATTTTTTATGCATATTGCTTCAAGGATCTGAAGACTTTTCTTATTATTATTTTTGTAGATAGTTTTGGTGTTTTCGGTTAGAATTTTCCTAATATCAGGTGAGGTGGATTTTTTTTTTTTTTTGGGGGGGGTTGGCGCTAGTGTCGGAGAGATGGTATGTGAGGCGGCGGGACAGTGTTGTAGTTGTATATATATATATATATATATATATATGAAATTTAACATTATGAAAAAACATATGATGTTTGTTATGTAATTGCTGACAGTACTGTTTCGACCAAATCGATAAGTTGGTCTTCATCAAAGAGCGACATAGATGGGAAGAGAAGATATCCATCTATGTCGCTCTTTGATGAAGACCAACTTATCGATTTGGTCGAAACAGTACTGTCAGCAATTACATAACAAACATCATATGTTTTTTCATAATGTTAAATTTCATACTGTCGGATTAATTTCCATCTATTTTTCATATATATATATATATATATATATATATATATATATATATATATATTCAATATACCAAGTGTGTTGGTAAATCCTTGCGGTGAGAAAAAACCCAGCAAATAGTTTGATTGTAAAAATATACTACCAAACATCAACCGGGGAGAAAAAATTTTTTGAAAAAAAGAAAATACCAAGATAGTCGTACCAACAAAAAATAATCTATTGGTACAGTATTTGGCCAAAAGAAAAAACGATTTATATGTATATATATATATATATATATATGTATATAAGATATATATATATTCATATAACCGCTAGGAAAATAGCTAATAAGTAAAAAGTGCTCAATACCTAAGTAGAGCAAATAATAAAGATAAATCTAATGAGTCAGACAAACCTACTATTAGTTTCGCTTAATGCTCTTCCGGGCTAAGAGCATTAAGTGAAACTAATAGTAGGTTCGTCTGATTCATTAGATTTATCTTTATATATATATATATATATATATATATATATATATATACGCATAAACCTTATTATTATATATGTATTTATGTATTTATAGAAGCCGTTCGTCACGGGTAGGATGTGACTCAAGGTCGAAGTTATGGGACATCCAACGAGGATCAAAATCGCTTATCAGTGGTAATGGATTTACGAACTTGCCAATTATTACACCAGGATGCGATGCGCATGTATGCAACTATGTATATATGTACATATCTATGTATGTATGCATACATTTATTTTTGTTTACCCCTCGATATATGTCGTTCTATCAATTAATCACACACACACACACACACACACACACAAGGGGCCGGGTTAGCTCAGTCGGTAGAGCGTTCGGTTAGAAACCACAAGGTTCCTAGTTCGATACCGGTCCCCGCCAACTCAGCGTATGAGTAGTACAGGGATATGTGCGGTAAAGTAAGGAGCTGATGGTAGGTGTGGCGCTCCACCTCAGATGCTAAAAAAACAATCTCCTTGGTCTAGCACTATTGAAAAGGGGATGGACTCCCTCGCTGTCTGTCTGATACCGACTTTAGGCCGCCCCGACGACTTTACTTTACTTTATATATATATATATATATATATATATATATACCTAACACATCCTTTTCATTATCTCTATGTTATTCCTTCCTTTCTTTCTCTCTTTCTAACTTTTTTTCTTGCTTGTTTTCTTTCTTATTTGGTACTTTAATTCAACTTCTTTTTCTCTTTTTCTACACACACACACACACACAAAACACACACATACACACACACACACACACACACACACACATACACACACACACACACACACACACATACACACACACACACACACACACACACATATATATTATATATATATATATATAAAACAATATCATACCTTATTAAATCTGTATCAGCTAATTAAACGATAATATTTAAAATGAGGTGAAAGAAAATAAAGAACTTTAGGGCCATTTCGACCGGAGCATTTTCAACAGTTTTACAATACAATACAATATAATACAGTACAATATATATATATATATATATATATATAATATATATTATATATATATATATATCCATCTGCTTGCGGATTTTTTTCTATCTTTCTCTATTTCATTCTTTCTTTCTCTATATATTTTCTTTCTTCCTTGTCTTTTTCGTCATCATTATTTTCATTGTCCGCATTACTCTATGTGAATTAATTCATTTCATTCGATTAGTTTTTATTACACAGCTTTTATCACCTCATCTCTTTTCATTCCCCCCCCCCCCTTCTCTCTCTCTCTCTCTCTCTCTCTCCCTCTCTCTCTCTCTCTCTCTCTCTCTATATATATATATATATATATATATATATATATATTTTCTGTGTCTCTTCATCTATGTGCGTCTCTTTCGTAGGCAGATGCGTCGAGAAATGTCTGTCTTTCCTTACCCCACTCTTTATTATCTATCAATCCATAATTTAGGTTTTTGCTATTTTATTTTTGTTTTTAGTATTTTTTTTATTTTTGTTTTTGGTATTTTTGTTTTTGTTTTTGGTATTTTTGTTTTCAATATTTTTTTGTTTTTATGTTTTTGTTTTTTGGTTTTTTGGGGTTTTTTTGTGTTGTTTATGGTATCTTTTTATTTTGGTATTTTTTATTTTGGTATTTTTGTGTTTGTTTTTGGTATTTTTTTATTTGGTATTTTTTGTTTGTTTTTGGTATTTTTGATTTCGGTATTTTTTTTGTTTGTTTTTGGTATTTTTTTCATTTTGATTTTGGTATTTTTTGATTTGGTATTTTTTGTTTATTTTTGGTATTTTTGTTTTTGATTTTGGTATTTTTTGTTGTTTTTTTTAAATATTTTTTGTATTTTCATCATTTTTGTTTTCTGTATAATTTTGTTCTAGTTTTCTCATATTTTTTTTTTTTGGTTTATTTATTTATCTATTTATTTATTTATTTTTGCTTCACTTTCTTTCTGTGTTTTTGTTTTGTATTTCTTTTCGTTCTTTTACTTTTTGCCTACTTTCTGCCGGGTCCTGTTTCAATTCCAGAACTGGTCACCTGCTGTGACAAATTCTGATTATTGGAACCGAGCGGTGGAGTAACGAGCGGGTGACATCCCTCCCATTCACAGGTCCCTATTCATACCCGCCATATCGACTTAACTTTCCCACAGGCTTTGCTGGAGTGTGACTGGTCATTTCATGTCGGCTGTAAGGTTCTAAGAGGTGAGGACAGTCACCGAGGCAGGGCAGGGCAGGGCAAGGAGGGTCCGCACGAGGCAGGGGTTTGAAGAGAGAGGGGAGAGAGAAAGAGGGGAGAGAGAAAGAGAGAGAAAGAGAGGGAAAGAGAGAGAGACAGAGAGAGAACAAGAGAGAGAGAGAAACAGAGAGAGAAACAGAGAAAGAGAGAGAGAAAGAGGAGAGAGGGGGAAGAGAGAAAGAGAGAGGGGGGAAGAGAGAAAAGAGAGAGAAAGAGAAGAGAGAAAGAGAACGAGAGAGAGAGAGAGAGAAAGAAAGAAAGAGTGAGAGAGAGAAAGAGAAAGAGAGGAAGAGAAAGAGAGAGAGAGGAAGATACAAAGAGAGAAAGGGAGAGAGAGAGAGAAAGAGAGAGAGAGAGAGAAAAAAAAGAAAGAGAAGCGTTGGATTGGGATGGACGCGCCAGGAGCCGCGGCCGCAGGTAGCTGAAATGATGAAGTAACGATTGGTTAGATGAATGCAAAAAGAAGAAAAAGTGGAATAAAAGCGGACAAGATGGCGACGTGAGAAAATAGAAAAAGATGGCGACGAAAAAGGCGGGAAATGGAAAGGCGGGAAAATGTAGGGCCTGGGATGGTGATTGGATGGTGATTGGTAAGTGGTATGCACAGAAGTGCAAACTATGGAGAAGGGTGAGATCCAGAACGTGCCTAAAGGAAATGAGAGTTGGTGAGACTAAAGAGAAGTGAGAAAATAGTGATTAGGGGAGGATGGAAAAGTTTTTCGAGGGGTAAGGGAAATTGGAACAGGGGTGGACATTCTGGAATGACCTGGAAGAATTGAGCAATAAATCGAAAGATAGATAAGTAAAGACAAAAGATCGACAACATGAGATAGATAGATAGATAGATAGATAGATAGGAAAAGATAACAAGAAAGCAACAATCTAAAGAAAGAAAGAAAGAAAGAAAGAAAGAATGAAAGAAAAAGAAATTGATAGATAGATAGGAATATATATAACAAGCTAGCAATTGCTATATAGAAAAGGAAAAACATACATACATACATACATACATACAGATAGATAGATAGATAGATAGATAGATAAGTAAGTAAAGCAGATGGAGTGGCCTATTGTCGGTATCAGACGGACAGCAATAGAGTCTATCCCCTTTTCGCTAGCGCTAGACCAGGGAGATTGTTTCTGCTTCTGGAGTGGAGCGCCACACCTACCATCAGTACCCCACTTTGCCACACAGATCCAAACCGTGCTACTCATATGCTCAGTTGGTGGGGGCTGATATTGAAGCCAGGAGCTTGTGGTTCTGAGTAGAATGCTCTACCGACTGAGAGGAACAGACAAACAGACAGACAGACAGACAGAAAGATAGATAAATATATATTTATCTTCACGGAACAAATGGACATGCTACTACAAACACACTCGTCTACCCGGATTTTAATAGCATGTCAAACCCTCAAAAAATATTTCAATTTTTATAGTTCTTCTATAATGCTCCCTTTCAAAAAATCTATAAACAATTTCTTCAAATAAGAAATTTTCTCCTGACAATGACCTAAGGTCGAAAATAGTTGAGAATAAACAACATATAAGAAATATTCCTGCTTGTCTTATTACTTTTTGTTCATACTATATATATATATATATATATATAGAGAGAGAGAGAGAGAGAGAGAGATGAAAAGAGATGACAAGTAAGCAACACTAAATATATATAATATATATATATATATATATATATATATATATATATATATATATATGGTGATTGCCACTTCTTGACAGAATAAGGCCATTTCTACAAGTTCGGCGGTGATTGCGCGGTGCCCAGGCGTTCAGCTTTGTTTTTATTTGCTGTTATACATATGAGCCTCTTCCCCGGTTTCCTCTCGTGTTTGACCGTACATGACTATGAAACCCAGCCTTTGTCAGGCAGGCCCTGCCACACGCATCACATATATAGTCCGGCTTAAATGTAGGAAATTTATCCATGACGTTGTCATGTGCCCTTTGCGTAGGGACCGCTTCAGGATGGAGTGTTTCGAGCCGTTTTACCTCAAAGCCCTTGCAGCTATCATAGACAAGTTTTCTCCATCCTGCGCGATTCATAGCTATTTTCTCCCATTCATGAACGTTTATGTTGAGAGTTTTGATGTTGTTTTTGATAGCATCCCTAAAACGCTTTTTGGGCTTGTGCCTCGGACGCTTCCCACATTGCAGTTCTCCGTAGAACAATTGCTTCGGGAGTCTGTTGTCTTGCATTCTGACAAGATGCCCAGCCCAGCGCATCTGGTTACGTATAATATATATATATATATATATATATATATATATATATATATATATATATATATATATAAGAAAAGAAAATAGAAATTAGAAGGCTATTGTAAATGCAATGGAAAAACAATAGGTAGGGAGATTGATGTTCAATCTCATCACCTATTGTTTTTTTAGATATTTAAACACGATATATATACATATAAAAATTCAAACCCATTCTCAACAGATCTTACAAAGGTAAGAGACGGATTATATCTTCTCTAATAACTTATAGAATAATTATATTAACTTGATGCTTCAAAGGAGTCTAATAATAGATGAGAAAAACTTTCTATCAGGGACCCCACTCTCAAAAAGTGTTTTAATACTTTTGAGAGGGGTCCCTTGGAAAGGATTTTTTCATTTATCCCCCTCAATTCATTCATTTTTATTTCATCCATTCATTCATTTTACCATTAATTTTTAACTATATATAGATTTAGAGATAGATAGATAGATAGATAGATAGATAGTAGAAAGTGTGATAGTACATTTCTTCAGCGTTGTCTTAATATGGTATGAAGAAATGTATCATCACACCTTCAAGTGTGGAAGATCTGGCCTCCATCTGAAAGGGTTGGCGAGACGCCTGCCGCACAGGAGCTAAGCAGCTCAATATCGAGATAAACAGGACTGCAGAGCGGCGACGTCTTCGTCGTCATGAACAACCTAATGTAGATGGGGATTTCCCCTGCAATGTGTGTGACCGTATCAGCAAGTCCAGAACTGGACTAACAAGCCACCAGAGGGTCCACAACTGAAGATATGGAGTGATGTCATCGTCATCTGCGACATACTTCCAAAAGAAAGAAAAGAAGAAGATAGATAGATAGATAGACGAATTGGCGCAAAGACAGTGAGACATAGAGATAAATAGATAGATAGTTATATAGGAACAGAGGTAACAAGCATTGTTGAGAATTTTGGAGATATAAGGTGTGTGCTAGACGCCCGCTCCTACTTATAGACTCGGATAGAACCATGTGATCAAACTATTGGCCAATCACTGGCAGTACTCTGCTGCTGATACAATACTTAAACTGACCATACTGGCCATAACTACGTTGACACTCTTTGACTACGGACATAGGATTGAAACACTGGACCTTTACCAATACGCAGGGTAGGACTTATACGCTTACCAAAGGATTCTATAACACAGGACTTTCTTTAAGCCCTTTTCAACTGGCCAACGATGGCATTTAAAAACTTTACAAGCTTGTAACAATAACAATAAACAAATAAAGAAATTATAGCATGTAGAGTACCCCTTCGTTGCCATTACTGCCAGGTCCTCTGGTATTACCTTTTAGCATCCCCTCTATGTGTCAAATAGATCTGTTTAAAAATTATTAGTATTCGATAGGATCGACTGTAAAAAAAACTTAAGAATTAACTATACAAAACTGTAAGTAAGAGTGTACAATAAACGCGATTCAATTACCCTCAGGCATAAAATAACCCACAGTGGGTTAACACGCTATTAAATTCAATCAATCAGTAAATCAATTTATTTAAAACATCAGATACATATATGCATTATGTCAGACATTTTAGTATACATAAATCTACTTATCTATCTATCTATCTCTCTATCTCTCTCTCTTTCTCTCTCTCTCTCTCTCTCTCTCTCTCTCCTCTCTCTCTCTCTCTCTCTCTCTATCTATATATATATATATATATATATATATGTAAAAAATGGAATTGGAATTGAATCCGACAATATGAGGAAGAATTTCACTCTGATGAAGGTCGAATTTTCTCTGTGTACGGAATATTTTTTCCATTTTCTATTATTATTATTTCATTTCATTTGTTTATTTAATGATAATAATAGTTTGAATCGTGTACACAAAGATAAACTGACCGAAACACATGTGTAAGTGATATTGATTAAATTCATCTTTTATTATCCATTCTGTACTTTTTTTCTTTATTCATTCTTCCTCATATTATATATATATATATATATATATATATATATATATATATATATATTTCACCGTTTAGCGTAAGCAGTTACTCGCCTGTTGTTGTTTACAAACTTGAGTTCTATGGTGATTGTAAAACATATGCCGTGAGTATGTATCAATTAATTGTTCACCCCAGACTGACAGCTGCTGATGGCCGCACGGGTAAGCAAGTTGGCAGACGAACATTCTGTTTGGTTCAATCCCGGCTAGATGTAGCTGTTAAAATTCAAGCCGCACTGATGAGAAGTAAACTTCGAAACACGTGTCTGTGAATGACTGATATATATATATATATAATATATATAATATATATATATATATATATATATATATTTATATATAACGCTTGGTTGAATATTACTCAAGAGCTATTATAATTCAATATGTAAAAAGTATAATAATATTGATTTAACTCTCACTCCTTTTTCTTTCTTTCCTTCTTTTCGTTATATTTCATTGAAGTGTTTCTGTGACTAAACAAAGACTATTAGTTAATATAATACAGTTTTTTCTTAACATGGTTTATTATTTTTAACACCTGGGATTATAATATGTACAAATATTATATATAGTAAACTAAGTTACGTAAATACATTATTATATTAACTAAAACTCCAGTTGTTCTATTACATTTCCTTTCGGAAAGGTATGAAACACCTCATCCCCCCAGCTATAGGTTAAATAGTACTACTACTGTTCTTCTAAAAGGATCGCTTTTACATTACAAAACGCACTTTGAGGAAGCCGTATGTTTGGTCGGCCATTTTCATTTCATCGTAAATCTACACTGAAAATACGAATTTGTTCGAATCAATACAACTGCATGTTTTAATACGAAAATATCATAAAATGTGTTCTTAACTGTGCTCGCGGATTATTTGAAATGAACTTAATTGTTATTAAGAACACATTTTATGATATTTTCGTATTAGAACATGCAGTTGACACCAGATTATCTGAATGTACATTTTTGCACGATTTAGCCGGTCTTAATTTTAACCAGAGGGTGTTACAAAATGATAACGGACAGAAGATTTAGGAACAAGCGTATTAATATGTAGATAAAAAGCTGTTGCCTTCATTGCCAGTCTTGACAGAGTTCTCTCAGTCAGATTATTCTTTTGCTTAATTTTTCATTTCTTAGTTATTTAATTATTTATTCATTTTTTTTTATTTGCGCGCGGGCTTATCGAATTCCCCTATGGCCTGAATCTAACGACAAAAGCAATGAAAATTCTATAATTTCCATAAAGAAGAAAATAAACACAGCGTGGGGTGGAGTAGAACGTTGCACATTGAATGGTCCTGTGCAGACTAAACGAATCTCTCCCTACACACTCATTTAGGAAATGGCGGGGTGTATGGAAACGGGGCCGGAATTAGGGGTAGTGTTTGGTATTGGAATGAGCACTGTGGCCTGTCAGGTCTCAGTGGGGCGTCCGGCTGCGTCGCTAAGGCAGCATATAGATTAGCACCAAGGGGGGCATGGGGGGCGCTCTGGTTGAAAGGAGAAGAATAAAAGGTTCATCTTTGTCGAGAGGGCAGCGAATGAGCTACGTGCGGTCTGGTGTGTGAGGACGGAGCAGGTTTTGGAGGTTTACCACCCGACCTGGTCACTGCGTAACCGTTGTGGTCTACAGGCCGAAGGAATTTGTTGAAATTGCTGGTATGCATCGTGTTGATGACATTGACGAGGGGGAAAGTGTGTTGTCAGTTTGTGGGAATTCGTGAGGCTGGGTGGGATTGGGTGCTCTGATGGGCCCTGTAAGCGTCAAAAGATATATGGGGGACAGGTTTTGGTTCTAGGGAAGGTGGATTGGTGGCTGGAAAGATGGGAACACGTAGGAGAGTTAAGAAGTGTACAAGAGAGAGAGAGTGTGTGTGTGTGTGTGAGAGAGAGAGAGAGAGAGAGAGAGAGAGAGGAAGAAGAAGAAGAAGAAGAAGAAGAAGAAGAAGAAGAAGAAGAAGAATTGAGTAAATACAACGTAGTAGAAGAAAGGGAAGAACATGGGCTAGAAAGAAGAAGAAACGAAGAATTAAATGAAGGAAAAGGGTATGTATGAATCAATGGAAGAAGAGGTTAAACAGTGTAATAGAAGGAAAGAAGACGAAGAAGAAAAAGGGAAAAGCTAGAAGAAGAAGAAGAAGAAGAAGAAGAAGAAGAAGAAGAAGAAGAAGAAAATTGAGTGAGTCTACGAAAGTGAAAAGAACAAAAAGAAAAGGATGGGTAAAGAAAGAGAATACAAGAAATGAAAGAAAAAGGATTAAAGTAGAGATGAAAGAATGATTCGAAGGAAAACGAAAGAACAAAAAAAGAAAGAAAGAAAGAAAGAAAGAAAGAAAGAAGAAGAAGAAGAAGAAGAAGAAGAAGAAGAAGAAGAAGAAGAAGAAGAAGAAGAAGAATCGAGTAAATACAAAGAGATAGAAGATAAGGAAGAACATGTACTAGAAAGAAGAATAAATGAAGAATTAAATGAAAGAAAAAGCATATATAAATCAATAGAAGAGGAAGAAGACATGAAAAAGGGAAGAAGAAGAAGAAAAAGAAGAAAAAAAAGAAGGAGAATTGATTGAGTCTACGAAAGTGAAAACAATAAAACGTAAAGGATGAGTAAGGAATGAGAATGAAAGAGAATGAATGAAATGAAAGAAAAACACATTAAAGAACGAAACGGAGGACGATTTGAAGGTAAAAGAAAGACGAAGAAAAAGAAAGCAAAAGAAAGAAAATCGAACAAGTAGGACAAGTAGAAGAGGAAAAGCGAAGTAGGTGGGGGGTGCAGTTGGAAGGAAGATGTCGAGTGGAGAGTAGTGGAGAGTAGTGGAGAGTAAGGAGGGTTTGATTAAGGATAGTGATTTGTGATGAAGTCTATTTGGA
Organism: Doryteuthis pealeii; assembly: GCA_023376005.1. NCBI lineage: Eukaryota > Metazoa > Mollusca > Cephalopoda > Myopsida > Loliginidae > Doryteuthis > Doryteuthis pealeii. The sequence continues at coordinate 10,113,495 of CM042166.1, read as the reverse complement.
TAGAAGTGTCACTTGATTACATTGAAACATAAAGTTCGCGTCCCGTTCGCAAGTCGACTAGCACAAACAGAAGAGTTAATTACGAAATCCTATTGGCTTCTGCATCGAATTAACATCTTTTCTCACGCTAGAACGCATACAAATTCATACAAACAAACAAACAAAAAGCACAACTAAATATTTGAATGAAGTTGTGCCTATTGCAGACGAAATAGCTTATAGGATGCCGTCTTGCCGAACGATATACATTTAATAGTCAGTGTTAAAGTTCTTCGCTTGTCCAGCAGAAATGTGAGACTTAGAACGCACACGAAATTCATACCGACAATAAAAAAAAACACAACTATCTATTTGAATGAAGCAGGGGCTATTTAAGACGAAATAGCTTGTAAGATGCTGTCTTGCAGAACAATCTATATATTAATACTCAGGGCACCTCATGTGGTGAAATGGTTAGCAACCTAGATTAGCAGACCATTGTTAGTGAGTTCCATTCTCATTGGGTGCCCCATACTTCTGGCCTTGTGCCACATCTAAGATACACTTAGTAAATAACTATCTATTAATACACATGTTCCTAAATCTTCCGTCCGTAATCATCCTGCAACACCCTCTGGCTAAAAATGAGACCGTCCAAATCGTCCAAGATGCAATGCAAAAATGTAAATCCAGATTATATGGTGTCGCTTAATCGCAGATTTTTTATTTATCCCTTTTTAGATCACCCAATTTAAAAAATGAAACATTTCAAATGGTCTTGCGTCACTTAGATACCCAACGAAAAATTAATATGATTAAAAAAAAAAAAAGAAGAAATTACATGTTTGTTTTATTTGTAACATTGAAATTGTGAATTATGGAATATATTTTGGTAATTTTGATCTTACAGCATCCCGGTTCCTTGCATTAATTTAGGCTATATTTTCGCGAGCCCTCCTCAGACGAATTTCTGGCCTAACTTAGCTAATTTCCGAGTCGTATTTTTTACACTTTTTAATCGGAAAATTAATGTAGATATTTTAAATGCTTCCCGCAGATGTTTATCGGCAAATCAATTTAAATATTTTACCACCCCTTTTTTAAGAAAGAGTGGGAGAGAGTTAAATCAAGATTATTGTACTTTTATATATTGAAGTATTTGGATGATAGCTCTTAAGTAAATATATCAAACGTTATGATAATTAAATTATCTTACTGTGATATACCCACAGGTCCTGCTAGTCTATATATTAATACTTATAAATGTTCCTTAATTGTACGACCGTTATCATTTTGCAACACCCTCTGGTTAAAAACAATTTAAATCTTCCAAGATTAGATGTTAAAATGTAAATTTAAAAAAGAAAAAAAAAGCGTTGAATAAAAGAATTGGTATATATATATATATATATATATATATATATATATATATATATATACTACCCCACACATGAGCAAGATGCGACACATTGTTAATTTCTTAAGTAGGTGTTACGTTGCAATACTCACGGTACTAAAACTCCGATAAAAAATCATAACCCGAGAAACATGTCGTCACAACTCCCAGCCTTTATTAACGTGCTCGTCTAGTGGCTTCTACCAGGGAGGAAGGGAGGCAGAGAGAACGAGAGAGAGAGAACACTACTAGAATACTGGGCTCTCATGGGGGACCCAATGTCAGGTCCGTACCCTACGACATCCGCAGGCAAAAAGAGGCTGAACCCTTTCTTTCTTCCCCCCACGTCACCACGTGACTTCCGGTCAACACCCGACTTCCGGTCAACACCCGACTGCTTGCCCCTCAATTCTTCGTTCGGGGTCACGCTACGGTCAAAACCATCGCTCTCCTCTTTTGGGTCATCACTATTTTTTAAGCCTTTGTTATTTATTCCTCCTCCTTCCATTAGCAGTTCTAGCTCACACAAGTCATATTGCAACACTCCTCCCTTACCATCATTCTAAAATTTTTACCCGTAAAAATTTTCAAAAGTATCTCTTTTTTTTCAAGAATATGCGTAATTATTCATTAGATTTTTTTTTTTTTTTCCCTTCTATCCGATATAGACCTTCCTCTCTCCGATAGAGCCACACGAGCATTCAATTTTACAATAATACAAAAAAAACACATACATATATAAAGTAAAAAGAACATTTACAAAATCATTAATGCAGGTGATATTCTCCTCTTTGTTCCACAATTGTGCTCTGACCTTACTTACTTATTTGTTCATTTTTTTTTTCTTTCTTTTTTATTTTTTTTTTTTTTTTTTTTTAGGAAATACTCTCTCCAATTTGAATTTTTAAAAAAATTACTCATTTATTTTTCATTCTTATCAATTGCAGACCTATACTGATTTATAGCTTTTTTTTTTTTCAAGCAACGGCGTTATCGTCGCCTTCTTCAGCTGGTCAATAATTCTTTTCTCTATTATTCCTTTTCTTTTTGTATCTATTCATTTTAATCCCTTTCAGTTTTTCATTTATTTATCTTTTTTTTTTTTTTCGTCATTATTCCATCTCATATTCCGTGTAATTCGTATTTTCATTTACTCATTTTTCTCATCCTTTTTCTTTTCTTTTTTTTTTTTTTCATTCATCTATCTCTAATTTATTTCCGAGCGCCAAAACTAGGTTTTTCTGGAAGGTATCTGCTGTGTGAACAAACACTTGAACCACAGGCCTTTAAAGCTATCTTCATAGTCGCTGTTTGGTGGGGTATCATGTTTCCTTGTGGGCAGCACTGGTTGACCCCGGGTGAGCTCGCTGCTACTACCATAATGATTTGTACTCCCAGCGTTTTTAATGCTTTCTTCCATTGCAACTCTAAGCATAGCTATTTTCCTTTCCATTAGGGGAACATATTCTTTTATTTCTTCGTAGGCACTATCTGACGGAGTGGTATTTACTTTAGCCCTTACTGTTTTAGGGGAATCTTTTGCGATGCTATTCACTGTTGGAGTTATTTTGTGGCTTTCCATTTTAGCCATTACTCCAAAATTATTTTTATTATTATTAACGTCTACCTGTCTGTTCAATTTCTCTTTCTTTTTCTTTTTTCTATTGGGACATAGTTGTTCATTGTTCCTATCACCTTCACCCGTGTGATTTGTACCCTCGGTATCCACATCACTATGTGAAGTATTACTATCCTTATCGGGGTTTTCTCTCTTAATAGCTGTATATTTATCTTTATTTTCTGAGATATGTTCCGAGGACGTAGAATGGACTTGTGTGCCCTCCTTAGTTTTGCCATTCATATTAGACAAAGCGTGGTGCTGATTTTTGAGGGCTATCCCATGCTTGTCTCTATTTTTAATTTGTTCGGATGTGCGTTTAGGGGTAGGTGCCATCCACTTTTTATTAATTTTTACGGGACAATTTCTAATGAGGTGATACTTGCTATTACACCCCCAACAACGACCAGTCTGGTCTCTATTACCTATCTGAGGATGCACATTGCAATTCCTCACTGTAGGTACGTTTCTACTCTGCTTGTTAAATTTTTTCCTATTGTTACTTGTTCTTAATCTATCCTCTAAAAGTTTTCTTTGATAGGCCCTATCCAACCCCTTTTTCAACACTTTTTAAAGCACTCGTTACAGAATTTAATGCATCAACCAAGCCTGCGGTGAGATTCTGCAAAAACTCTTTAATAGTCTGAGACTCCATTTCGCATAAACAATTTCAGTCACAGAATAATAGAAGACTTATACTAATATTAATGATATCAATAACTAGTGAAGAGAAAAAAAAATACACAACTGTAGTACAAGAGAAAAAAAAATTATCACCTACCTTGTCACTTCTACGTATATTTTTCCCTTTTTTTTTTTTTTTTAAAGTTCTTTTTTTCTTGTAAAGTTCATTAATTCCGTCTTTTCTTTTTTTTTTTTTTTAAATTCACACGTGGACGTATATTTTTTTTTCTCCACGTGGGTTTCTCCTTCTTCTTTTATAAGTCCTTTTCTTCTTCTTTAATTGTTAGTTGCTGTTGTTTTTTTTTCTCCTTTTTTTTCTTCTTTAAATCTTTTTGTTTCTTCGCACGTGGGTCCTTCTTTTTTTTTTAAATTCTTTTTGTTTTCTTCACACGTGGTCCTTTTTTTTTAAGTTCTCAATTGTTTGTTGACTCGTTGTTGTCGTTCATCTCCTTTAATAAGATTTTAAAAGGTTGCTCCCTTTTCTTTTTTCAAGGTGGGTCTTTCTTTTTTTGTTTGTTTGTTTTTCTTTTTAAGCCCTTTTTTCTCTTCAAATGCTCGCTGTTGTTGCTCTTTCTTTTTTCTTTTACTTCTGTTTTTTTTTCTTTTCTTTCTCTCTCGTTTCTCAACAGGTCACTCCCTTTTTTTTTCGTCACACGTGGGTCCTTTTTCTTTGTTTGTTTGACTCGCTCTTTCTTTCGTTTACGTTAGTTTCTGTTACAATTACGGCCGATGTCTTTTTTTTTCGTATCCCTTCGTTGCGTCGTGGTAAACTGGTTCCTTATGAGTCCGTGTCTGAACTCCGAGGTCAACGGGCACCAAAACGATATATGTTACGTTGCAATACTCACGGTACTAAAACTCCGATAAAAAATCATAACCCGAGAAACATGTCGTCACAACTCCCAGCCTTTATTAACGTGCTCGTCTAGTGGCTTCTACCAGGGAGGAAGGGAGGCAGAGAGAACGAGAGAGAGAGAACACTACTAGAATACTGGGCTCTCATGGGGACCCAATGTCAGGTCCGTACCCTACGACATCCGCAGGCAAAAAGAGGCTGAACCCTTTCTTTCTTCCCCCACGTCACCACGTGACTTCCGGTCAACACCCGACTTCCGGTTTCCGCTTGCCCCTCAATTCTTCGTTCGGGTCACGCTACGGTCAAAACCATCGCTCTCCTCTTTTGGGTCATCACTATTTTTTAAGCCTTTGTTATTTATTCCTCCTCCTTCCATTAGCAGTTCTAGCTCACACAAGTCATATTGCAACATAGGTTTAACAGGTTTGGATTTAGAGGTTTCCTTATAGATTAGTTGCATAACAATGGTTAGAGCCCATTCTGCCTAACTATTTACCTATAGTTGGTGTGAGAATAGTTGGATCCATACCTTTCCTAAAGTTATAGTCGTTATGTGAAATGCAAACAGCCTCGTACAGGATTTGAACTCGTCCCAACGTGTCCATTTCGGATGAAGACTCCACTATAAATTGTGCCTCCACTATACATTGATATATATACTTGTCTAAAGCTCAAAAATTCGTAGCATTTTATTTTTTTAAAGTTATGTTTAAAAGTATTATTTGGATTATTCGGACTATTGTCCTCATCTTTATTGTTATCTGTACAACGTTTAATAAGATGTGAAATAAGATTTAACTATAAATCTTATTCAATGAACATACGTGTGATCAGCTGCAATTAATCGGTAACTCGATTAATTCAGTGGATTTAACCCTGATGATTCTAGCGATGAAACTCGAGTAGGTTTCTGTTGTATCTATTTCTTCAATAAATTTGCTCTACTTTGTATTGAGCACTTTGTATTTGTTTTATCGCGGACTTAACCCCTGGATTTTGTGCACCTCCAACGATCGTGCCCATATTCACCCGTAAGCCACCTTTTATCTATCTATCTATCTATCTATATATATATATATATATTTATTTAAGAATGGAAATGAGTAACCTACTCGAGTTTCATCGATAGATTCTTCAGGGTTACTTTTAAATTAATCGAGTTTACGATTAATCTTTGGTGTTATAAACATGCCCGTTGGAATGGGACTTAAATTTAATAGAGGAAAACGGGCATGTTTATAACACCAAAGATTAATCGTAAACTCGATTAATTTAAAAGTAACCTGAAGAATCTATCGATGAAACTCGAGTAGGTTACTCATTTCCATTCTTAAATAAATTTATGCTCTACATTGTATTGAGCATTTTGTATTTGTTTTTTCCTCAACCTTAACCTCTGGATATTGTGCGCTTCCAACGATCGTTCTTATACCCACCGGTAAGTTAATACTTATACATATACAAATATCTATCTATATATATATATATATATATATATATATATGTCTGTATATAGAGACATGTAAGTAATAAGTGTAACATGTGGCTCTAAGTAAATATATAGAAATAAATGTAACAACCCAATCTTTACAAAGAAGATATTTTAACAAGATATAATTGACAAACACCAATGTTTTTTGGGTTTTTTTTAATGATTTATTGACAATCTAAACTTTCAAAAAACATAAACAGCATTTATTACAATATATATTTTATTATCATAATAATGATATTTACCATCACATAAATTTGTTTCATTCCCCCCACCAGGAAATATTCCATACATTTTCTTCTTTAGACACAAAATATGACAATGTTTCAGATAAGTTTAAACATTGTTTACGGATTTATATATTTTCATATTGGTTATACGAGGTATGTCAGAAAAGTTCCAGTATGTGAAAACACACAGACACACAGACACACACACACACACACACACACACACGCACACACTCACACACATATATATATATATATATCGAAGTATGTATATATATATATATATATATATATATATATATATATATATGTATAGTGATATCGATTAAAAGTGATATCGATAAAATTCATTTTTATCCATCTACATTTCTTTTCTTCACTCATATTGTCGGATTCATTTCCCATTCACACACACACACACACACACACAACACACATATATATTATATATAATATATATATATATATATATATATATATATATGCTTCGAGATATATATATATATAATATTATAATATAGTCATCCACAGACAACGTGTTTCGACGTATCACGTCTCTTCAGTGTGGCTAGACATTTGCTGGCTACTTCCAACTAGGATGGAAACCCGATCGATTCATTCGGCCACCGTCACTTACAGGATTTTAACTGATAAATATACATATCTTTATATATCTGAAGGCCGCCAGAGAGTGCTCCATCCCTTTAATAGGAGAGCATTGCCTTTTTATGCTTAGTTCTCCATCGTCGTCTCGGTCTTTCTGTCTCAATCTGTCAATATGTATTTATCTTTCTATCTATTTACCAATAATTGTTTTATGCTCCAATCGATCTCTTTCTCTTTCTGTCTCCGTTCGTAGTTCTTCATCATCAATTTCAATGTATAAACCATCCTGTCTTCTTTCTCTTTCTGTCTATCTATCTACCTCTCTATCCTCCAACTCTACCCCTCTCCTTCTCCCCCCCCTCTCTCTCTCTCTCTCTCTCTCTCTCTCTCTCTCTCTCTTCTCTCTCTCTCTCCCTCTCTTACTCTCTCAATCGTTCCCATCCATCGAAAATCTCTCTGTCCATTATTTTCCAGTTCTCTCGGTCACCGAGCCGCTTCCTAAAGACCTTATATGTTTCAATTTCAATCGATAGTCTATCTAGTCTTCTTTCTCTTTCTGTCTATCTGTCTATCCCCCACCTCTCTCTCCCTCTCTCCTCTCTCTCTCTCCCACTCTCTCCCTCTTTCTCTCTCAATCGTTCACATCCATCTAAAATCTCTCTGTCCACCATTTTCCAGTTCTCTTGGTCATATGCTTCAATTTCTATTTCAATCGATAATCTATCTAGTCTTTTTTCTCTTTCTGTCTATCTGTCTATCCTCCACCTCTCTCTCCCTCTCTCTCCTATCTCTCTCTCTCTCTTTCCCTCTCTCTCTCACACACTCTCTCTCTATCTATCTATCTCTCTCTCTCTCTCTCTCTCTCTCAATCGTTCCCATCAATCTCTCTGTCCATCATTTTCCAGTCCTCTCGCTCACCAAGCCGCCTCCTTATATATTTCCTCCTCTCCTGCGACCTGACCGTCCGAAGCCGCGCACTGTTCACGTCTTCGTTCAGGCAATCGCGTCCAGTTCGTTCGGTTCTTCACATTAGATTAGCCCACGGTTATTAAAAGTCCATTTTCCTTCCATATACGTGAGAAACATTACAACTGACAGCTTATTACGGACATCGCCCGCTGAAGCCGACGAAAGTACGTGACGTCACAAAATTGTCGGAAACCAGAAGTTCTGAACAGCCATATTGGAATCATAAGTGCTTAGACATAACATCAATGTTTACTTGTACGCTTAAATACAAGTTTATATATATATATATATATATATATATATATATATATATATATATATATTATATATATATATATATATATATATATATATATATATATATATATATTATATTATACTTATATATATATATATATATATATATATATATATATTACTAGCAAAATAAAAAAACGCCCTCTGGGGACGTAAAATATATATTACCTGAGAGGATGGGAGTTGAAAATTGAATATCAGAGAGTTTGTATCATAAGTAAAGTAAAATCATCAAATTTATTAAAGGAGTAAAAAATAAAATAAATTTATTAAAGGAGTAAAAAAATTTTAAAATTTGAAATGGATACTTAGTTCTGATAACTTTAAATATATATTAAAATAAAACAAACTATATGTAGATAGATAATACCAGGTATGTATTTATTAAAACTTGTCTAAAAAAAACAATGAGTGTCTAACATTGCATGCTCAAATGTATTCTATTTTATAACGATTTTAGGTAGTGTGACGCGAGCAGTGACGTAGCGAATCTCCATTATTAATAGATTTATAAACTCCAATAGTATTAAAAAAAACTCCCGGCTTCATAGTTTGTAATTATACAATACTAACTTTTGCCTGGAGAATAAAATATATATAATATATATATATAAAAATGTAACGTTGTGATATTTTTACAGTACCAAAATGATATATGTAACGTTGTGGCATCTGTTGTATTCACGATACCCAAAGCTGATATATATATTTACCAAGCCCTCCGCACGAGCAGGATGTGACACAAGGTCAATTTCTTAAGCGGAGTTCAACAGGTTTGAATTCAGAGTTTTCCTTCTCCTAGACCGGTTGCCTAACCAAGGTTAAAGAGCCCAGTCTGCCCTGCTATTTATTCATAGCTGGAGGGAGAGTAGGATTCATACCTTTCCCAAGGGTATTAGCGCTAAGTGAAATGCAATTACCACATCCAGGAATCGAACTCGGGGCGACGAGTCCATTTCCCATGACTTTAACCATTACACCATGCGCCTCCCAAAGCTGATATAAGTAACGTAGCGGTATATGTTGTATAGCGGGTCTCGTCCACGTGCCTCCAAATTCACGACTCTAAAAGGGTGTTCTGCACGTGGCGGTCATCTTGTTGATAAAAACGTACAACGCGAGAAATATATCGTCACAAGCTTCTAGCTTTTATTTCCAGGTTAGGTTCGTCTCGTGGGCTGTGTCGGAGAGGAGGAAAGGCAGAGAGAAAGAGAGAGAGAGAGAACACTGCTAGATTACTTTGATCCCATAAGGGACCCAAGGTCAGATCATCGTTCATCCTGTTTTGTGCTCATCACTGTTTTTTAACCCTTTACTATCTCTTATTTCTTCTTCCTCCTTTTCTAATATAGTAGTTCTCGCTCAGGATAATATCCCCATCTTGTTACAAAAAGAAAAGATCAAATCATATGCACCTCCTGAAAAAAAATCAGATGCTACTATAAAAATGACCAAAAGAAAAAAATACTGTAAGAGTTGCCTAAGTTAAATATACTAAAGTGCTCAATAGAAAATGTAGACCTAATAAATTATAAATAACACATATAATACATCATCATCATCATCATGTCGCGCAAGCAGCACGGATATCCATGAGAATCTCTCGCCAACCTTCCCTATCATTCATTGTCCCTGGGAGGTCCTCTATGCAGCATCCAGAATCCTCACATAGTTGGTCAATGTAGGTCCTCGATGGGCGTCCTATGTTTGCATGTCCATGTGTTGGCTTCCACAGGAGAACATCGCTTATGAGCTCGTCCCCGCTTCCCCAGCAGTGTGCTACATGCCTAGTCCGTCTCAACCGGATGGTTTGTGAGATGGGGGGCACGTGACCATAGAGTTGCTTCCTTGTGGAGTGCTGCTTCCACGACTTGTTCAAGACTGCACGCCACATTCTTGTGCAAGTCCCATCCAGCTTGTTAGGGTCCAGGTGGTGCAGCCATACAGCAGTACTGATATAACCACAGTCTGGAAGAATTGTCGCTTTAGATTGTCAGTGATATCGGATTTCCATATTACTGATAATTTGTTTGTGGCCGCCCATGCCTTTCCTATGCGTGTATCAACATCGCTTTCTGTGAATGAGATATTACTACCAAGGTATGTGAACTGTTCCACTGGCCTAAGAGTCCTACCGTCAAGTGTGAAGATGTCTCCTTTCTTTTTGAAGCACATGAACTCGGTTTTATCGGAGTTCACATAGAGGCCGATATTCTTTGCTGCCTCCTCCAAGCTATGTAGTAGTGACTCAGCCTGTGCCGGTGTATCTGCAAGAAGCGCAAGGTCATCAGCGTAGTCTGCATCTGTGACTGTTTGTGCAGGATATCGCCTGCTTTTTACCTTTCTTAGTGTAAAGCCTTTTTCTTTTATGTTATCGAATGATGTTCGAAGTGCATAGTCTAGGCATATTATAAATATATATGGTGCAAATGTATCTCCTGGTAGGACTCCAGCGGCGATGTCAAAGAAATCTTTGTCGCCATCAGGTGAGCGTACCATTGCTTGTGTATCTTCGTAGAGCATCATTATAGCGGCAACCGTTTCTTTCGGGAGACCATACGCTAGTAGTATTTGTTTCATTTTCTCTCTGTGTAAGGAATCAAATGCCTTGAAGAAGTCTACGAATTACAGTGTTGTCTCTAGATTCTTTGCTCGAACCCCTTCTATGATCCTTCGAATAGTCAGGATCTAGGAGGTTGTGGATCGATTTCTGCTGAATCCGTTTTGGTTTTTCCTAAGGATTTTCTCTATTTCGGGTTGGATGGGTTTAAGAAGAAGGGCATTATATATTTTAGCTACAATAGCAGTAAGAATTATGTCTCGGTAGATTTTAGTGATTCTGAGGTCTCCCTTTTTGGGGAATGAGAGGATGCATCCTTTCGTCCATTTGTCTATTCTATTTTGTGTATATACTGCATTACATAGCCTAAGCAGTATGTCACTGAATATATATATATATATATATATATATATATATATATAAATGAAAAAAAATTTTTTTTGTATATATTTAATTATATGGGAACTCTGCTACCCTATTGGTTTCATGCTCTTTAATGTTGTTTAAGCAGAGCAATCTTCAGGCAGCGAATGAGTTTGAAAAAGTAGAAATATGGTCGAAAGCAATTGTGCTTTTGTGGTTGTGTAACTGTATGTCCGTGTCATTTGGTTGTTTACTTGTGTGATGTATAAGCGCGGATGAGCCTGTTCAGTGCGTATATATATATATATAAAGTAAGTAAAGTCGTCGGGGTGGCCTAATGTCGGTATCAGCCAATCAGCGAGGGAGTCTATCCCCTTTTCAATAGCGCTAGACCAACGAGATTGTTTTTGGCGTCTGAGGTGGAGCGCCACGCCTACCATCAGCTCCTTACTTTACCGCACAGATCCCTGTGCTATTCATACGCTGAGTTGGCGAGAACCGGTATCGAACTAGGAACCTTGTGGTTTCTAGCCGAACGCTATCCGACTGAACTAACCCGGCCCACTTGATGAGCAGAAATATTCTGACGAAGGGATCTTTGACCCAAAATATTTAGAGAATAAATCAAAGTTAATTATTATCAAATAGAACTATTAACGTTAAATAGGAATACTTAAAACCATTTAACTTTATTGCTTGGGCTCAACGGGCGGTTGAAGAAACCCCCTCCGATCAATCGACTGGTTATATCAAGCCCTAGCACCTATATGATTGCCCCCGACCCTATTGCCCTTATTGTAAGACCCAACCCGTTTTATCATATAAACTTGTAGGACTATAATCATCTTGAGACACCCTTTTAGTCAAATCGTCCAATGTGAAATGCAAAAATGAAAATCCTGATTATCTGGAATTATCTATCCCCCGAATTCTTATTTCTTATGGGTGTCGTCACCTCAGCTAAATAATGGACCATTCCGTTTTTATCATGAAGAGAGAAAGGGAAGAAAAAGGACATGACACACAGAACAAATATTATTAGAAAGACAGAAAGAGAGTATGGAAAAATTAGAGAGAGGGAATGAGCGCGCAGAAGCGATATAGCTAATCTGTTTCAATCGAACATAATGAAAAGAGGAAAAGAAGGAAAGAAAGAAGTGGGAGAGAGTTAAATCAAGATTATTATACTTTTTACATATTGAACTATTTGCAATAGCTGTTAAGTAAACATATCAAACGTTTTAATAATCGAATTATCATACGGAGAGGCGTCCTCCTTTTTATTATATGGGTACTAGAAGGCAGTAGCTGAAGGTTTTCATACCCTGGGAATGACGTTAAATTCTATCTGATGGTGAGGTTCGAGTTCTGGAGGTTTGGCGAATGTGAAATACACCTTCATCACCATTTCTACCTGGTCCACTCTGACTCGGAGTGGTAGTACCTGTTGGGTTAAATAGAAAAATATGTTTATAAAAAAATGAGAGTCCATTAAGAATGAATTTATTTCAAAACTTTGTCGGCATTAAATTAAATGAGGTTGATATGCTGTAAAACAAATCAAACCAAACCTTAATTATTATTATTATTATTATTATCATTATTATGAGAGTTTTTCACACCAGCGTTAGCTGATGGTATTTCACTGGAGTCTGAGGGACAACAAGTCTCCTGAGGTCTCCAGGACTTTTCTGAGTATTCTAGCCGATTGCAACAATGTAGTTGTCTGGATAGTCTCAATTGTTCCTTTAATTTCCATATCCAATCTTTTTTTTGTCTGTTCCAAGTGCACCAGATATGGTATCACTTTCACCCTCATATTCCACAGATATTTCAATTCTTTGGCAAGGTCCAAGTACTTTTCCATCTTTTCACTTTCCTTCATCTTCTCCCTGTGATTGCTGGAACCGCAAAGTCCACCAGTTGAGAAGTTTTCTTCTTTCTTTCTTTCTTTCTTTTTCTTTTTTTTTTTTTTTTTTTTTTTTTTTGCTAATCAATACTAGGTCTGGTCTTCTTACTGGAATAAGTTGATCCGTCTTTATCTCGAAGTCTCAGAGAATTTTATGAATTTCATTCTCAAGAACAGATTTTGGTTTGTTGAGTATCCATTAAGAATGAATTTATTTCAAAACTTTGTCGGCCTTAAATAGCCCACTGAGGTTGATATGCCGTAAACAAACCAAATCATTTAACTTTATGCAAATTATTCGTATTAATAATTGTTATTTGAAACTATAAGTAAGTAAAGTCGACGGGGTGGCCTAAAGTCTGTATCAGCCAATCAGCGAGGTAGTCAATCTCTTTTTCACTAGTGCTAGACCAATAAATATGTTTTACCATCAGCACCTTACTTGACCGCACAGATACCAGTGCTATTCGTACACTGAGTTGGCGAGAAGCCGGAATCGAACTGGGAACCTTGTGGTTACTAGCCGAACGCTCAACCTACTGAGCTACTTGTTCATAATTAGTTTATAATTGTTTATGTGTGCTGTAGACTGTGATTTTGGCGTAATGGTTGTCAGCGCGGAACGCACAATTAGAGAATCTATGTCACGTGATTGATAATGCGCGCGAATTTGGATTTCATCAGACGGGGTCCACGCACGTCTTCAGATATCAATTCTGATTTAACACCCCCCAACTTAACCCTTTCGGCGCCAACGATTTTGTTGCTGACCTCGTGTTGGCCGAAAGTAAGAACAATGGGAATTCCCCACCCCCCGGTGACGACGCACTCAGCTCGGCGGAACAAAGCAAGTATTAGTAACAGCAATGGGCAAAAGAAAAGATGACAAGGCACAGATTTCAAAAGGTAACACGTTTCGACATTAACATCGTTTGTCACTGAACGCGCTAAAATCCTAGTTCCATCAACAAAATATGTTAGCTAGGCCGGTGTAATGGTTAAAGTCATGGGAAATGGAATCGTCGCCCCGAGTTCAAATCCTGGACGTGGTAATTGCATTTCACTTACCTTGAGAAAGGTATAAATCCTACTCTCCCTCCAGCTATGGGTAAATAATAGGGCAGACTGGGCTCTAACCTTGGTTAGGCAATTAGTCTACATATGTATGTAAATGGAAGCGTTAAATAGTTAAAGTCATGGGAAATGGACTCGTCGCCCCGAGTTCAAATCCTGGATTTGGTAATTGCATTTCACTTAGCGCTAATACCCTTGGGAAAGGTATGAATCCTACTCTCCCTCCAGCTATGGGTACATAGTAGGGCAGACTGGGCTCTTTAACCTTGGTTAGGCAACTGGTCTAGGAGAAGGAAAACTCTGAATTCAAACCTGTTGAACTCCGCTTAAGAAATTGACCTTGTGTCACATCCTGCTCGTGCGGAGGGGTTGGTAAATATATATGTGCTAGGCCGGTTTAGCTCAGTTGGTAGAGCATCCACCGAAAATCATAATATCCCGGATTCGATACCGGCCCTCGCAAAATCAGCGCATGAGTAGTACAGCTTGGATTTGTGCGGTAAAGTGAGGAGCTGATAGTCGATGAGGTGTTCCACCTGAGACGCAAAAATATTGCAGGTCTAATGAAAAGAAGATAGACTCCCTCGCTGTTTAGCCGATACCGCTAATAGGCCAACACTGTCGACTTTACGTTTTGTACATTTCCTCATCAATCGATTATGTTCAGAAAAACAGTCCCACATATATAATAATCCATGGGGTTAAGATCTGGGGAGTTCGGAGGCCAAACATTGGGGAACTGGTGTAGTCGTAAAAATTCACCGACAACCAAATCTATTTGACATTTTCAAATAGATCTTTTGTTTGCATTAAAATAACGGTTTCTGATGTGAGCAAAAAAACGGCATTCCATGTATAAGTATTTAACAGTCAAAGGTGTTTGATATGTTTCACACTGTGGTTGTTGTTCTTATTTTAGTAAAGTTAGTCTTGTGTGTCCAATCCTTTGCTTAATTGCATATCAACCTTCATGGAGTATTTAATGCTAAAGCCATCCTTGTAGAAGAACAGAAGTGGTACTATTTGACCCATAGCTGGGCGATGAAGAAGTTCAATACTTTCTCCGAAAGTGAACGTCATGCCGCAACTATAGTTCGAACCCGTTTACTACAATGTCGCAGTCCAGCACGTTAGCCACTATTCCACGGGGGTTCCATCCCACCACCACATAAATAAAATTGAAATAGATCACTAAGTGGGACTGAGACTAGTCTAGTAGTGACCCCCCCCCCCGCAAGCGGAGATTTTTAAGAGGTTTGAATTCAGAGTTTTCCTTATCCTAGACTGGTTGCCTAACTAAGATTAGAGCCCAGTCTGCCCTACTATTTACCAATAGCTGGAGGTAGAATAGTTGGCTTTATACCTTTCCCAAGGGTATTAGTGCTATGTGAAAACCATATAATTAAAACGGAATGCTCTATTCTCCATCTGAGGTGACGACCGGGCATGACACATGGAGGTACAAGTGTATTAATATCTTATTATAATGGAGATTGTGTGTTTTTCTCTCTGTAACCGAAACTATATTACTAATCGAGTCACAATTAATATAGTTATTTTAATCACATTCTTCATGATTTTATTTATATTTAAACCTCAATTATTTAATAAAATTGCTTCACCTTTTTATTAGTGTTGGACATATCTACATACTAATAACATGCTATTGTATTTATATATACAAAAAATAGCGGTTTGCAGTGTGAACGGGAAGGCTAATTTGCATATTGATATTAAAAATGTGATTTTATTAAATATGTGCTTAGTATTATTGATTTCTAACTGTTTGGTTTTATTTTAATGAATATAAGCAAAAATCTCTCCAATGAATCTTAAATGAAATCCATTAACAAGAAAAATAAGTGTAATTTTATTCTTTATTTCCTAATTTAACTAAATAGTTAAATAAGTCAAATTCAGCAATGAAAGACGGCAGTGATGGAAGAGTAAGTTTCATTTCTATTTTTCTATTTTAACCCCACTCTGTTTTAAATCTTTTTATCTGCATTCTTATTAGACTTTCTAATTAAAAACAATAAAACTTAAATACGTGCGCCCGGAGGGTGCATATATTTGCTAGTGTAGATAATGGACATTTAGGGATTCCTATAAAGTATCTTCGTATTTTGGAGGAAATCACTAGAATCATTTGAAAATCAGTTGTATGCGGAAAAAGAGAATAATGAGATTCTAAAAATAGTTTTTTCTCTCTCTCTCCTTTCCGAAATGATAGTTTGGAGACATATCAACGATTGTATGAGATGATTTCAAAGATGGAAACAACAAATAGAAATATAAAAGTTAAACGCATATTTTTGACTTCATTCCATCACCTGGATCAGATGCATATCTATCTATCTATCTATCTATCTATCTATGTATCTCTCTCTCCCTCCCTCTCTCTCTCTCTCTCTATCTATCTATCTATCTATCTATCTATCTATCTATATATATATATATATATATATATATATATATATATATAAGAGCTACGTGATAGCAGCAGGTTATGGTGAAATTATGGTTTAGAGATACCTTGCTTATTTAAACAAACACAAAAATAAAAACAAAAATTAGTTAATATCTTCAATAAGACTGAACTTAGAATTTAGTAGTAACAATACGGTTAAAAGAAAGAAAAAAACATGTCTTAAAGAATATACCTTTCTACACTTCAGAAATAGTATATTAAAGTTTTACTTATCTGGACGGGTCTTCGACTCTCAGATAATATTTACCCTTTGACAAGAACCACCAAGTTGACTGGACTGACGTTTTTTTTTTTATATATAATATATAATATATATATATATATATATATAATATATAAAGGAAAAGTGACTTACCGGGGAATATGGTCACGATGGTTAGTAAGTGCAGAATTCAGTGGGACATTTTAATGCAACGGACATTTTAATGCAATGAACACACATTTGAAATCGACTGCTATTAATAGGTGTCTCGATTAATTCAGGGGATTTAACCCTGAAGATCCTTATGGTGAAACTCGAGTAGGTCATCTCTTTTAGCCATTTTATAATATATATATATCAAAAGGGTACTATCACGTTTTCATTGCAGTAGCATAAGTAGTTAATCCAAAAGGGTTCAATATATCTCATAAATTATAGAGCATTGAAGTTGTAGAAAAGTTTTTTTCTCTACCACGGTTTTGGTACACCTTCCTCAGGTGAACTCTCCTGGGGAAGGTGTAACTTGAACACCAAAACCGTGGCAGAGAGAAAAAAAAACTTTCCTACAAATATATATATATATATATATATATATATATATATATATATATATATATATATACTAGCAAATATATGCACCCTCCGGGTGCAAGTACTTAAGTTTTAATGTAATAAAATATCATATTAAATTAGAAAGACTAACGAAATAAGAATGAAAAAAAAAGATCAAAAACTAGAACAACTGAAACTTACTCTTCCACCCCTTCCGTCTTTCATTACTAAATTTTTCTAATTTAACTATTTAGTTAAAATAGGAAGTAAAGAATAAAATTACAGTTATTTCTTCTTGTAAATAATTTTCTTTTAAGATTTATCTCCGAGATTTTTGCTCATATCCATTAAGATAAAACCAAACAATTAGAAATCAATAATACTAAGCACATATTTATTAAAATCAAATTTTAAATATCAATATGCAAATTAGCCTTCCCGTTCATACTGTGTGCCGCTATTTTGTTGTATATATAAATACAATCACATGTTATTAGTACGTAGATATGATCAACAGTATTAATAATGTAAAACAATTTTATTAATAATTGAAGGTTTAAAAGAATGAAACCATGCATAATTTGACGTAAATAATAAAGGGAATTGTGACTTGAGTAGTCACATAGTTTCGGTTACAGACAGAAAAACACACAATCTCCATTATAATAAGATATATATATATATATATATATCAGTTGATATTGGTGCTATATTTGTAAACAGTGCTCAACATCATTGATAGAGCATTCATATTTAAAAGCTAAAGTAGCGTGGACATGGATCCAACCGCGCCTTGTTACTGACAGTTTCTTGCCTTTCTGATCTGTCATTAACCAAGCGGCGTTGACTCAATGTCCACGCTATCTTAACTTAAATATATATATGTATGACGTCACCATAACTGTTTTCTCCATCGCGTTAGAAGACTTTCTTCAAGCAATTTCAAAAAAGCTCTTTTTTCGAACATCTCGGAAATTCTCCGTATTTCAACCGATTTCATTGTTACTTTAAAGGCATTTGAAAACAGATTTTTATTTTTCATTTTATTTAAATTTTATAGTCCTGTGATATGAATTCCAAATGAAATCCTTGATGTTGTAAAAAAAAATATCTCAGGACTATAAAATTTTTTAAAAAAATAAATAAAAATAAATAAAAATCTGTTTTCAAATGCCTTTAAAGTAATAAAGAATTCATAATTCGCATCTGATGAGTCGGGAGAGTTAGACACTTTGTCTAAGCTCCCTGAAATAGACTATAATGCGAAATCTTTAAGTCTTTTGCCATTTCTTTACTTAATTATTTGCTCTGTGACTCTAACATTAAGAGCACACATTGAGCTCTCAAACTGCGACAGGTTTTTTAAATAAAACTCTTGTGTCGTAAGGAAGATTTCTTCTCTGGACTTTTGGATTATATATATATATATATATATATATATATATATATATATATTATATATATATATATATATATATAATATAATAGTTGATAATAGTAATATTTCTAAATTCCATTTTTTCTCTTCTTTCATTCATTATTTCTTTCTTTCACTTATCAAAATTTTAAAAATTGCAAGCGAAATTTTGGAAAATAGAAAAATTATAATGTAAATTATCTGTGACAGTTGCTTGCTATACAACCGAACTAAGTTATAGATTAGTCTCCGTGGCGTAGTGGCTAACGTGTTGGACCGCGACATAGTAGTAAGCAAGTTCGTACTCCAGTCGCGCTATTAATGATTCCCTTAGGAAAGGCATGAACCCTGTTATTCCTACAGCTATTGATTAAATAGTACCTCTACTCTTCTTCTACAACGGTGGCTTTGGCATTAAGTAACCGACGAAATTTGATATGCCATGAAACAAAAACAATCTTAACCAAACCAAACAGCAACTTTTTCTATTAATTATATGGGGGAGCTCCCCATAGTGTTGTACATAATGTACTAGACTGCAACATTGAAGTGAGTTCGAACTACAGTCATGCTATTACGTTAATTTTCGAATTAATGCCCGTGGGAAAGGTATGAACCCCACCTCCCCACAGCTATGGGTTAAATAGTACCACTCCTGTTCTTCTACAAGGATGGCTTGGATATTTAATAACCCTCTAAGGTTGATATGCCATTAAACAAGAATCTAAACCAAACCAAACACAAATCTGTTCTATTAATCGTTCTATTAATTGAAGCCCCTTGTCTTCACAGCTATGGGTTGAATAGTACCACTACTGTTCCTCTACAAGGATGGCTTTGGTATTAAATAACCCACCAAGGTTGACATGCCATTAAACAAAGAAAACAAAACAAAAATTAATGCTATTTCTAGAGATGAGGTTTGATAATTAGTATTATTTGGATTATTCGGACTATTGTCCTCATCTTCATTGTTATCTGTACAACCGATGTGCCCTCCAGCCTTTTTCAGGTATTTCTTGTCCGATTGTTCGGGTCTAACAAGAAGTACCTGAAGAAGGCCGGAGGGCACATCGGCCGAAACGTTGTACAGATAACAATGAAGATGAGGACAATAGTCCGAATAATCCAAATAATACTAAAAATTAATGGTTCTTATATTAACCTTGCAGGAAAGGAAGCGTGTGGTGTAATGGTTAAAGTTATGGGAAATGGACTCGTCGCCCCGAGTTCAAATCCTGGACGTGGTAATTGCATTCCACTTAGCGCTAATATCCTTGGGAAAGGTATGAATCTTACTCTCCCTCTAGCTATGGGTAAATAGTAGGGCAGACGGGGCTCTTTAACCTTGGTTAGGCAACCAGTCTAGGAGAAAGAAAACTCTGAATTCAAACCAGTTAAACTCTGCTTAAGAAATTGACCCTATGTCGCATCCTGCTCGTGCGAGGGGTTGGTATATATATATATATATTAACCTTGCACAAGACGGTATTTCTGGACTGCGAGGCTATTTTACTGCAGTGCTTCACAGTGAAGGGATTTTTTTTTTATTAAACAAGGCGTTTCGCCGCGTCTCATTTAATAGCGGTAAATATATTAGAGTCGTACCCGAAAAAATTGGTCTGTACGGATGTCAGTATTCCGAAAATCGTTACTGTGTCCTTTTTCCTATTGTTCTTTTTTTTGTTATTGTTTTTGTTTTCTTGTTGTTTTTTTGGTTTGTTTTTTTAGAAAGAGATTGTGGGTTTTGGTAGGGGTTGGCAGGGTCTCCTTCTTAAATCCTACGCCTCAAAGAATAAAGAACAGCCAGAACTCTATTAACAGAATCGCGAAAGGTAGGACGTAGAAAAATGGTTAGGATACTATTAAGAGTCGGGTAAGATGAAGACGAATGAACAGCGGAGAAAATTGTGAAAGAAATTGAAAGAACAAAACAAAACATAGACAAAACAAAAAAAAACAACCAACAAAAACAAAAATAACAGAAAAATAAATAAATAAATGTAAATAAAAAAAAAATTTGAAAGAAAATTGGACATTTTTTTCTTGGAACAATTTTTTTTTTTTTCCTGGTTTATTTTTATTCTAGCCACATTCACCCGGCACATTTTTTTTTCTTCGTTCGTATTTTTTGGCGTCAAGATTAGGAGTGAAAAGCCCTAATTTTGAGAAGTCTTATTTTGTTACGTTGACAAGATTCAGGCGAGGGGTAGTGACTAGGTGGGTGGGGTCGAAATGCGCTGATGATGGCTGCATTGTGAATAGGGTTGTGTAACTTCGATCACCATCTTCATCTCAGAAGAAAAAAAGGTGCTGGGTATAATGGGCGGTTGCCTGTTCAAACCTTGCACTCTTCAAGGTGGCTGCAAGAGAAACAGAATCATAGTAGGTAGTAATTTTTTTAGAGCAGTAATTTTCTGGTGTTTTTTTCTTTCCGGGGTAGTTTTGCACACTTCGGGGTTTTTTTCTTTTCTTTTTTTTTTTTTTTTTTTGTTCCTTTTGATTGTTTTGTTTTCTTCTTTTGTTCTTTTTGGTTTTTTGGTTTTGTTTTTTTTTTTTTGTTTTTTTTTTTTACTTTCTTATGTATCTATTTTCTCTTTTTAATTCAACTCGCATTTTTCGCCTCGTTTTGATAATTTTGATTTTTGTTGTGTTTTTTGTTTTGTTTTTTGTTATCTCCCTTTTTCTTTTCTTTTTTTTTTTTTTTTTCTTTTCTTCCGCTTTTCATTCTGTGCTCCTTCATTTCATTGAGGAACGAAAACTATGTTTTCCGTTTTGTGTTTAGCTTTATCTCAGTCTCTGTCTGTCCCTTTCTGTCTGTCTGTCTGTCTGTCTCTATCTCTGTCTCTGTCTCTGTTCTCTCTGTCTGTCTGTCTGTCTGTCTGTCTCTCTCTCTCTCTCTCTCTCTGTCTCTCTCTCTCTGTTTAATCCTTTTAAGTTTTCGTTCTTATGTTAAAACTTTCTTATTTTCTTCCTATTGTTCTAGTCTGTCTGTCTGTCTGTTTGTCTATCTCCTCTCTTACCCTCTTTCACTCTCTATCTGTCTGTCTGTCTGTCGCTGTCTCTGTCTCTGTCTGTCTGTCTGTCTGTCTGTCTGTCTGTCTGTCTCTCTCTCTCTCTCTCTCTCTCTCTCTCTCTCTCTCTCTCTCTCTCTCTCTCTCTCTCTCTCCTTTTTTTAATTTTTTGTTTCTATGTATAAACTCTCTTTGTTTCATTTTTGTATCTTCCTTTTCTTTTTTTTTCTTTCCTTTGTTAAGACTGAATAAACTTCTTTATTTCCTTTCATCGTTTCGTATTGTCTTCATTTATTTATTTTTAAATTCAATTTGCTTTTTTCATTGGTTTTTTGGTCATTTGGCTTTTTTTTTTTTTCTTCGTTGGCATTTTTTTTTTTGCCTTTTGCTCTTATTCTTATTTCATTTTTCTCTTTCGTTTTCTTTTCTCATTTTTTTCGTTCTGTTTCTTTCATTTCATTTAGAAACAAAAACTGTTTTTCGTTTTGTCTTTAGTTTATTTTTTTAATTTTGTTATCAGTTACTTTCTTCTTTTTTTTCTTTCATACTTTCTTTCTTTCTCTCTTTCTTTATCTATTTATTTCCTTCTTGCAGTCTGTTTACTTTCTTTTTTTCTTTTCTTTCTTTATCAATTTATCTATTTCTTCCAGTCTGTTTACTTTCTTTTTTTTCTTTCTTTCTTCAGTTCAGTCTAAATCATCACTTTTGCTTCTGCAGACAACTACTTTGAATATGTTTCATTTGATTCTTTGATTTTGTTTTTAGTTTTTTTTTGCTGTTCTTTTTCTTTTTTTTTTTTTTTTCTTTTTTTTTTGTTTATTTGGGGGTGGGGGTTGTTTTAATAAAAAAAAGTCTGAAATAATTTCTTTCCGTTAATTCTCCTCTATTTCTGACTTTTAACATGACCCTTCATCTGTTCACCAATAAACGTCTTCTTTCATTCATTTCTTCCACGCTCATTAATTTGGAAGATTTTAATCCAACAAAAAAAAGATTTTAAATAAAAATATCATATCAGCTTTCGTTACGAAAAAAATTTTAACTCTAAAATTTTCAACAGCCTAAATATAAAAAACAGAAACAAGAAAATACAAAGAAAAAACAAAGAAAAATACGTCCGAAATAATTAAAAAGAATATTTTGTGTTAAAAAATCGTAATAGTTTTTCATAAATAAAATTAAAACAATAATGTTCCAATAAAACTGTAAAGTTAAACTAATGTTTTGCTTTGGTTGGTTGGATTTTACGGCACGTCAACGCTTCTTGGGTTATTTTATACCCAAGACATTTTTTCATTCATTCTTGTTTGGCATTACATTTTTTTTTCAAACATTATGCCTCACCCGCTCAGGCGGGGATCCAGTGAGCTTCGGCCACTGGACCGGTGAGATGGTAAATTATTAGCGTCGATCCCAGAGGGCCATCCCTCCAGGCAATACCTGCCCCCTTGACTTAAAGGGGCAGGCCTGGGTTTATTGCCCAGCGCCTGAGGCGCCCCCCTTGAGGGGGAATGCCGACGGGATCGACGCAATTTTTCTACCCACCACCCATGAGTCTCGGCTTGTGGGTGGTCCCACATAAATAGGGCCTTCGTGCCTGACCCGGTACGAGTGGGGTACTGGGAAAATAAATACATTTTTTTTTCAAAGTCAATTCTTTTGAAACACATTTTTGACACTCATTTTTTATATATTTAAATTTATTTCATACAAAGAACCCTAACAGGTACTATCATTCAGGATCATGGTGGAACTGGGAGTAATGGCGATAAAGGGGCACTGCACATTAACCAAAGTTTAACGTTATACCAGGACACTTTTTGCTTTGTTTTGGTTTCTTTGTTTAATGGCATATCAACCTTCGTCGGTTATGTAATGTTAAAGCTATCCTTGTAGAAGAACAGTAGTGGTGCTGTTTAACCCCTGACTGGGGTGAAGGGGTTCATACATTTATCAAGGGTACGTGTAGGATTTGACTCAAATTCGAAAATCAGGGACATCTACGAAGAATTGAATTCGCTATTCAGTTGTAATTGATCTGCAAGACAAGAGTGATAACCATTACACAACGATGAGGCACCATTATCTTTCCGAAGTTTATTAGTACAAAAATGAACGTAATACCGCCACTTGAGTTCGAACCCGTTGGCTACGATGTCACAATTCACCATTGTTTGTCACTATGCCACGAGGATCTTCACCATCCCCTACACACAGTAATTATTTAAAATGCAATCATAGTGGCCGATGTTATGGAAATGTTAACCCTATGTTGGAATATTTCGTATATAATCCGTGCTGCAATACACCACTTAAATTTATAGACTAAACCAGTTCATGTGGTTTATACTTCAGTCAATCAACAGCCCGAACACGTGGCTGGTTAACTACTTAATCGGCTGATATGGACAGATATCAATTTGCAAGAATTGACGAAGGACCTGCAACACACAGGAGCATTAAGGAACAACCAAAGGATTCTTCACTAAGGGTCGCGCTCTGCCTAACACAAAGGATCTCCGCTGGACAAGCGCTCTTGCCTGAAGCCTAAAGGATGGCCACAAAAATCGTAACACCCTAAAATTGTCAACCACCAAAAAAGTAAAATAAAATATTTTGGTTGGTTGGTTGAATTTTACGGCATGTCCACCCTTGTTGGGTTATTTTGTGCCGAATGCATTTTGTTTTATTCTTTCTTGGAGGGTATGTGAAGTTTTTTAAAACTCATTTTTTTAAACACATTTTTAAATCTTCACGAGTGAAGCTGTTTCCTTTCAATATGGTTAGCTGGTTGGTTTTTACGGCATGTCAACACTTGCTGAGTTATTCTATGCCTAAGATGTTTTTATTTTATTCCTTCTTGTTGGGTATTCAAAAAAAGATTTTAACTCATTTTCTTAAACACATTTTTAAACCCATATTTTAATTTATTTAACCCATAGATGGGATTCTAACAGATGATACCACTTCAGGACAGTGGATCAGGGAGTAATGGCAATAAAGGGCCACTCCACACTCCTTAAACCTCCAGAACTGTAATCTAACCACTAGATGCAGTTTAGTGTCATATACATATATATATATGAATATGACAAAATGAAAAAACAAAAGATGTTTACAACTGCATGGGCTCATCAGGAGAGAAGTGTGCAAATCGTTTCGGGCCTTTCTCTCTCGACGGTTTAAAAAAGCAAACACCTGCCCTTCCTCACTAATATATGAGGACCCCCTCGCAATATCATGCATCGACCGCACGTGGGTCGGTCATCAACAAAATAAGACGGGAAAAAATGACCGTTAGCAAAAACAGAACGCGGCTAGTCAAACGTTGGAATTAATCAAAAAATGCGCTGTCTATATTAAAAATAAAATGAATTTATTTAAAAAAAAATGAATTTTATTTAAAAACAAATGAACCTCATTTTTAATTTTACAAATAATCAAAAAGCATTATAGTTATAAAATAAGACTAAAAAAAGTCTGGTGTAGAGTAATTTAAAAAAGTGTAAATTTGTATAAAAAGTGTATATAAATATCAAAATTATTTGTAATACAATCCAATAATTTTGATATTTATACATGCAGTTGTAAACATCTTTTGTTTTTTCATTTTATCATATTCATACTGTCGGATTAATTTCCATTTTATTTTCACAAATATATAATATATATAATATATTATATATATAATTATATATATAATATATATTATTATGTGTGTTGTTAGTTTTGATGGTTAGTTTTGAAGGCTATCACAAATGCAAGTTTAAAAGAAAAATAAGGTAACTATTTTATGGGTTTGTTAACCTCTAATTTATTCGTATATTTCGAGATAAAATCTCTTCGACAGAAGATTTCTGAAACTGAAAGCCTTTGTTAGTGACCGTCCATTATATATATAATATAATATATATATATATATATATATATATATATATATATATATATAATAGTTTGGTGGTTGGTTTTGATGGCTATCACAATGCAAGTGTAAAGAAAAATAAGGTAACTATGGTGTTGTTTGTTAATCTGTAATTTATTCTTAATATTTCGAGATAAAATCATTTTGACAGAAGATTTCTGAAACTGAAGCTGTTGTTAGTGATTGCCTATTCTGTATTGTGTCTTATCTAAGAATAAATTAAAGGTTAACAAACAACACCATAGTTACCTTATTTTTCTTTACACTTGCATTGTGATAGCCTTCAAAACCAACCAACCAAACCAATATATATATATATATAATATATATATAATATATTATATATATAATATATACAAGGCTAGATAAAAAAACGTAGATAGATTCATTAATAAAGACACCCCACATACATATATATATTATATATATATATATATATATATATATATATATATATATA
The DNA here is from genome assembly GCA_023376005.1 of Doryteuthis pealeii. Lineage (NCBI taxonomy): Eukaryota > Metazoa > Mollusca > Cephalopoda > Myopsida > Loliginidae > Doryteuthis > Doryteuthis pealeii. The sequence goes on along the minus strand of CM042166.1, from coordinate 10,087,404 downwards.
ATATATACATATAAATATATATATATATATATATAATATGTATAAGACTAGATAAAAAAAACGTAGATAGATAGATTCATTAATAAAGACACACTCACTCGCATGCACACACACACACACACACATACATACTATATATATATATATTAATGATTCGAAGGCAATTAACAATGCGTATAAAAAATAAAACAAAAAGATGTTATTTTTGTTTTTAGACAAAAATAACATCTTAAAGTTTTTATTTTTTATACGCATTGTAAATTGCCTTCGAATCAATAATATATTATAACATACTTAATAATGCTTCAAGCAAATTACCAATTATTATATATATATTATATATATATATATATATATATATATATATATATTCTATCTTAGACGATTACTATTTATATCAGTCAGTTTCTATCTCTGTATCTCTTTTACTCTCAAAACTCTTTACCTCTCTTCTTTTTCCACTTTTCATCTTTATGCTTTTGTCAAAAAGAATGTCACCATTCGCGCTCCAAAAAAAAAATTATAGACTAGAAAATAAAATGAAAAATAAAATCAATAAAAAATCGCTTCTATAAAACAGAGTAAAATGTAAAAAAAAAAAGAAAAAAAAAAAAAAAAGAAATAGAAATGTCGCTCTGGTTCCAGTGACCAAATAACAAAAAAAAAATGGCGTCAGACGAAAGCGAGGTGAGAAATTCCCCAGAGAGAAGACAAAATGTATTTAACAAAAAAAATCCATATTCAATGTTTCTATTTAGCTGATTCGGCAATGTCTATTTGTTAACCATTAACTTAAACGAATATATAATTTGAATAGGTTTAATGAACTGGGACGTGTGCGCATGCGCGTACCGCATGCGTGTACACATGCGCGTCAATGCATGTTTGTTGATAAGTGGCGGGAAACTAGGCTAAGCGTTTGTTTGTTAAGTAAACTTTCTTTGATCATTCTTTCGTGTGTGTGTTGTGTGTGTGTGTTTTTTTTTTGTTTGTGTTTTTGTGTGTGTGTGTGTGTGGGTGTGTGTGTGTGTGTAGTTTGTGTGTGTGTGTGTGTTTTTAAAATTTTTATTCATTTAATTATTTTCTTTGCTGTCTTTCAGCAAGACTTAATTTACAAAAAATGCATTTGGTCACAAACTCCACATCGTAAATAGATTTCTATTCTGTTGGTTTAAATGCCTCACTTAAAGATGTTTCAGATTTGTTGACGTAAAGTGAGATTTTCCAAAAGGCTGTCCTCCCCCCCAACAATAGATCCATAATGGACGCCTCGTACAGAATAATGGTTAAAAGATCGTTAGTGAGTTCGATTCTCACTGGGTGCTCCATACATTAAGGCTTGTGCCATATTAAGCTAAGATAAAGTTAGCCAAAATTATTAGGGTTCGCCAACAGCATGGATTTCCACTTCCTTTACTCTTTCTGAGGACCGTTCCAAGTGCTCCAATTACAATTGGTATCACTTTCAACCTCATATTACACAGCTTTTTCAATTCTCTAGTAATGTCAAGGTATTGTCTATCTTTTCGTTTATTATATTATTATTATTATTATTATTATTATTATTATTATTATAGATTTTTTCAGACCAGTTTAAGCTGATGGTCTTTCACTGGAGTCTGGGTGACAACAGTTCCTCATGTCTCCAGGAATCTTCTGAGTATTCTAACTGATTACAGCAATGCATTTGTCTGGATGGTTTCAATTCTTCCTCTGATTTCCAGTTCCTCCAGTCTTTTCCCAAAACTTTTTAGGACCATTCAAAGTGCACCAACTACAATTGGTATCACTTTCACCCTCATATTCCACAGCTTTTACAATTCTCTGGCAAGGTCCTGGTATTTGTCAATCTTTTCGTTTTCTTTCATCTACACTCATGGGACAGTTAGAACTATTAATGTTGTTACCGCAGAATGAAATTGGAGAAAAGCGGAAAGATAGACAAAGACTTAGACCTTTCTAGAGAGTTCAAAAATATTAACTTAGAGGTACATCATTGAGTAGCTATGAGTTGAAGTAATAAACTTTTATCTAGTAGTACCTGTAGATACACCATAGTATGATAATTTTATTGGTATATTGATTGATTGATTTTAACGGCATGTCAACATATCCAGGGTTATTTTATGCCAAGCGGTAGGTTGTTAGAGATAGTGTCTTTTTTCAAGGATTTTTATTGATTTTGACAGTAGGTTGTTTGCAGTCGTTTGTTTCTAAGTGGATTGGAAATCAGTTTAAGGGATAAGTTTATAGGTTAAAGTTCAAGTTTGTCATAAGCGATAGTTTGTAGAAAGGTTTTAAACAATATTTATGAACAATTTGTTTTTCTATTTAACACATAGATGGGACACTAACAAATACTACCACCCCGGGTCATCGTGACCTGAGAACAATGATGATAATGGGTGCTCCACAACACACACACACACACATACATATATATATATATATTATATATATATTAGCGTAAGACATTTACTCGTCTGTTGTTTTACAGACTTGAGTTCTCTGGTGATTGTAAACATACATCAACGTAACTATGTACCAATTAATTGTTCGCCTCTTTGCTGATAGTTGCTGATGACTGGAGGGTAAGGGAGCTTTGACAGATGAAAAATTCAGCCGGTTCACTCCTGGCTCGAGGTAGCTGTTAGTCGAGCCGCACTGATGAGACGTAAACGTCGAAACACTGTGTCTGTGGATGACTAATATATATTATAGATAAAATGGTATGAAAAACGCACATGTTGTTAAATTGAATTTATCATTTAATACCGCTTTTAAAAACACTCACATCTTAAAACGGTCAGAATTATCATTATGCTCTGATGAAGATTTTTTGAGGAAATCGAAATATTGGTAATATTAGCAATGCAAAAGTTGTAAAAATAAATTCAATTTAACAACATATGTGTTTTTCATAGCATTTAATCTATACATATACCGTCGGATTCCTTTCAGATTCTGTCAGCAAATTAATAACATCATTTGTTTTTTCTAAAAATGTTAAATTCATACTGTCGGATTAACTTCCATTTACTTCATATTGTCTATTGAAAAAACAAAATATCTGGATTTTTACATCTCTGGAGGCTAATATGATCTACAACACTACGGATTTGTCAACAATACAAATTCTTTGAAACTTTCACTTTTCTTCAATTGTGCTGTAGACTTTAAACTTACTTTTTGTAGCTGGAATATATCATGAACATTTTTGATACTTTTATACACTTTTTATATATTTTTACATCAAACTCTTTTGAGTTTTTAATATGGATTATAATGCTTCTGATTTTTAAAAATAAAATTTATTCTATTTTTAACACAGAATACGCATTTTTTTTTTAAATTCCAGCATCGAACACTAGCGTTCGTTTGTACCTCTTATCTAACGATTTCCTTCATATGTTGCTCTTGAGGAAGACCGCTCTATTAAAAGGTCGAAACAGATTCTGTCAGCAAAATTAATAACATCATCTGTTTTTTTCTAGAAATGTTAAATTCATATATATATATATATATATATATATATATATATACCTGTGCGATAAAGTAAGGAGCTGATGGTAGGTGTGGACCTCTACCTCAGATGCAAAAAACAATCTCCTTGGTCTAGCGCTAGTGAAAAGAAGATAGACTCCCTCGCTGTCTGGCTGATATCGACTTTAGGCCACCCCAACGACTTTATTTACTTTACTTACATATATATATATATATGGTTAGCTCAGTCGGTAGAGCATTCGGCTAGAAACCACAAGGTTCCTAGTTCGACACCGGTCCTCGCCAACTCAGCGTATGAGTAGCACAGGGATCTGTGCGGTAAAGTAAGGAGCTGATGGTAGGTGTGGCGCTCCACCTCAGATGCTAAAAACAATCTCCTTTGTCTAGCGCTAGTGAAAAGGAGATAGACTCCCTCTCTGTATTACTCATACCGACATTAGGCCGCCCCTAATTGTTGTTGTTGAAGAAAAGAGAATCCAAAGAGAAACAGATTTATTCAATTAATGGCGCCCAGAAACGGGGCGAAGCTTCCTGGTCACGTGACCGGGAAGCGTCAGGTTTTTGGCGTCAGTTTTTCGTACGGCGCCAATCACTATGTCGATCCGCCGGACATTNTGCCAGTAGCACGGGATCTTGTGTGGTAAAATAAGGAGGGGTAGGTGGCGTGTTCCACCTCAGTACACACACAATCTCTTAGTATAGTGTTAGTGAAAAACGGTGTATCGACTGGTACCAGAGGCTGAGTGGCTGATACAGACTTTAGGCACGGCCGAACGCTTTACTTTTACTAAACAGTCTAATACTTGCACCAGCGAGGGTGACTATTTTTGCCCTAGTATATATAAAAGAATCCCAATCAAAAAAACTTCTCACATGAATTGAAAATGTGAATTATTAAATGATTTTCAGCTGATATTTCAGATTTCACACGTGTAATCTTCGAGCTTAGATGATTACTATTCGCCAATAATTGAACGCAAATTGATTGAAAAAGGTGATTGGGTGTGAAAGAATATATACTATATTTTTATGAAAAATAAATTCCCCTTTTCGTCTTAAGCTAATGTGTTGTGTCTGGTAGGCCGCATGTGAGTGCATGCTTGTGTGTTCGGTTCCTGCGTGTCCTCTATGTTGTTGGTCTGTTTTGTCGTTGTATTCATAGGACGCGGTCACCTGGAAACACAAATCACTGCTGTTGTCGTGTGTCACTTTCGTTCGATTGGACATACCCGTTTGTGTCATTGGATATGAGTCATTCCTGAGAAAAATCGATAAAGCTTTTTTCTCTGGTCGTCTATCGGATAAAAAAAAGGAATAGAAAGAAAATACATAACTAATATATTCGTGTGTACTGTCGTTGTCTTCATCTCTGGTTGCCCTCTTCTGTCCGCCCGTCGACTGCAGATGTAGAATACGTCGCCCGATGGTCACTCTTACATGCGCCAGTATTTTTTATCTTCTTACTTCCCTCAGCCATTTTAAGCTAAACTTACGCAACGTAGTTTCTTAGGAACGAGATGACACAGCGGATTACGGTGACAAGGTAGGAGTTACGACGGCTCTTAGTTGGGCCCCATACATTTTCTCGTTGACGCGCGGACTGTCCTTTGGAAATATATGTGCATCCCAGGTGCATTACTAAATCAAAAGATATCAGCATCATTGTAATACATTGGTATAGTGATAATTTGTGGTTTGTAAAAATCTCATTATTACGGAACAGCGACTTCCGTCTAGTGTGAGTTTTTAAAAACAATGGAAAAAGAAAAGGGAAAAAAAATGGAAAAGACGGCGTTCCGTCTGGTATAATATGGCTATCAAGCTATGTCCTCTGCAGATCCATTACTATCTTTAAATAGCGATTTCGATGTCGCATAATAAAAATCGCCGTGCTAAAAAGACAGAGTTATATCCAGCTAATTAGAAGAAAAAGAGAAAGCTAAACGTAGCAACCTTTGTGTTATTGGTAACCAAGGACTGCACAGATCCATTACATCTGGAAAAGCAAGTTTATGCCTCACTGAAATGCCCCATACTTGGGATTGTATCAAATACTACAGTGGTGAATGGCTTAGATAAAACAATTTGGTGTGTCCGTCGTGGTGCAAAGTTAGCAACAGTCTCCAGATCCATTACAACTGAAAAGCCATGTTCTATCCTCAATGCCATGCCCTATAGTTGTGAATTTGGTCAAATACTAATCATGGGGAAACGGATTAGATGAATAATTAGTGAGGTCCCATCGTGGAGCAAAGTTAGCAACTAGTCTCGCAAAAACAAGTTCATCCTCGGTGAATGTCCCATTGTTGGAATAATCGTGTCAAATATTCCTCATGGTGACGGCTTAGATTAAAAAGTTTGGGTGTGTCCCTCGTGGTGCAATAGTTAGCAAACTAGTCTGCGCAGATCCATGCAACTGATAAAGCAAGTTCTATCCTCTCTGAATCGCCCCATAGTTGTGTACTTGTATCACAATACTGCCCGTATATGAAGAGCTTAATGAATAATGGTGTGTCCCGTCTGAGCAATTAAGTTTAGGCAACTAGTCTCGCAGAATCAAACAACATGAAAAGCAAAAGTTCTTCCATCGCTAATGCCCATAAATTGTGGTACTTGATATCAAATACTCCGTAATGAAACGGATAGATGAACAATTTAAGTGTGTCCGTCGTGTGGATGCAATAGTTAAGCAAACCTAGTCTCGCAGATCCATTGCAACTGAAAGCAGTTCTATTTCACTAAATACCCCATAGTTGTGTAACTTGTATCAAAATACTATCTCCGTGGGGAAGCGATTAGATGAACAATTTAGTGTGTCCCCGTCGTGGATGCAAAGTTAGCAAACTAGTTCGCAGATTCCATTGCAACTGAAAAGCCAGTTCTATGCGTTCGCTAAAGTGCCCCATAGTTGTGTATCTTTGTATCGATAATACTACCCGTGGGGAACGGCATTAGAGAAACAATTTTAGTGATGTCCCGTCGCTGATGCAATGGTTGCATAGACGTAGTCACGCAGATCCATTGGCAACTGAAAAGCTCAGTTCTATCTTCGCTAATGCCGATAGTTGTGGTACTTGTAATCCATAATACTTAACCACGTGGGAACGGATTAGTATGAACAATTTAGATGTGTCCCGTCGTGGATGCAAAGTTAACGCTAAAACACTAGTGCTCGCAGATCCATTGCGAACGAAACAGCGCAAGTTCTATCTTCACTAAATACCGCCATATTTGTGTACTTGTATCAAATACTGACCCGTGGGAACGGATTAGATAACGAATTATAGGTGTGTCCGCGTCGTGGGATGCCATAGTTAGCAAACTAGTCTCGCAGATCCATTGCAACTGAAAAGCCCAGTTCTATCTTTACTAAATACCCCATAGTTGTGTACTTGTATCATAATACCTACCGTGGGGAACGTATTAGATGAACAATTTAGTGTGTCCCGTCTGGATGCAGACTAGTTAGCAACAGTCTCCGCAGATGCATTGCAACTGAAAAGCAGTTTCGTTTATCTCGCTAATCGCCCATAGTTGTGTACTTGTATCAATACTACCCGTGGGAACGGATTAGATGAACAATTTAGTGTGTCCGTCGTGGGTGCAATAGTTAGCAAACTAGTCCCAGATCCATTGCAACTGAAAAGCCAGTTCTATCTCACTAAATACCCCAAAGGTTGTGTATCTTGTATCAAATACTGCCCGTACAGAAAGGCTTTAGATGAACAATTTAGTGTGTCCCGTAGTGGATGCAATATTAGCAAACTAGTCTCGCAGATCCAATGCACCTGAAAAAGCATAGTTCTACTCCCATCTGAATGCCCCATAGTTGTGTACTTGTATGCAAATACTGCCGTAATGAACAGCTTAGATGAATATTGGTGTGGTCCCGTCGTGAGCAGGTATTAGCAAACTACGTCTCGCAGATCAAGTTACAACTGAAAAGCAGTTTATTCTCGCTAAATTCCCCATAGTTTGTTACTTGTATCAAATGACTACCGCGTGGGAACGGATTAGATCGAACAATTAAAGTGTGTCCCGTCGTGGATGCAATTGTTAGCAAACTAGTCTGCAGATCAATGTACAACTGAAAGCAAGTTCTATCTCGCTAAATGCCCCATAGTTGATGGGTTTTTACTTGGTAAATAAAATAACTTACCCCGGGGGGGGGGAAACGGATAGATTAACAAATTTTTGGATTGGTGTGTCCCGTCGTGGAGTGCAAAGTAGCATACTAGTCCTCGCAAGATAAGCAACTCACAACGGAAAAGCAAGTTCTATCTCGTCTAAATGCCCATAGTTTGTAACTTGGTATCAATACTACCCGTGGGGAACGGATTAGATGAACATTTAGTGTGTCCAGGTCGTGGAGTCAATAGTTAAGCACAGTCTCGCGGAGATTCCATTGGCAACTGAAAAGCCAGTTCTATCTTCGCTAAATGCCCCATATTGTGTACTGTGTATCATAATCACCGTGGGAACGGATTAGATGAACATTTAGTGTGTCCCGTCGTTGGATGCAATAGTTAGCAACTAGTCTCGCGATCCATTGCAACTGAAAGCCAGTCTATCTTCACTAATACGCGCCTAGGTTGTGTACTTGTATCAAATACTACCCGTGGTGGAACGATTAGATGAACACATTAGTGTGTCCCGTCGTGATGCAATAGTTAGCCCAAACTCAGTGCTCAGCCAGATCATTTGCACACTGAAAGCCAGTATCACTCTTCCCTAAATATCCCCATAGTTGTGTACCTTGTACAAATACTATCCCCGTGGGGAACGGATTAGATGAACAATTTAGTGTGTCCCGTCGTGGAGCAATAGTTAGCAAAACTAGTCCGCGATCAATTCCAACTGAAAAGCAAGTTTCTATCCTCGCTAAATGCCCATATGTTGTGTACTTGTATGCAAATACCTACCCGTGCGGGGGAACGGGATTAAGAATGAACAATTTATGCTGTCCCGTCGTGGAATGCAATCCGTTAACGCAAACCTAGTCCCGCAGATCCTTGCAAGACTGAAGCCAGCTTCTATCAATTCGCTAAATGCCCATAGTTGTGTGTAGCTTAGTATCACAATACTACCGTGGGGGAACGGAATTAGATGAACATTTAGTGTGGTCCCGCGTGGATGCATCACGTTTAGCAAACTCATGTCTCGCGCAGATCCTATCTGCAACTGAAAAGCCAGTTTATCACTTCACTAAATACCATAGTTGTGTACTCGTATCAAATACTCACCCGTGGGGAACGGAATTAGATGAACAATTTAGGTGTGTCCCGTGCGTGGATGCAATAGTTAGCAAACTGAGTCAGATCGAGATCCATGTGGCAACTGAACATAAGCAAGTCTATCCTCTCTGAAATGCCCATATGTTGTGACTTGTATCAAAATAACTACCCGTGGGGCACGGATTAAATGAACAATTAGTGTGTCCAGTCGTGGATGCAATAGTTAAGCAAACTAGTCTCGCAGAGTCATTAACAAACGAAAAGCAAGTTTGGATACCTCGCTTATATGCGGCCATAGTTGTGTACATTGTATCAAATACTACGCCGGAACGGGAACAGTTAGACTGAGACAGATTTAGTGGTCCGTCGGTGGATGCAAATAGTTAGCAAGACTGTCTCGACAGATCAATTGACAACTGAAAAGCAAAGGTTCTATCTCGCTTAAATGCCCCATAGTTGTGTACCTTGTAATCAAATACTACCCGTGGGGAACGGATTAGATGAACAATTTAGTGTGTCCCGTCGTGGAGAATAGTTACAAACTAGTCGTGCAATCAATTACAAACTGAAATAGCAGTTTAATCCTCGCTAAATGCCCCATAGGTTGTACTTGTATCAAATACTACCCGCTGGGGAATCGGATTAGATGACAATTTAAGTGTGTCCGTGTGGAATGCAATAGTTGCAATCTAGTTCGCAGATCATTACAAACTGAAACAGCAAGGTTCTAACTTCCTCGCTAAATGCCCCATAGTTGTGTACTTGTATCAAATACTATCCGTGGGCAACGGATTAGATGAACAGATTTAGTGTGTCCCGCGTGGTGCAATAGTTTACGGCAAACTAGTCTGCAGAATCAATTACAATGAAAGCCGTTTCTATCCTACGCAATGCCCATAGTTGTGTAATTGTATCAAATACTACCGTGGGAAGGATAGATGAACAATTTAGTGTGTCCCGATCGTGGATGCAAATAGTTAGCAAACTATCTCGCAAGATCATCTGCAAAACTGGAAAAGCCAGTCTATCTTCGCTAAAATGCCCCATAGTTGTGTACTTGTATCAAATACTACCTCGTGGGGACACGGATTTTAGATGACATATTTAGTGTGTCCCGTCGTGGATGCAATAGTTATGGCAACTAGTCTCGCAGATCCATTGCAAAACTTGAAAAGCCATTCTCTTATCTTAACTAAATACCCCATAGTTTGTTTAGCATGTTAACAAATCGTACGCTAAGTAACTACTGTTGAGGAGAACGGGATTATCGTGACATTAGTCGTTCGTGTGGTGGCCAAGTTAAGGCATCCGAGTCATCCGAGCGTTCTCCTAGTATGTTGTCTGATAATCTGATAGAGACTTGGTTCGCGTGATGCAATGTAGACTAGTTCGAGATCATACACTGATAGCATTTCTCGAATGCCAGTTGGATGAATAAATGTGGAACGATTGGAAGTTCCTTCGTGAGCCAAGTTAGAAATACCCAGGATCCATTGCGAACTGAAGCTTACTGTTTGCCCCAGTGGTAACTAGTATATACTATCACACCCGTTGCAGGACGATCTACGGTGACAATCGAGTTGCTACCCGGTGGAAGTGCCATATAAGTTAGCAAGTAGAAGCATGATCCATGCAAACTGAAGAAGCCAGTTCTATCTTCAGCTAAATAGACTCAGCGCGGATAAGGCAGGTGATGAACAATGTGTACTGTGCCAATATGCAAAGTATCACATCGTGGTTGCGCACGGAATGTAGATGACATTAGGGGCGTGATGTCCCTCTGGCATCGTAACTAAGAGTAGTAGTGTAGTGTTCTAGTTACAACTAATCCGGTGGGCACACGTTCTGCATGTGGTGTGTAGTCGATTGGCAACAGCTCGCAGACAATAAACTGAAAAGGCAAGTTCATCCTCGCTAACATGCCCCTTGTGTCATCGTATCAAATACTACCCCGTGGGTGAAACGGATTATGAACAAATTGTTATATGTGTCGCCGTTGCGGGATGGCAATAGTCAGCAAACTAGTCTCGCAGATGCATTACAACTGAAGAAGCAAGTTCATCTTGCTAAATGCCCCCTAGTTTGTAACTTTGATCAAATACTACCCGTGGGGAACGGATAGATGAACAATTTAGTGTGTCCCGTCGTGGAGTGCAATAGTTAGCAAACTATCTCGCAGATCCATTGCAACTCGAAAAGCAGTTCTATCTTCAGCTAAATACCCCATAGTATGTGTACTTGGTATCAAATACTAACCGTGGGGAAACGGATAGATAAAATTTACGTGTGTCCCGTTTGGCGTGGATGCAATAGTAGCAAACTTAGTCGCGCAGATCCATTGCAACTGAAACCAGGTCTCTATTCCTCGCTAATGCCCGCATAGTTGTGTACTTGTATCAAATACTACCACGATGTGGGAAACGGATTAGAGAATGACACATATGTTAGGAGTAGTGTCCGTTAGTGGGATGCAATAGTTGGAAACTATGGGTCGTGCAGATTCATTAGCAACTGCAAAAGCAGTTCTAGTCCTCAGCTAGAATGCCCCATAGTTGTTACTTGGTATCAAATATCTACCCGTGGGGATCGATGAGGAGATGAACAATTTAGTGTGTCCCGTCGTGGGTGCAATAGTTAGCAACTGTCTCGCAGATCCATTGCAACTGAAAAGTCCCGTTCTATCTTCACTAAATGCCATAGTTGTGTTACTTGTATAAATACTACCGCTGGGGAAGCGGATTAGATGAAGCAAGTTATGTGTGATCCGTCGTCGGAACTGATAGTTAGCGACTATGTCGCAGATCCATTGCAGACTGAAAAGCTACAGTTCTATCTCTAAATGCCATCGCATCATGTTGTGTACTTGTAATGCAAATACTACCGCGTGGTGAACGGATTAGATGAAATCATAGTTCGTGTGTCCCGTCGTGATGCATGAGTTAGCAACTAGTCTCGCAGAATCACTGGCAAGCTGAAAACAGTTCTAATCTTCGCTAAATGCCGACCATAGATTGTGTATCTTGTACAAATACTACTACGTGGGTGAATGCGATAAGATGATGCAAGTTAGTGTCCGAGTGCGTGGATGCTGACAAGTATGTTAGGCAAACTAGTGCTCGCAGATCCATGGCATACTGAAAAGCCAGTTCTATCTCCACTAAATACCATGCCATAGTTGATGGACTTGTAGTCAAGTGGACTGCACCCGGTGGGGAGGGGATGTCGATGTGGATACAATTGTAAGTTGACTCCGTCAGTAGGGATGCAATTAGGTTACTAGCAGCAGACTCAGGGTTCTCCGCAGATCGCTATTGCAACTGAAAAGGCCAGTTTCTATCTTCGGGGAGCGTAAATATGCGGCCATAGTTGTTTGTAGCATTGTGTAGTCAAATAAACTACCCGCGTGGGGAACGGATAGATAACAATTTAGTGTGTCCCGTTCGGTGAATTGCCAGAATAGTTAGACAACTGAGTACTGCAGATCCATTCGCATACTGAAAAGCAAGTTCTATCTTCGTAAATGCCCATTGTGTGGTACTTGTTCAATACTACCGCGTAGTGAACGGATTAGATGAACAAGTTAGTGTGTTCCGATCGTGATGCAGCATAGGTTAGCAAACTAGTCGCTGCAAGTCCATTGCAACAGAAAAGACCAAGATTATGTCCTCGGCTAAGGATGCCCCATACGGGATCTGTGGTTATTGTTATCAAATACTACCCGTGGTGAACGGCTAGTTGAATCAATTTGGTGACATCGTTTAGGCAGACTAGTCCACAGAATCAAATGACTATACCGTAGCTGACTGTCAATCCTCGCTGGATTCCCATGTCCTTTGCGTAGTGTGTATGCACCAATCCTACTCGTAGCAAATCGAGTTGGGTAAATACCTCTACTTGAATATTGTGCCGGTGTCCCACCAGTTAAAAAATAGCAACCAAAACTTTGAAAAAAAAAAAGGTCATGATCGGCTACACAAAGCCGTGCATCTCAATAGCGTGAGATTATGAAACTACTCACCTACCGGCAGATGTCGCTTTCTAGGTACAAACACAACGTACACGCAGAAGCATGAGACGACGGCCGTCCAACATGTTCAATAAACACGGTCCTGCCAAAGTCTACATTGCCGTGTGCGAGTATCGCTGTACGCTTTGAAATAGTGTAAGTAATGTGATAGACACAGTCCGATTGCTGAGCAACTGTTGAAGACTAAGGATGAGCGGAGGAAAAGGGAGTCGAGCTTGGAGGTGTAATCGTAGAATCGAGGATGCCAAGATCACTCAAGTTCTACTGCATCAGTCGATTGCTGATTGGAACGGAAAGAGGTTTATGTGGATATTTTTTTAGGATTGAGCCCTTATAGGCTAAATACTATTATAAATTATATATATGTATTAATATGACCTATGTGTGTGTTGTGTGTGTGTGTCGTGTGTAGAATATTATATAATATATATATATATAATAGTCTGGTGATAGGTTAGATGGATGGATATAGTATGAACTAGTTAGTATAATAGTTATAGTTAGATGGATGGAATATTATAGAGTATACGGAAGTATATATGTAGTTAGTATGGATGGATATATATATACGGAGTATATATTAAGTACTAGTAGATAAAGTATATTATCACAAAGCTTATAAGATGTATATAGTTAAGTGTAGATGGAGAGTGGATATAAAACTAGTATTATTAGTTAGGAATGGATGGATATATATATAGATAGTATATATGATTAGTTAGATAGATTGTATATTAATTATATTATAAAATACTATATTGTATAATATATTATATATTGCATGACTGTAGATAAGTTATTGGATGTAGAGTGTGTGGGTGTGTTGTAAGATAAAAAGAATAAAATTATTATTCTGAGAGTGACACTACGAACCTACATTTTTATGCGAATTTTCTTCTTTTTTTATGAATATTAAATTTTCTGCACGTTGGAACAGACCAGCAACAGACATTTATATAGGTAGTTATGTAAGAGAGTAAGAGGTAATACTATATATATAACAACGTAGGTAACTAATATAGGTGTATTCAAAGAATCGGAAGTGGGTGGCCACTAAAGTGTATTCAGACCAGACAGCAAGATCAAGACTATACCTTTTCATAGCCAAACCAAGTGTAGGTTTTATGCCTGAGGCGGAGCGTCACATCCTACAAGGTCATGGAGTTCTTATTCTTATCGCACATACTCCTGTGCTCCTCTTGACACTGAGAATGGCAAAGGAGCGGTATCAGAATAAGAACAGTTCTTTTCTATATATAGTGAGTGAAGGTAGAGTAGGCGATTATCCGGTATAATGGCTGTTTATTTCAATGACAAAAAGTGTAAATAACAGAGGATAATGAATTACTAGTTGTCAAAAATAGACAGCGAAATGAATATTGATGAGATGAGTATTCTAATCACATACTTTTCTATATATATAGTAATATATGTATATATATATAAGTGATTATAGGTATATGATAGAGTGATTACCGGTAATAGACTTTCAATCCAGTATAACAAGCCCAGTCCATATTTCTCCACACGACACGAACTCACAACAGGGTCGTCGCAACGGCAGCATGGACACACACACACACAACACGGACACACACACAACAAACACGATCCGTGGTGTCACATCACACACCAGCACAACACACATATAAATAATTACCTCACATAAAAAGCGAAGCGAGATAACTTTCTTCTGCTCAGGTCTGTTGTATGTCGCTTCTAACACTCAGAGAACAGCATTGTCTCAAGAGCGGCACGGGCCAGGCCATTACAAACAATATAGCGTAATGCGCACAAAGATTATCCTTTTAGCCTCGTCCGGTTCGAATTCAATTCTTGACAAGGCGCGCCAGTTAGCTACAGGGATGAGCAATGTGACAACTGATTATGCATATTAACTGTATTTCTGAACGCTACCGGCAGGGGGTCGATAGTATCAGACGGAGCTTAGGGCGCTTGCGCATGGACTCCGTATGTCCAAGACAGTATGGCCCAATTCGCGTGCATCCGTATCGGCGCTCCCCAACTATGTGGTACTAACACCCTACACCCTCGACTTAACAGGAAGAACAGAATTACCACTACTCGAGCAACCAAGAGACCAAAAAATGCGGAAACTGCTCAGGTACGGCAACGCGCAGGCTCTAGTAGCTTACAAATTCTGCAACGTTCTGTAGATTATTTCCAGAAAATATCGAGTATTTAATTTGTATCAATAGCCTGGCAAAGGAGGCTACGTAGATACGGATGCGCTCACGCTGCAATCGGAGTAGTCGAAAACAACTCTTGTTCAGGCATAGATTGGCAAAGGGCTGGGTATAGGAGAGAAAGATGATTATCTTTATCCGTTTTATCTCGTTAAAATCTATGTTGCAACTAAAGAAAATGGATTGGCTATGGAATGTGGTTTTGCCAAAATTTGAAAGTTACAAGAGACGTCCGGAGTAACGGCAATAAATTACTCAACGAAAAACATTAAAAGAGATTGTGGGATGAAATTGCCAGTATGCTACGATAATATATATATATATAAGAGACCTTGTGAATAAAAAGGGGCCTGTAAGATACTCCATGGGGTATACGATAGATTTGGGACATTTCTCACTCTGCATACTGCTTAATACAAAATGATCACAAATTATAACATTCGAGAACTACTCTTCACATACATAACCCGAACGACCTACAACAGAACTACTGTAGAGAATGATAGGACCGCAACTAAGAATCAATCCTATTCGTTTATCTAAGGCAACTTGGTACCTATCCAACAAAGAACTCAATATATATATAGTATATAATCATAAGTAGAAATGTACTATATATGAAGGATTATATATATATTAGGATAATAACGTAATTGTGGATAGGAAGTGGAACTCGGATGGCAGAAAAGCTTGTATTGAGCTCGAATACCATGAATTGATAAGAAAGAGAACACATATATAAAAAAGAGAGCATAAATTATATTAAAAAAGTATCAAGAGTTTTAACAGGTGATCTGCGTTGAATGTGGCCTTGTTAAGTGCCGCAGTAAAGTCCTTTAAGCGCGATCACTCGCGCTTTACGGATGTCGTCTCTATATCAAGACATGTGTCAGAGAAGTTATGTCCAGGCTTGAGCAATAGGAGGTAGTTAATTGTCCATTTCGCCGATGGCTAACACGAGATGTACTGGCCTGGGATTGAGACTTCACATACGTGGTATCGCAGCGCTATCTGGCTACATGTGGCGGAAGCAAGTCGCTCTATCGCCGCTACTGGAGAGGTGCGTGCACATATAGGCAACATAGAATGAGGACGAATTTGAAAACGAAGCCTTGACTATCTGTCTCTCCTAGCTTTATGAACAACCGGTCCGGCTAGCGGTTTGATCGGGCGAACAATCTCATTATATTAACTGGTTCATTTGTGCGCAGCTAGTAATATAGATCGTAGTGCTCTACAGAGTTAACCTTGTGGCGCCCTATCGCATAGGTAATCTCTTTTCACTCAACTGAGCACAAACATCAGTAGTCCAGAGCTATGTTATTCGCTCGTTGCGGTCCACGTTGTGTCGTCGAGGCGACAACGCTGCTTTTCAGAGGTCGAGACTTCAAGAACGCAGAGTCCGCGTGCAAGGGTGGCAAACAAACGATGTGTGACCCAAATAATCAGCATTATCTTGTCTCGCGCTTATGCAAGTTCCCCACTGCAACAACAGTCTGTTTAAGGAAGATACACCCATCGTCATTCCGCGTTAGGAAATCCTGCCCGTTCCATTCAATTCGAGGCGAGAGACCAAAGCATTAGTAACTTAAACATTTGGACTCGGGTTCTCACGAGAGTCTACACACACCGAGTGCTAGAGTGAAAAACAGAGAGAGGGTCCACTGACACCAATCCATTCCGTCGGTAGGGCCACTCATTGCTGCGTGAGTTGCGGCGAGGGGTCGCTGGGAACAGCACTGGAAGCGTCTTACAGCTATGTTTCTGCGAGGAGAAATATATATTTATAGGTGAGTATACTATCACTATATATATCGTATTTATTAATCGAGACGTATCGTAAACATCGCGAGGTTGTAGACATTTTGCGGCTATGTGAATAACTTGTCTGCACTAAAGTTCGTTATGATGAGCTCGCACATATTAAGCTAGAAAGACAGAGTGGGTTTCGTCTTGGTAACGAACTACTAATCGCAACCTCGGTATGGGTTGCATTTAAGAAATACTGAGCGCGAAAGATTGTGAACAGCTAGAGTTCATATGTATCTATAAAGTGGAATAAGTACGATTTATTGTCTTATAAAACTTCGATCGTTTTAATCGTATTCGCAGAAAGACGCAGATCGCGTCGCTGGCAGGTTAAGGGCCCAATATGGGAACCGAGCTAACAGGTAACTACTAACTCCTGGCAGAGTGGACACGGGGAGGCATTAGTGATGAAGGGTGTCCAAATTCCCAGCAAAACCTCTCAAACAGGAACCGTGCGACTCATATCAGATTAGTGTACAGTTTTACCCGTCATTCCACAGACCAAATATAGAGCCGCCAGCGCCAGATAGCTTTCTAGTACCCTAGCTATGATGTCATTGATGAGAAGGAATTGGGGCTTCTCAATAAGAGGGCATATAGGGTTGGGGTGCAAGTCATATATTAGTGACTACGGGCTTGACGTGGCACGCTGGTCATCGATTTGAATCAGAGTGGGGTGCTGCTAAGTAACTTAGTGGAGACCAAAGTGGAAGTATATTGCAAGGAACATGGACGCGGAGGCTGCATCGCGATTGGCCACATGGGCTCTATCCGTTACACCACGGTCCGCCATTCACATGGTCCGTAGAGCGGTCGGTCCGCATTGGGGATTCTTACCCCTCGCGGTTAAGTGCAGGGAGGTATAACAAAGTAGATCGTGCATGTTTGATAACGCGCATCCAGCACCGACAGGGATGGATATTTTGCTGGATGAGATGCACTACCTTCTACAGAATATACGTGTTGTAACGCTATGTGTCCAAGGATCGTAGATGAAGAAGCGAACAGCGTTAACCGAGAGGGTGTTAGCAGGGACGGGATTATTGAGAACAATGTTTGAGGGTACGTATATATTGATCCTCTATTCATTTTCCTACATGCATGAGCTACAATCGAGTGCTGGAAAAGTGTGTCGCTGCCCTACATCGGAGTTTGGCAGCTATTAGACCGCTAACTACTATCAACATGTACCTTGTTTATCCACCAAGAGGAATAAAAGAACCCATTCTTGAACGCTTCTCTCACATGCGTCACCCCTACATCTCCAGATTGACACCCTTGCAACCTTTGATTATTATTGATAGGGGTTAGTTGAGGAGATGACCATTATCAACAGAAGAAAGAACCCCAATTTTGACGTCAAATAATTTAAACAAATTTATATGCAACGAGAACATATCATTAACGTTGGATGAAGAGAAGTGCTCTTGAAAACCTCCATCATTGTGTTGTATCAGTATAATATCAAACAATGTACTAAAGTAATTATGTCTCACCTTCCTATAGATCTTCTTATTTATTAGTGCCATGCGTTTTTTTTTAATAAAAAGAGAAAGAAAAAATACTAATTCTCGACTGGGAAACAATGATATTTACTTGCTAAATAACCTGTTTTTGAGGATTCTTTTAGACATCTCCATGATATGCTTTTAGATTTTTTTTTGAGGAGGATTATGTATATACCTTATCAGACATACATTATTCCAGCATTGTTTTATGAGTGGTTCAATTTTTTTGTTAATAAGGCGTGCTGTAATTCACTTCTTATACTTTATTTGATCTCACAAGTTCATTTGTTTAAACCGCTCAGTCCAATCAACAGCGCGATACGTGCGTTATAACTATATCTATTATATATCAGCCATTAATTTGCCGTTATCTCAACGATTGACGAACTAACTACAACCAAGTATCATAGCCCAACATTAAGGGAATCAAGGAACATACAGATCATATCTAACACTGAGGGGACACAAGAAGCAACAAAGGTTTCTCACTAAGGATCGTGCTCGCTTAACAATGATCTTCCGTGGAGACTGCTTCCTTGCTTTTTGATGCTATTTATTGCTTTGCGCACATAAACCGTAACAGATGCTAAACTATTTTCTATTCGCGTAAATTTCTTTAGAAGACTTTAGACCTTCTTTAAAACATTCTTTGACTTCTCTCCATATTCTATTATATTAATCATATGTATTAATAAAAAATAAACCACAAAAATACATGTAGGTTTTTCATTCAATAAAAACTTGAATGGTTGGTAATTTGCCCGGTTCTCGTCAAAATGAGAACAACTGTCTTTCGAGCTATATTATCGGACCTAAAAAATCACAGGCTATTTTGCCAGCAATATATTCTTGAAATATATATTAATTATCTATATAATACTTAAAGATTAAATGGTTGCGACGAACAATCTGGAGTTACTGAAAGGCAATTGCTAAAAGGGTTGTTGGCAATTCTGTGATGTGATACGAACAAACTTTAAAACAATTTATCTAAAAACTAATTTCTTAAAATAGTGCTTGACAAGAATTCATCTTGTTAGTGTTAGGTTTAGTGTTAGGCTTAGGATCAGGGTTGGGGTTGGGGTTAGGTTTTAGGGTTAGGTTTGGGTTAGGGTTAGGTTGAGGTTACAATTTTATGTCTTATATATATATAATTGCTTGGGGAAAATGACATTTTTACACTTTGGAAAAAATTAATGATAGTCATATGATTGGACACATAGCCTAGTGGATAAAGGAGTTAGGTTAGGACAGTTCTAAGTGACAGTTATCTCTAGACTGAAGGTTCAATCCTGGTCCGGTAGCAGTAAAAGTACAATAATTAGCACAGCTTAACACCTGTTGCCCAGCTATGGTTAGCGGAATGAGAACAGGATACCCTTGTGGACTGAATAAAGGGTTAGGTTCAAAGTTCCGAGAAGGTTCTCTAGTCCGAAAAGAAGGTTCCCGGGTCCGAGATGGTTTCCGAGTCCGACAAGAAATACATCGGCCGAATCGTTGGACATATAACATAGAAGATGAGGACAATAGTCCGAATAATAAAAATAATACTAATTATCAAGTCTCATCTAAAAATTCAGAAAAATAGATAAATTACCTTTATCATTTAATTTTTTTTTTTAATTTTGTAAAAATTCACATATTTGATAAAAATTATTAATGGTATTTTTATTTTTCATTTAGAAGAATTTTTTATATCTTTATCCTTCCCAAATATAGATATAAATGAATATAAATAAACTTTAGTGTTAAATCTGTGTTGTTATTTTTAACATTACTTGCATTTATTATAAAAAAATATTCACAGGGCCGGTAAAATAAGCATAAGTATTTTTCCTATTTTACTGGAACCGGCTAAATAGTTTCTTTCAATTAAAAAAATAGCCTGTTATTTTCCTTTTATATATTTAGAAAAAATAAATGAAATATACGAAAAGAAGATCTTAATGATGTATGAAACATTAAGAGACAAATATGGCTACCATTTTCCGCATCACAAAGAAAAGCGTTTTAAAAAAACATTTTTTAGAAATACTGTCAATGTCTTTCGCTGGTGCGCTGTAAATTTTAAACAGATGTTTTCACGAAAACCGCTGACTCATATAAAATTTCTATGCGTACACACATTATTACGTACACGCATACACACGCACACGCATACACACACGCATGCATACACACGCACACGTATACACACACGCGCGCGTACACAATCATACACATGCACACAAATATGAAAAGTTAATTTGCTTTTGAACGAAAGTCATCAGGATTCTATTATTTCTGGCTTAAGAATCATACAATCAAAACGGATATAATTAAGTATTATTTATTACTAAACTCGATATTTACCACGTACCCTACGTGTACGGGTTAGGCACAAGGCCCTATTAATGTGGAACCACCCACGAGTTGAGACTCATGGGTGGCGGGTGCAAAAATGCGTTGATCCCGTCGGCATTTCCCCTTAAGGGTGCGCCTCAGGCACTGAGCAACAAACCCAGACCTGCCCCTTTAAGTCAAGGAGGCAGGTGTTGCCTGGGCGGATGAGCCGCTGGGATCAACGATGTTAACTTATACGGTACAGGGCCGAAGCCACTTGACTCGCCCGGTCGAAATATGTTGGACATATTGAAATTTATGTAAAAAGAATCGCAACGCCTTTGTAATCGGAAATAAAATTCCGTGCACTATATACAAGGGGTGTATTTATTGTACTGCTACATATATAAATGTTTTAGAAAGCACGTGGTATAATGGTTAAAGTCATAGGAAATGGACTCGTCGCCCTGAGTTCAAATCCTGGACGTTGCATTTCACTTAACGCTAATACCCTTAGGAAAGGTATGAACCCTACTCTCCCTCCAGCTATGGGTAAATAGTATTGAATACTGGGCTCTTTAACCTTGGCTAGGAAACCGGTATAGGAGAAGTAAAACTTGTTGAACTACGCTTAAGAAATTGACCTTGTGTCATATTGTTACATACTGACGTTTTCACCGTACCAAATCGATATAATGTTGTATACCCTTTTCTTACTTCTTACTTCTGACCGGCTTTGCTTTTCTGATCGTCTATCATCTTGGTCTGGTCTAGCGTCTGGTGTTGACTTGGTATATCTTCTAAGGTCTGGTCTTCTATGGGGATTTCGGGTCTGGTTTCTGATAGGGATTTCTCTTTATCAGAAGCCCTGTGTCATTATTAGTTTTTAGGTAATAAACACAAGACTTCGATTTACATTGATGTTACTTTATTTGTAAATCCCCAACCAGACAATCAGCGCTGATGAGGGACCGCGTGTATAACACGACTTACCCCTTCGAGCTCGCAGCTACCTTCCAACTGACGGAGTTACTTCTATCCTTAAACCGGAACAGGGTCTTCTATGCCTTCCGGTTCTCACGATTTATCCCTGGAAGGCAGGGTGAGAGTGAGGTCAAGCGCCATCAGTCGCTCTCAAGGCCATCAGCTGCACTAATCGCCATTATGATTTCTACACTACCTTATAAAGGCATTAGGGATCTAATAATTATGTAACAATATTCAGCTCATGCGGAGGGGTTCGTAAATATATATAAATGTTTTATCAATTATATTGAGCACTGTTTATTTATGAATATAGCCCCCATATATATATATATATATATATATATAATATATACATATATATATATATATATATATATATATATGTTTCGTTGAATTGAACAGACAATTCCTGTCTGACAAGTCTTTCGTCGATCCGTTCTAATCTTCGGGCCATTCTTCTGGTGTCAGGGTGGAACTGGTATACCAGTCCACCAAATGTTTCGTCACTAGCGCTTTCGGCAATGCACTTTGCCATCCTCAGGTTATAATTTTCTGCCTACATTACTTCCATTATCCCCCCCTCCTTATCACAACCTGTGCCCCCTCCAAAAAATCACCACTGCTTTGTTCAAACTACTACCATTCCAAAAACCTCCCACTACCAATTGATATTACCTCCCACTACCAATTGATATTACCTCCCACTAATTCCTTGCTTCTACTCGTTCTCGTTAAAAACGAGACATGAAAACTATTCCATCGTTTTCCCACCTGAGGATGGCAAAGTGCATTGCCGAAAGTGCTAGTGACGAAACATTCGGTGGACTGGTATACCAGTTCCACCCTGACACCAGAAGAATGGCCCGAAGATTAGAACGGATCGACGAAAGACTTGTCAGACAGGAATTGTCTGTTCAATTCAACGAAACCTGTATAAAAGAAAAAATTCTGCCTAAATACACTTATATATAATATATATATATATATATATATATATTATATATATAATATAAAGTATTGGCTCGTCAAATTTGAACTGCAAAAATCAACAATTAGTGGGAGGTAATATCAATTGGTAAGTGGGGGGAGGAATACAATTGCGTTTTAGTTTGGGAGTGTTTTTTTGGGGAATGTAAAGTAGTTTGAACAGAAGCAGTTGGTGATTTTCTTGGGAGGGGGCCAACCAGGTTGTGATAGGGAGGGGGGATAATGGAAGTAAATGTAGGCAGGAAAATTAATAACCTGAAGATGGCAAGGTGCATTGCCAGAAAGCGCTAGTGACGAAACATTTGGTGGACTGGTATACAGTTCCACCCACCCAGAAAGAAATGGCCCGAAGATTAGAACGGATCGACGAAGACTTGTCAGACAGGAAGTTGTCTGTTCAATTCAACGAAACATATATACCTATGATAAGTATATATAATTATATAATATGTATAATAGTATATATATATCTATATTATGATAATAATATCTGGGGGCTATATTCATAAATAAACAGTGCCAAATATAATTGATAAACATTTTATATATATTTACGAAACCCTCGGCGCAGCGCTGAATCATTGTTACATAATTTATTAGATCGCCTAATGCTTTATAAGGTAGTGAGAAATCAATAAATGGCGAATTAGTGAGCGATGGCCTGGAGAGCGATGATGGCGGCTTGACTCATCTCACCTGCCTTCCCATGGGATAAATCGTGGCGAACCGGGAAGGCATAGAAGACGCCCGATTCGGTTTAAGGATAGAAGTACTCCGTTCAGTTGACCAGGGTAAGACTGCGAGCTCGAAAGGGGTAAGTCGTGTATACCACGCGGTCCCTCATCAGCGCTGATTGTCTGGTTGGATTACAATAAAGTAACATCAATGTAAATCGAAGTCTTTGTGTTTATATACCTAAAACCTATATAATGACACAGGGCTTCTTGATAAAGAGAATATCTCATATCAGAAACCAGAAACCCGAAATCCCCATAGAAGACCAGACCTTAGAAGATATACCAAGTCAAGACACCAAGAACGCTTAGACCAGAGCAGCAAGATGAATAGACGATCAAAAGCAAAGCCGGTCAGAATAAGAAGTAAGAAAAGGTATACAAACATTATATCGATTTGGTACGGTGAAGAACGTCAGTAGTACAATATGACCAAGGTCAATGTCTTAAGCGTAGTTCAGAGCAAGTTTTTAACTTCTCCTATACCGGGTTTCCTACCAAGGTTAAAGAGCCCAAGTATGTCAATACTATTTACCGCATAGCTGGAGGGAGATAGTACAGGGTTCATCCTTTCTAAGGGTATTTAGCGTAAGTGAAAATCAAACGTCCGGATCTTTGAACTCCAGGGCGGAAACGAGTCCATTTCACTAGCTTTAACCATTATACCACGTGCTTTCTAAAACATTTATATATGTAGCAGTACAATAAATACACCCCTTGTAATAGTAGTGCACGGAATTTTATTTCCGATTACAAGGCGTTGCGATTCTTTTTACATAAATTTCAATATGTCCAACATATTTCGGACTCGGGAAGTCAAGTGGCTTCGGCCCTGTACCGTATAAGTTAACATCGTTGATCCCGCGGCTCATCCGCCCAGGCAAACACCTGCCTCCTTGACTTAAAAGGGGCAGGTCTGGGTTTGTTGCTCAGTGCCTGAGGCGCACCCTTAAGGGGAAATGCCGACGGGATCAACGCATTTTTGCACCCGCCACGCATGAGTCTCAACTCGTGGGTGGTTCCACATTAATAGGCCTTGTGGCCTAACCCGTACACGTAGGGTACGTGGTAAATTCGAGTTTAAGTAATAAATAATACTTAATTATTCCGTTTGATTGTATGATTCTTAAGCCAGAAATAATAGAATCCTGATGACTTTTCGTTCAAAAGCAATTTAACTTTTCTATTTGTGTGCATGTGTTGATTGTGTACGCGCGCGCCGTGTGTGTATACGTGTGCGTGTGTATGCATGCGTGTGTGTATGCGTGTGCGTGTGTATGCGTGTACGTAATAATGTGTGTACGCATAGAAATTTTTATATGAGTCAGCGGTTTTCGTGAAAAACATCTGTTTAAAATTTACAGGCACCAGCGAAAGACATTGACAGTATTTCAAAAAATGTTTTTTTAAACCGCTATTTCTGTGGTGTGGATGCGGCTTGGGTATGTTGCAATTGTCTTGTGAGTGTGTTGGCTGCAAGTTCGTTAGCACGTCTTGATTTGTGGTCTCTCGGATATGTGTTTGTTAGCATACTCGATTAGTGTGAATGTCTTCGAGATCTTGATATAGATGGGTGTTGCTGTTTCTAGTTAGATGTATGGATTCGTACGAAAATATATATCTATGTTTGAGGCGAGATAATTCAGTGCTACTAGTATTGAGTTGAAGTAATACTATGTGAATGCCGTTTCCAGGAAAAAAGTGAGTGGATTTGTTATGTTAGATTTGGTGATCCGTTGTATAGTTATAATGAGTTATGGAAGTAATTGTTTGGCTCCATAAAGTTTCATGAAGGTGCATTTGGTATTGATGATCGGGACGATTTGGGGAAGGAAAAGATTATAAATATTTTATTATTCTAGAATAGAACGAATAATAATAGTCCCTAGATTAGTATATTGTTATCAAATATGTGAATTTTACAGAAATTAAAAACAAAATTAAATGATAAAGGTATTTAGCTATTTTTGTCTGAATTTTTAGATGAGACTTGATAATTGTATTATTTTATTATTCGGACTATTGTCCTCATCTTCTATGTTATATGTCCACGATTCGGCCGATGTATTTCTTGTCGGACTCGAAACATCTCGGACCGGGAACCTTCTTTTTGGACTAGAGAACTTCTCGGAACTTTGAACCTAACCTTTATTCAGTCCACAAGGTATCTGTTCTCATTCCGCTAACCATAGCTGGGCAACAGGTGTTAAGCTGTGCTAATTATTGTACTATTTTACTGCTACTCCGGACCAGGATTGAACCTTCAGTCTAGAGATAACTGTCACTTAGAACTGTCTAACCTAACTCCTTTATTCCACTAGGCTATGTGTCCAATCATATGACTATCATTAATTTTTTCCAAAGTGTAAAAATGTCATTTTCCCCAAGCAATATATATATATAGACATAAATTGTAAACTCACCTACCTAACCGAAACCTAACCCTAAAACCTAACCAACCCCAACCCTGATCCTAAGCCTAACACTAAACCTAACACTAAACGATGAATTCTTGTCAAGCACTATTTTAAGAAATTATTTTTAGATAAATTGTTTAAGTTTGTTCGTATCACAGAATTGCACAAACAACCTTTTAAGCAATTTGCCTTTCAGATAACCCAGATTGTTCGTCAGCAACCATTAATCTTTAAGCTATTAGATAGTTTAGAATATATTTAATATATTTCAAATATATTGCTGCAATAGCCTGTGGATTTTTGAGGTCCGATAATATAAGCTCGAAAAGCATGTTGTTCTATTTTACCGGAACCGGCAAATTACCAATTCATTTTTATTTGAATGAAAAACCTACATGTTTTTTGTGTTTTTTTAATTAATGATATATTATATTGATGGCGAATATGTGAGTGAAAGAAATGTTTTTAAAGACGTCTAAAGTCTTCTAAAATAATATTTAACGCGTTATAGAAAAATAGTTTACATCTGTTACGGTTATTGTGGCCATCATTAGGCATCAAGCATTAGAGAGTGCTCTCTCAGCGGAGGGATATTACTTGTTGTTAAGCAGAGCACGATCCTTAGTGAAGAAACTATGTGAGGATCTGGGTTTGCTTGGTGGCCCTCAGTGTTAGGTATGGTATGATCCTGATGATTTGTTATTGGAGTTTGATGTCCCTTGAATGTTGGCTATGATACTTTGTGTTTGTAAGTGCGTTCGTTTCAGTAGATGTCGAATAACGTGCAAATGATGGCTGTCTATAGCAATTAAATAGTTAACTAACCACGTATTCGCGCTGTTGATTGGCTGGGGATGTTGGTTGGTTAATATGTCTTGGACGGTGACCTTGTAATGATGTGTTGATAAGTAAACTGAGTTTAGATAGATAGCAGCACGCCTTAATATAACAAAAAATGCAACACTCAATAACAATGTGAAATAGATTGTTGTTGTGTCTGAAAGCGTGAGGTGTACATAACTTGCCTTCAGAAATTAAAAATCTAAAAGCAGATCTTGGAGAATGTCTAAAAAAGAATCCTCAAAAGAGATCGGTTTTAAGAGCAATAAATATCGTTGTTATACTCCACGTATGATAATTTATTTCTAGTTTTATTTCTTCTTTTATTAAAAAAAACGCATGCACTAATAATGACAGATGATCTAAGGAAGGTGAGACAATAATTATTTAGTTTTTTTTATACTGCTCTGCATGGAGGTTTCGAGCACTTCCTCTTCATCCAACGTTAATGATTTTCTCTTTGCATATAATTTGTTAAAATTATTTGACAGTCAAATTGGGTTCTTTTTCTGTTTGATATTGTCTCTCCTCAACTACAAACACCCTATACATAATAATCAAGGGGGTGTCAATCTGGAGAGTTAGGGTGACGGATGTGAGAGAACGTCAAGAATGGGTTTTCTCCTGCTTGTGTGGTATAAAGCAGAGTCATGTTGATAGAGTTGGGTCTAATAGCTGCCAAACTCTCGATGTAGGGCAGCATACCTTTTTTCAGGCACTTCGTTTAGGCTCGGATTGGTAGGCGTCAGGTATCGCTCATATAGATACTAGATACTCGAAAGGAACATCTTTGTGGTTTTGTGCATATTGTCAGACGCATTATGTGAGATTGTGGGCAGTATTACAGAGTCACCAGGTTACTAGAGCATGTTATCAAGTAGTTAGCCCTTGTGTTGCCTGAGTTTGGTACATCTGGTGGTGATACATGACGTAATCCGTGAGCGTCAGCGGAGGTGGAACTGGCTAGATTCATATCGTCTTACGAACGATTGAGACGTATAGGGATCTGCGCGTGGACACGGATAGCTCAGTGTTCTGCACAATAGAGACTGCTATTTGCATGGTTTGTTCTGTCTATGTAGTGTCTAGACCGCTGCAACAGGTTCTTCGAGTAAAACTAGCTGGCCCAAGCAGCACATTATAGGATAGTGCTGCACTTGAATTGGCGGTTGTGCGTGAGCTATTATGATGTAAGTTGAGTCGCTCGAAAATGCTCTCGCAGTGCCGATATTTCTGATTTGCCGTAGTATGGTGCGAGAGGGGTAGACTGTGAGAGGGTTCTGATA
>CM042166.1:10024542-10054542 GCA_023376005.1 Doryteuthis pealeii | reverse complement strand
ATCTGCGAGACTAGTTTGCTAACTATTGCATCCACAACGGGACACACTAAATTGTTCATCTAATCCGTTCCCCACGGGTAGTATTTGATACAAGTACACAACTATGGGGCATTTAGCGAAGATAGAACTGGCTTTTCAGTTGCAATGGATCTGCGAGACTAGTTTGCTAACTATTGCATCCACGACGGGACACACTAAATTGTTCATCTAATCCGTTCCCCACGGGTAGTATTTGATACAAGTACACAACTATGGGGTATTTAGTGAAGATAGAACTGGCTTTTCAGTTGCAAT
This sequence comes from Doryteuthis pealeii, assembly GCA_023376005.1. Taxonomy (NCBI): domain Eukaryota; kingdom Metazoa; phylum Mollusca; class Cephalopoda; order Myopsida; family Loliginidae; genus Doryteuthis; species Doryteuthis pealeii. Next base: position 10,054,248 of record CM042166.1, on the reverse strand, counting down.
GGATCTGCGAGACTAGTTTGCTAACTATTGCATCCACGACGGGACACACTAAATTGTTCATCTAATCCGTTCCCCACGGGTAGTATTTGATACAAGTACACAACTATGGGGCATTTAGCGAAGATAGAACTGGCTTTTCAGTTGCAATGGATCTGCGAGACTAGTTTGCTAACTATTGCATCCACGACGGGACACACTAAATTGTTCATCTAATCCGTTCCCCACGGGTAGTATTTGATACAAGTACACAACTATGGGGCATTTAGCGAGGATAGAACTTGCTTTTCAGTTGTAATTGATCTGCGAGACTAGTTTGCTAACTATTGCATCCACGACGGGACACACTAAATTGTTCATCTAATCCGTTCCCCACGGGTAGTATTTGATACAAGTACACAACTATGGGGTATTTAGTGAAGATAGAACTGGCTTTTCAGTTGCAATGGATCTGCGAGACTAGTTTGCTAACTATTGCATCCACGACGGGACACACTAAATTGTTCATCTAATCCGTTCCCCACGGGTAGTATTTGATACAAGTACACAACTATGGGGTATTTAGTGAAGATAGAACTGGCTTTTCAGTTGCAATGGATCTGCGAGACTAGTTTGCTAACTATTGCATCCACGACGGGACACACTAAATTGTTCATCTAATCCGTTCCCCACGGGTAGTATTTGATACAAGTACACAACTATGGGGCATTTAGCGAAGATAGAACTGGCTTTTCAGTTGCAATGGATCTGCGAGACTAGTTTGCTAACTATTGCATCCACGACGGGACACACTAAATTGTTCATCTAATCCGTTCCCCACGGGTAGTATTTGATACAAGTACACAACTATGGGGCATTTAGCGAGGATAGAACTTGCTTTTCAGTTGTAATTGATCTGCGAGACTAGTTTGCTAACTATTGCATCCACGACGGGACACACTAAATTGTTCATCTAATCCGTTCCCCACGGGTAGTATTTGATACAAGTACACAACTATGGGCATTTAGCGAGGATAGAACTTGCTTTTCAGTTGTAATTGATCTGCGAGACTAGTTTGCTAACTATTGCATCCACGACGGGACACACTAAATTGTTCATCTAATCCGTTCCCCACGGGTAGTATTTGATACAAGTACACAACTATGGGGCATTTAGCGAGGATAGAACTTGCTTTTCAGTTGTAATTGATCTGCGAGACTAGTTTGCTAACTATTGCATCCACGACGGGACACACTAAATTGTTCATCTAATCCGTTCCCCACGGGTAGTATTTGATACAAGTACACAACTATGGGGCATTTAGCGAGGATAGAACTTGCTTTTCAGTTGTAATTGATCTGCGAGACTAGTTTGCTAACTATTGCATCCACGACGGGACACACTAAATTGTTCATCTAATCCGTTCCCCACGGGTAGTATTTGATACAAGTACACAACTATGGGGCATTTAGCGAGGATATAACTTGCTTTTCAGTTGTAATTGATCTGCGAGACTAGTTTGCTAACTATTGCATCCACGACGGGACACACTAAATTGTTCATCTAATCCGTTCCCCACGGGTAGTATTTGATACAAGTACACAACTATGGGGCATTCAGAGAGGATAGAACTTGCTTTTCAGTTGCAATGGATCTGCGAGACTAGTTTGCTAACTATTGCATCCACGACGGGACACACTAAATTGTTCATCTAATCCGTTCCCCACGGGTAGTATTTGATACAAGTACACAACTATGGGGTATTTAGTGAAGATAGAACTGGCTTTTCAGTTGCAATGGATCTGCGAGACTAGTTTGCTAACTATTGCATCCACGACGGGACACACTAAATTGTTCATCTAATCCGTTCCCCACGGGTAGTATTTGATACAAGTACACAACTATGGGGCATTTAGCGAAGATAGAACTGGCTTTTCAGTTGCAATGGATCTGCGAGACTAGTTTGCTAACTATTGCATCCACGACGGGACACACTAAATTGTTCATCTAATCCGTTCCCCACGGGTAGTATTTGATACAAGTACACAACTATGGGGCATTTAGCGAGGATAGAACTTGCTTTTCAGTTGTAATTGATCTGCGAGACTAGTTTGCTAACTATTGCATCCACGACGGGACACACTAAATTGTTCATCTAATCCGTTCCCCACGGGTAGTATTTGATACAAGTACACAACTATGGGATTTAGTGAAGATAGAACTGGCTTTTCAGTTGCAATGGATCTGCGAGACTAGTTTGCTAACTATTGCATCCACGACGGGACACACTAAATTGTTCATCTAATCCGTTCCCCACGGGTAGTATTTGATACAAGTACACAACTATGGGGTATTTAGTGAAGATAGAACTGGCTTTTCAGTTGCAATGGATCTGCGAGACTAGTTTGCTAACTATTGCATCCACGACGGGACACACTAAATTGTTCATCTAATCCGTTCCCCACGGGTAGTATTTGATACAAGTACACAACTATGGGGCATTTAGCGAAGATAGAACTGGCTTTTCAGTTGCAATGGATCTGCGAGACTAGTTTGCTAACTATTGCATCCACGACGGGACACACTAAATTGTTCATCTAATCCGTTCCCCACGGGTAGTATTTGATACAAGTACACAACTATGGGGCATTTAGCGAGGATAGAACTTGCTTTTCAGTTGTAATTGATCTGCGAGACTAGTTTGCTAACTATTGCATCCACGACGGGACACACTAAATTGTTCATCTAATCCGTTCCCCACGGGTAGTATTTGATACAAGTACACAACTATGGGGCATTTAGCGAGGATAGAACTTGCTTTTCAGTTGTAATTGATCTGCGAGACTAGTTTGCTAACTATTGCATCCACGACGGGACACACTAAATTGTTCATCTAATCCGTTCCCCACGGGTAGTATTTGATACAAGTACACAACTATGGGGCATTTAGCGAGGATAGAACTTGCTTTTCAGTTGTAATTGATCTGCGAGACTAGTTTGCTAACTACTGCATCACGACGGGACACACCAAATTATTCATCTAAGCTGTTCATTACGGGCAGTATTTGATACAAGTACACAACTATGGGGCATTCAGAGAGGATAGAACTTGCTTTTCAGTTGCAATGGATCTGCGAGACTAGTTTGCTAACTATTGCATCCACGACGGGACACACTAAATTGTTCATCTAAGCCGTTCATTACGGGCAGTATTTGATACAAGTACACAACTTTGGGTATTTAGTGAAGATAGAACTGGCTTTTCAGTTGCAATGGATCTGCGAGACTAGTTTGCTAACTATTGCATCCACGACGGGACACACTAAATTGTTCATCTAATCCGTTCCCCACGGGTAGTATTTGATACAAGTACACAACTATGGGGCATTTAGCGAAGATAGAACTGGCTTTTCAGTTGCAATGGATCTGCGAGACTAGTTTGCTAACTATTGCATCCACGACGGGACACACTAAATTGTTCATCTAATCCGTTCCCCACGGGTAGTATTTGATACAAGTACACAACTATGGGGTATTTAGTGAAGATAGAACTGGCTTTTCAGTTGCAATGGATCTGCGAGACTAGTTTGCTAACTATTGCATCCACGACGGGACACACTAAATTGTTCATCTAATCCGTTCCCCACGGGTAGTATTTGATACAAGTACACAACTATGGGGTATTTAGTGAAGATAGAACTGGCTTTTCAGTTGCAATGGATCTGCGAGACTAGTTTGCTAACTATTGCATCCACGACGGGACACACTAAATTGTTCATCTAATCCGTTCCCCACGGTAGTATTTGATACAAGTACACAACTATGGGGCATTTAGCGAAGATAGAACTGGCTTTTCAGTTGCAATGGATCTGCGAGACTAGTTTGCTAACCATTGCATCCACGACGGGACACACTAAATTGTTCATCTAATCCGTTCCCCACGGGTAGTATTTGATACAAGTACACAACTATGGGGCATTTAGCGAAGATAGAACTGGCTTTTCAGTTGCAATGGATCTGCGAGACTAGTTTGCTAACTATTGCATCCACGACGGGACACACTAAATTGTTCATCTAATCCGTTCCCCACGGGTAGTATTTGATACAAGTACACAACTATGGGGTATTTAGTGAAGATAGAACTGGCTTTTCAGTTGCAATGGATCTGCGAGACTAGTTTGCTAACTATTGCATCCACGACGGGACACACTAAATTGTTCATCTAATCCGTTCATTACGGGTAGTATTTGATACAAGTACACAATTATGGGGCATTTAGCGAGGATAGAACTTGCTTTTCAGTTGTAATTGATCTGCGAGACTAGTTTGCTAACTACTGCATCACGACGGGACACACCAAATTATTCATTTAAGCTGTTCATTACGGGCAGTATTTGATACAAGTACACAACTATGGGGCATTCAGAGAGGATAGAACTTGCTTTTCAGTTGCAATGGATCTGCGAGACTAGTTTGCTAACTATTGCACCACGACGGGACACACCAAATCTTTTTATCTAAGCCGTTCACCATGGGTAATATTTGACACGATTTTCCAACAATGGGACATTCACCGAGGATAGAACTTGCTTTTGCGAGACTAGTTTGCTAACTATTGCTCCACGATGGGACTCACTAAATTATTCATCTAATCCGTTCCCCATGATTAGTATTTGACACAAATTCACAACTATAGGGCATGCATTGAGGATAGAACTGGCTTTTCAGTTGTAATGGATCTGCGAGACTAGTTTGCTAACTTTTGCACCACGACGGGACACACCAAATTGTTTTATCTAAGCCATTCACCACTGGTAGTATTTGATACAAGTTCCCAAGTATGGGGCATTCAGTGAGGATAGAACTTGCTTTCCAGATGTAATGGATCTGTGAGACTACCTTGGTTACCAATACACAAAGGCTTGCTACGTTTAGTTCTCTTTTTCTTTATTAGGCTGGATTAACTCTGTCTTTTTAGCACAGGGATTTTTTTATGCGGCATCGAAATCGCTATTTAGTAGTAATGGATCTGCGAGACTAGCTTGATAGCCATTATACCATGACGGAACGCCGTCTTTTCCATTTTTTTCCCTTTCTTTTTCCATTTTTTTAAAACTCACACTAGACTGGAAGTCGCTGTTCCGTAATAATGGATTTTAAAACCAAATTATCCATACCATGTATTACAATGATGCTGATATCTTTTTGATTTAGTATGACCTGGGATGCACATATTTAAAGGAGTCCGCGGGAAAATGTATGGGTCCCAACTAAAGCCGTCTAACTCCTACCTTGTAACCTATCCTGTGTCATTCGTTCCTAAGAAACTATTGGAAGTTTAGCTTAAAATGGTGAGGGAAGAAGAAGATAAAAAATACTGGGACGCATGTAAAGGTGCACTCGGTGTATTCTACATCCTCAGTCGACAGGGCGGACAGAAAGAGGGCCAACCAGAGAATGAAGACAACGAACAGTACACACGATTATTATTATCGTATTTTCTTTTCTATTCCTTTTTTTTATCGATGAGGACATAGAGAAAAAGCTTTATCGATTTTCTCAGGAATGACTCATTCCAATACAAACGGTATGTCCAATCGAACGAAAGGTGACACGACAACACGTGATTTGTGTTTCCCAGGTGACCGCGTCACTATTGAATACAAGCACAAAACAGACACACACATAGAGAGACACGCAGGAACCCGAACACACAAGCATGCACTCACATGCGGGCCTACAGACACAACACATTAGCTTAATGACGAAAAGGGGAATTTATTTTTCATAAAAAATATGTATATATTTTTCCACCCAATCACCTTTTCAATCAATGCGTTCAATTCATTGGCGAATAGTAATCATCTAGCTCGAAGATTACACGTTGAAAATTGAAATATCAGCTGAAAAATCATTTAATAATTACATTTCATCATGGAGAAGTTTTGATGCATTCTTATATATACTAGCAAATATATTCACCCTCCGCTGGGTGCAAGTATTTAACTTTTAATGTAAGTAAAGTCGTCGGGTGGCCTAAAGTCTGTATCAGCCAATCAGCCTCGGAGTCTATCCCGTTTTCACTAACACTATACTAAGGAGATTGTGTTTGTATCTGAGGTGGAACACCACACCTACCATCGGCTCCTTATTTTACCACACAGATCCCTGTGCTACTCATATGCTGAGTTGGTGTGGGCCGGTATCGAACTAGGAACCTTGTGGTTTCTAGCCGAAAGTTCTACCGACTGAGTTAACCCGGTCCTGCAGATAAAAAGATTTGAAACAGAGGTTGATATAATCGGAAAATAGAACAACGGAAACTTACTCTTCCATCACTCCCGTCTTACATTGCGAATTTTGCTACTTTAACTCTTTAGTTAAAATAGGAAGTAAAGAATAAAATTACAGTTATTTATTCTTGTTAATAAATTTCTTTTAAGATTTATCCCTGAAATTATTTTCTCTTATTCATTAAGATAAAACCAAACAATTAGAAATCAATAATACTAAGCACATATTTATTAAAATTAAATTTTTAATATCAATATGCAAATTAGCCTTCCCATTCACACAGTAAACCGCTATTTTGTTGCATATATAAATACAATTGCATTCTATTAGTAGGTTACTAATGCCAACAGTATTAATAATTTAAAACAATTTTATTAATATTTAAGGTTTAAATGAAAATAAAAGCAGAGAGAATATGACGTAAATAACTAAGGGAATTATGACTTGGGTAGTAATATGGTTACAAAAAACACAATCTCCATCATATATATATATATATATATATATATATATAATATATTCGTTGTTATGGGTCCAAGGGAATAAAATTAAATATTTGATAAAAAGAAGTTCCGCAAAATGGATTATTATTATTATTATTATTATTATTATTATTATTATTTTACATTTACAACACGTGTTTCAGATCTTCTGATATGTTTTCAGGTGTTAATTAACCATATTTATATACGGTTAATTACTACCTGAAGAAGATATGCCGTACAGTACCACAAACTATGAACCCATAACATCCTCAAAAAGCTTCGAAAATGTTTTCATTTGGTAATTGTCGGATATTTGAATAATCTCAGATGCTGTCTGGGTTGATCTGGGTTGACCTAAAATCCTTATTTAGGGAACACATCACTCCACTAATCATTGCACTGCGTTAGTTATCTATATATTGGATTGTTTTGGTTTGTTTTATGGCATATCAACCTCAGTGGGTCATTTAATGCCGACAAAGTGTTGAAATAAATTAATTCTTAAAGGATACTCAATTTTTATAAACTCATGTTTTTCTATTTAGCACATAGATGGGACCCTAACAGGTACTACCACTCCTGGTCAGAGTGGACCTGGGAGCAATGGTGATGAAGGGGTGCTCCACATTCATAGACCTCCAGAACTGGAACCTCACCATCAGATAGAGTTTACCGTCATTCCCAGGATATGAGGACCCTCGGCAACCGCCTTCTAGCACCCATATGATAAAAAGGGGTTGGGGCTTGTTATAATTGATCGGAGGGGGCCTCCATTACCCCTTTGTCCTCATGGCAAACTCCTAACCCTTTTTATCATATATGTGATTGAAGACGATGGCTGAGGGTTTTAATCTTCTGGGTATGACATTCAACTGCATCTAATGGTGAAGTAAACCGCCACGTTATAACGTCGACTTCATCATCAATAATAAATTCATCTCTTTGGAATACTTTGTTTTTCTAATTATATATATATATATATATATATATATATATATATATATATATATATATATACAAACCCTCGCTGTGAGAAAACCCGGCAAATAGTTTGATTGTAAAAATATACTACCAAACATTACCTGGAGAGAAAAAAAAATTTTGGAAAAAAGAAAAGAGCAAGATAGTCGTATCAACAGAAATTCATATAAAATTCGCCAGGATATACTAAAGCTAATAAGTAAAGAGTGATCAATATCTAAGTAGAGCAAATAATAAAGATAAACCTAATAAGTCAGATAACTCTACTTAAAGTAGAGTTATCTGAATTATTAGGTTTATCATTATATGTATGTATGTATGTATGTTAGCAGTACGAACAAAGTTTAATAACAGCTTTAAAAAGCATCTTTTTTCAAAAAATATAACAGGATTCTAAAATGGGCTCTTTTTTCGATCACGTCTCGCCAAAGAAATTCTGTGATAGAATAAGAAATAATAGAAGAATTACAACAGAGGAATCCTTTTATTTTTCAGCTTTCTGATGTAATTCTTCTATTATTTCTTACTAGCAGGACTTGGGAATACCCAAGGTATAATAGTCTAATCATTACAACGTTTGCTATGTTTACTTAAAAGCTATTACAAATAGTACAATATGTAAAAAATATAATAATCTTGATTTAACACTCTGTCCCTGTGTCTGTCTGTCTGTCTGTCTGTCTCTCTCTCTCTCTCTCTCTCTCTCTCTCTCTCTCTCTCTCTCTCTCTCTCTTCTTTTCATCTTTTCATTAAGTTTGATTGAAACAGATTAGTGCTATCAACCCTCACTTTCTTTCTACCACTTTCTTTCTTTTTTTCTTTCTTTCTTTCTATTTTTCTTATTATATTTTCCCCGATCAGCATATTATTTTCTTCATTTTTTTCTATAGAATAGAAAATGGTCCATTATTTAGCTGAGGTGACGACACTCATAAAAAATAATAATTCGGCGGATAAACAACACCAGATACTCAGGATTTACGTCATGGCATTTCATCGTTGACGATATAGACGGTCTGATTTTTAACCAGGAGTTAATTAATATTAAACGTATTAATATTTAGATTGTACCACGGAATTTCTCTGAGGAGAGGTGATAAAAAAACAGGGCTTTTTTAGAATCATGTTATATTCAAATATGTTATATTTAAATGCTCTTGACATCTCTTTTCTGAGTTATAAGTCGACACACATATATAAAAACAGACATGACTCCTTTTGTATATATATATATATATATATTATATATATATATATATATATATGCATGCATATATATATATGTGTGTGTGTGTGTGTGTGCGTGTGTAAAATGAAAATGGAAGTGAATCCGACGGTATGTTGAAAAAAGAAATAAAGGAAAGAAAGTATAGAATGGATAAAACAGGATATTTTAATCAATTTTACTTACACGTGTTTCAGTCAGGAGTTTATCCATGTGTACATTATTCAAACTATTATTATTTTTAAATAACCAAATGAAATGAAATGATAATAATAGAAAAAATGTAGAAATGTTCCGCACACAAAGAAAATTCGACCTTCATCAGAGTAAATCCTTTTTTTTAATACTTTCTTTCCTTTATTTCTTTTTCAACATATATATATATATATATATATATATATATATATAATATATATATATATATAGAGAGAGAGAGAGAGAGAGAGAGAGAGAGAGAGAGAGAAAGAGAGAGAGAGAGAGAGAGCAGTATTTATAAGTAAACAGGGCTTAATATCGTGGTAGAGCATTTAGATCTAAGTTAGAGTAGCGTGGACACGGAGTCAACGGCGCTTGGTTATTGACAGTTTCTCGCCTATGCGGTTTTTCCCACAAAGTGCTTTGAAGTGGTTTGAACAATTGCATAGGCGAAAACTGCCAGTAACCAAGTACCCTTGACTCCATGACATAGTTTCAAATAAAGATTTTAGTGGCGCAACACATTCTTCCTATACTCATTCTCCTGCTATGAACTACGTTAAGATGAGTGGAGACTATAACTATATCAGATTCTATGAATTTAATACGATCGTGGATTTGTGAGAATCTGTAGACATTTTCGTCTGTATGTGTGTGGTAATTTTATGAGTGTGTACAGTTTGCGTATGCATGTGTGTGGTAATTGTATGAGTGTGTACATGTGTGTGCTTATCTGTGCATGCGTGTGTACCGTGTGTCCTTTCAAGCGTGTATCAATCGCGGATTCTTAAGCATGTACACTGTATTGTTTCCAGTTCCTCGCAACTTTTGAAAAGACGTAGATGTGATACGTGTTCAACGTCAAATCCATAGCCAATGTTCACGCATGCGCAGACTGAGATGGAGCAGGGCAGCAAAAAAAAAATGATGATAGCTGAAAGGGAAAATCACGACCGTTAGCCTTACAAAGTAATTCGCTTTTCTTCCTTTTACATACTGAACACGATTACCTTTCGTAACCAGTGTCCACCTTTTTCTACAAGAGCTCTGACTCCCTGCAATCTTCACATCACCCCCCTCCACTATCTTTTTTTTCTTTTCTTTTCAGACCACCTCAAGGGCGCACACTGTTTTCCAGTAAAGATTATCCAGCCGGTCGGACAAATATTCAAGAGGGTCATTTTCTCCCGTATACACCGGTTCAATCACACTCACACATAGAATGGTGTGTCCACTTAATATCATTTCGCCTGTTGTTATCTTCTATTTATTGGATTCATTCGTTCATTTTCTTTCTTTTTTCTTCTTTTTTTCTTCTTTTGTCGGCCATTTTGTTTCTTTTCTTTCGTTTCATTCATTACAGGATTTCGTTCAGTGATTTCATTCAATCTTTTATTCATTCATTCATTTCTTCATTTGGTTTCCTCATTTTTCAAGTTTAAGAACCCAGAATAAGTGTGTGTCCTGTGTATATGACGTTAAACTGCATCTAATGGTAAAATTCGAATTCTGAAGCTCTGGCGATTGTGAAGTACCTCCTTTATCACTATTACTCCCAGGTCCACCCTGATCTGGAGTGGCAGTTCCTTTTAGGGTCCTATGTATGGGTTAAATAGAAAAAATGAGTTTTAAAAATATGTTTAAAATTGAGTTCTAAAAATTTGAATATCGATCAAGAATGAATAAAAATATATATATTCGGCATAAAATAACCCAACAAGGGTTGACTTGCCGTAAAAACAACCCAATCAACCAATTTTTTATCATTTAATTATTTTTATAATACTATTTATAGGGGACTAGAACTTTGGGGGATCTGGAGTACCTCTTTATTGCCATTACTCCCAGGTCTACCCTGACCCGGAGTGTTACCCCTGTTGCAGTTCCAATTCCTGTGCAAATCCCGGACTAGGCTATCTGTGTTTCAGTTCTCGCTAATGATCTTGGGAAAGGCAAATAATAGAGTAAATAGTAGGGCAGACCGAGCCCTTTATAACCCGGTCGGCTGAGGCTTTAGAATACAACAACTGCACCTTGGCAGAGGACTAAGACTCGCTCCCCAAATGGGGCCACATGTTGGCCGTGAATGGCGACCCCTGATACTTAAGGACGGAATCCTGGTGGCTGAGCCGTCCATGACATTAGGCCCTTACTTTGGCTAGACGGGCGGTCAGAGAGCCCCTCCGATCAATCGGCTGGTCATGTCAAGTCCTAGCACCTATATAATTGCCCCAACCCTATTGCCCTTATTGCAAACTCCTACCCTTTTTATCATATGAGTGCTAGAAGGCAGTGATTGAGAGTCTTCAGGTCCTGGGAATGACGGTAAACTCTATCTGATGGTGGGGTTCCAGTTCTGAGGGTTGGGGAATGTGGAGCACCCCTTTATAACCATTGCTCCCAGCTTCTCTCTAAATTGGAGTGGTAGTACCTGTTAGTGTCCCATCAATGGGTTAAATAGAAAAACATGTTTTGAGTATCCATTAAGAATGAATTTATTTCAAAACTTTGTCGGCATTAAATGACCCATTGAGATTGATATGCCGTAAAAAATCAAACCAAACCAAACCAAACCGAGCTCTTTAAACTTAAAATAAATTAAAATATCCTATTTTATCCATTCTATACTTTATTTCTCTTTTCATATATATATATATATATATATATATATATATATATATATATATATATATATATATATTAACCCTCGCTTTGTTTTTTGAATTCATTTCCGCTTAGAAATGTAGCGATTAAATATTCTCCTATATTTGACAGCTGCCTAGGGCCGTACGGGTAAGAGGTTTGGCGAACGAAAGTTCATTCGGGTCTCGAACCCGGCCAGGGGTAGCTGTTAAACGGTATAACCACACTGATGAAGAGTGATACTCCGAAACACGTGTCTATGGATTACTTACTTACCTATCTATGAGTATGAAAAGGTGGAATGAAAACATCACACAATAATGCTGTTAAAGAGAAAACAGCATTGTCTGATGTTTTTTCATTCCACCTTTTCATACTCATACTGTCGGATTCATTTCCTTTCTTTTAACTTATCACCTATATATAATATATATATTATATATAATATATATATATATATATATATATATATATTAAAACCCATCTAAATTCTCAGTATGCTTACCGTTTTATTTTTAAATTTCAAAATATATTGCCCTGATGATGATCGCTTTTTTGTATACTTATTTTTATACTTTTTCTATTATTATTATTTTATTTCATTTGGGATTTAAAATGACAACAAATAGAATATTATGTATCCACAGACTAACTCTTAGTCGAAACACGTGTCGGCACTCCAATAAATATTTTTTATCCAAAGAACATTTTCTTTCCTTTGATTTTTTCAAAATAATTGTCGGATTCACTTCTATTTTTACACAACTTTTTACACACACAGACACACACACACATAATATACATAACTTTTCCTTCTCCTATCAGGTGCTAGAAGGCGGTGATTGAGGGTCTTCATATCGGCGGACATGTGTGTATGTGTGTATTCATGCGTACGTGTATGTGTGTGTCTGTGCCTGTGTATGTATGTGTGTCTATGTGTATGTGTCCCTGCATTGAAACAACACATAATATTAAAAAAAACAACTGCAATGATATATATATATATAATTATATATATATATATATATATATATATATATATATATATATATATATATATATATATATATATATATATATATATATATATATGCATTTTATACGTCTTGTCACATTAAATACTTTCGAACATACAATAACTTTTCCGTCGCCCTATCATCTTATTTCTTGCTATGTTATTTACTTCTAGCCGTATATTATTTCCCGCCATATCATAATATTTCGCGCCATATTATGTATTTCCCGCCAAATGTAATTTTTTTTCTTAATATGTTATTTGAGTCAGGCAATATTTTATATTTCTTGGAAATATTCCATTTGATTTTAGTCTGGCGACACACTGATATTTCCAGCCCAAACATTATTATTGAATAAAAACAAAGTAAAGTATGATTAGTGAATGCATCCATCAAAAGCATAGGAAAAAAATGAAAGATAAAAAAAGGTCCAATATAAGAGAGAGAGAGAGAGAGAGAGAGAGAGAGAGAGAGAGAGAGAGAGAGAGAGAGAGAGAATATAATTTATATAAAAACTGTAAGAAACTGATACCATATTACTGGGTTCGATTCCTAGCAAGAGCATTTTTTTCTTCTTTTTTTTTTTTTTTTTTTTTTTTTTACTTCTACATCTTTCATACTGCAGCTATGTAAAAAAGAAAGCTATTAACTCTATCGTGTCTCCATCAAAAACACAAGAAAGAAAGAAATAAAGAATGAAAGAAAGAAAGAAAGAAAAGAAAGAAAGAAAGAAATAATGAAAGAAAGAGAGAAAGAAGAGAGAAAGAAAGAAGAAGAAAAAGGTCTAAAATAAAAAAAGGAAGACACAAAAGAATTTATATAAAAACTGAAAGAAACTGATACCATAATGCTATAGTTAACGAGGCAAGTGGAACTGGGTTCAATTCCTAATGAGGGCATTTATTTTTTATTTTTTTTACTTTAGTATCTTTCATTCTGATTTTTTTTAAATATCTCTTTATTACTTAATATTGGGGCGAATCTCCGTGGAGTAATTGCTAACTGTGACATCGTAGTAAGCGGGTTCGAGTTAAAATTCGCGCTGTTACGTTCACCTTCGGAAAATATATTAACTCCTCTCCCCATCAAAATCACAAGAAAAAAAGGCCCAATATAAAAAAAGGGAGATAGAGACAAAAGACTTTATATAAAATCTGTAAGAAGCTGATACCATACCATAGCTAGCGAGGCAAGTGGAACTGGGTTCAATTCCTAGCAAGGGAGTTTTTCTTTTTTTTTTTTAATTTATTTTTATTACTTAATATTGCATGGAGTAATGGCTAACTGCGATATCTTAGTAAGCGGGTTCGAGTTCCAGTCACGCTGTAACGTTCACATTCGGAAAGGATATTAACTCCATCAAAATACTGAAAATGAATGAAAGAAAAAAAAGATCCAATATAAAAGAGAAACAGATAAAGGAATTCGTATAAAATCTGTAAGAACCTCATACTGACATAATACTATAGTTAGTGAGGCAAGTGGGACTGGGTTCAATTCCTAGCAAGGTCATTTTTTTATTTTTTATTTTTTACTTTAATGTTTTCATTGTTTTTTTTTTAAATTTCTCCTTATTATTTAATATTACAGTGAGCCCCCGTGACGTAATGGCGAACTTAGCAACATCGTAAGCGAGTTCGGCAAATCTAACTCAATCATCTCTTCATCAAAAGCACAAGAAGAATGAAAGGAAGAAAGGTAAAAAAGAGTGAAAGAAAAAAAAAGCCCAATATAAGAAAGAGAGAGAGAGAGAGAGAGAGAGAGAGAGAGAGAGAGAGAGAGAGATTTATATAAAAAATAAGAAACTGATACCATAATACCATAGCTAGCGAGGCAAGTGGAATCGGGTTCAATTCCTAATGTAGGCATTTTTCTTTTCTTTCTTTTTATCCTTTTTTTTTTAGTCCCGTAGCGTAATGACTAACTGCTGCAATGTAAAAAAAAGAAAGCTATTAACTCTTTCATGTCTCCATCAAAAGCACGAGAAATAAAGGAAAAACGAATAAAAAAAAAAAGAATGAAAAAAAAAGGTCCAATATAAAAGAGAGAGAGATAGAAAAGAATTTACATGAAAATTGTAAGAAATTCACACCATAATACCATAGTTAGCGAGGCAAGTGGAACTGGGTTCAATTTCTAACGAGGGTATTTTTTCTTTTTCTTCCTTTTTTTTCTTTTTACTTTAGTGTCTTTCATCTTTTTTAAAAAAATTTCTCTTTATTACTTAATATTGCGTGGAGTAATGGCTAATTGCGACATCGTAGTAAGCGGGTTCGAGTTCCAGTCGCGCTGTTACGTCCGCCTTCGGAAGAATTATTAACTCCACCATCACTCCATCAAAAGCACAAAAGAAAGAAAGAAAGAAAGAAAAGACTCAAAATAAAATAGGAAAAGATTTTAAAATTTCATATAAAATCTTTATAAAATCTTAAGCATTCGTTCTCAAAAAAAATATTTAGAAAAAAAAAAAAAAAAGAGAAATTGCAGTTATTCGCCCATTTCATTCATAACATAAAGAAGGGAAGGAGAAAAAGAAGAAGAGGGAAAAAGAAGAAAAAAGAAAAAAGAAAAAAAAAAAAAAAAAAAAGTATCACCACAAAAAAAAAAAAAAAAAAAAAAATTTTCCTTTGATATTTTTTTTTTTATACGCATTGTATTGCCTTCAAATTTTAATATTTATAACATACTTAACAATGCTTCAAGCAAATTACCAATTACTTTTATATAAATCTGTAAGAAATTGATAGCATCATAATACCATAGCTAATGAAGGAAGTGGAAGTGGGTTAAATTTAATGGGGGAATTTTTCTTCTATTTTTAAAAAATTTTGGCCTATTCAGTTTTTAATTCTCATTATAGATGGAGTCCAAGTGGCAAAGTAAGCGATTTCGAACTCCAGACGCTTTGTTCGCTTCTACTATCTATGGGAAAAAAAAAAAAAAGAAAGAAAGAAAGAAAGAAGAAAGAAAAAGAAAGAAAGAAAGAAAGAAAGAAAGAAAGAAAGAAAGAAAGAAAGAAAGAAAGAAAGAAAGAAAAAGCCTTAAAATAAAATGAAAAAGACAAAAGAATTCATATAAAAGTTGTAAGATACCGCAATAATAGTAAAGGGACGTAGGCAAGTGGAACTGGTTTCGATTCCTAATGGGAGCATTTTTTCTTCTTTTTTTTCCTTTTTTTTTTCTTTTACTTTTGCGTCTTTTATACTTTTTTTTGTAATTTCTGTTTATTACTTAATATTGGTGCAGTCTAAGTGACGTAATGGCTAACAAGCTGAACTGTAATATCGTTTTAAGAAACACCAGTCACGCTGTTACATTCGCTTTCGGACTATTACCCATGGGTAAGCGATTAACTCCACCATCTCTCAATCAAAAGCACAAAAAAGAAAGAAAGAAAGAAAGAAAGAAAAAGAAAAAGGGTCCAAAATAAAAGAGAAAGAGTCAAAAGAATTCGTATAAAATCTGTAAAAAAAACTAATACCGCCATAATAGCATAACTAGCGAGCAAGTGGAACTGGGTTCAATACTAATGAAGGATTTTTTTTTTTTATTTTTACTTTTGCTTCTTTCATACTTTTAAAAATTCTCTTTATTACTTAATATTGCAGCGAGTCCCCGTGGCGTAATGGCTAGCTGCAACATCATAGTAAGCTAGTTCAAGATCCAGCCGTGCTTTTGAAAACTATTAATTCCATTATCTCTCCATCAAAAAAGAAAGAAAAAAAAACAGCATTATATTGAAGAGGAAGAGACAAAAATGAGATTTTTGAACTCTTTTTAAAAAAAATGCAATACAAATTCATTCCTTTTTTTGTTCGACTAAGAACTTATCATATATTATAAAGAAAAGAAGAAATGAAAGAATAATAAACTTTACGAGAAAAAGAAAAGGTTAATTTACAAAAGGAAAATAAATTGTTATTTGTTTGGGGTGGAAATAAACAGTTATTTTAAACTGTTAAATATCGCCCAAACCAACCTCTCTCTCTCTCTCTCTCTCTCTCTCTCTCTCTCTCTCTCTCTCTCTCTCTCTCTCTCTCTCTCTCTCTCTCTCTCTCTCTCGTCCAGTTTTTATTTTATATTCCACCATTTTGTTTTGTATTTTTAATTTTTATTCCTTATTGTTTTTGCCTGAAAACCAGTCTGTTTTAAAGGCAATAAAATAAAAGGCATATAAAATATTTTGATTCTGCGTTCCTTGCACACAGGTAACACTATCCACACAGCGTGGTTTCTTTCTTAATTTCTTTTCTTCTTCCTTTTTTCCTTTTTGTTTTTTACCGAATTCGTTTTCCCGCGCGCAAATTGCACTGTAATTGTCTTTAAGCAGACGATAACCACGGCGCGTCTCAACTTTAGAAAACAGTCGGGGAGGGTATTATCTTTCAAACCGATTTCTTATCCACGCAAACATACTCACGCCATAAAAACAAGTTTTCCAATTATCAAGAGGAAGTTGGAAATAATCCTTTTTTAGAGTAAAAAGAGAAAGAAGAAACAAAAACAAGATGGCGGTGAGCTTGGGGTGGGGAGGAAACAATGGAGGACAAAATAACGGAAAATGGAGACAAAAAGTAAAAGGAAATACACAACAGACGAGAAAGAAAACTAAAAGAAAGTTAGTGTAAAGCAAATTAGTCTATAAACCCGTCTATAAATGGAGCTGTTAAAAACAAACTTTTAGATAAATATTGAAGGTTAGCCGATAGGGGCTCTTTAGGTTGAAATTCAGGACGGAATGCGAATGGCTCTCAGCAACTTTTATCTATACTAGAAACCCCAATTTCAGACCTAAGGGCTGACATTAAAATTTTACAAAAGAAATTCATGCAAATGATTTTTCTATAAAAATACATTAAAAATATTTTACTATATAAATGCATTACAAATGATTTTACTATAAAAATGAATTGCAAGTGATTTTACTATACAAATGCATTACAAATGATTTTACTATACAAATGCATTACAAATGATTTTACTATAAAAATGAATTGCAATGTATTTCCGACGAAAAATTCCTGAAGAAGGCCGGAGTGCACATCGGCCGAAACATTGGGACTTGTTTCCCTCGCTCATCAGATTAGATTTATAACCGGTAAATTGCCACCTCCAGTGTTGTACGTAGCAGTGACGTTAGAGTGTCCACTCCATTTGAATTACCAGTAGCCTGGGCTGGTTGGTATGGAGGATGACCTGTTGCCCAAACAGCAGCCCCTCTCTTCCCAATACTGTAGTTGTTCAAAGGAAAGTTAAGAAACCAATGCAGTTTGGCAACGATAGTGTCGCTGAGTTGCTGGGTGGCACTGGAGTTCAGCATCACACCACCTTAGGGACATCAGTTCCGGATTTGTTTTCGGGGTTTACTCCCCTAAAATCATATACACAAAACAAAGAAAATTTTGTTCTTTGTGATATATCCGGGTTAGGGATATATTAGGAAGTTGGTATTTGGTATATTATCGCAGTAGTAGAAGAACATCTTCCGAGCAGTCGTGGTGGTATTCTGACTGGTAGGCGAGTAAACTTAGACTAGTAGGCTTAGGGATATTTACATGTACCCCACTTGTACACGATACGGCACAAGGCCTTTTTACGTGGGCCCACCCACAAGCCGACACTCATGGGTGGTAGGTAGAAAAATTGCGTCGATCCCGTCAGCATTCCCCCTCAAATGGGGCGCCTCAGGCGCTGGGCAACAAGCCCAGCCCTGCCCTATAAATCGAGGGGGCAGGTATTACCTGGAGGAATAGCCCCCTGGGATCGACGCTATTAAACACAACCGGTCCAGTGGTCGAAGCACACTGGACTAGTAGGCTTAGGCGCTTGTACCACCACAGTGTCGGATATTTATAGATGACACTGACCAATCAGATATAGTGAGGGGGTACCAAGGTATTTAAATATTTATTAGATCAGTTTGTTTAGTTTGTTTTGTTTTACGGCATATCAATCTCAATGGGTCATTTAATGCCGGCAAAGTTTTGAAATATTTGTAGCGATAGTTTGGAAGAAATCTTTTTAAACTTAATTTTTTAAAACAAATTTTCTATTTAAACCATAGGTGGAACTATAACAGATCCTATCACTCCGGGTCAGAAAGGACCTGGAAGCACAATCTCCAGACCTCTGGAACAGGAACCTCACCGTCAGATCAAGTTTAACGTCATCCCGAGAACATGAAAACTCTCACCGCATTCTAGCACATATATGATAAAAAGTGTTGGGAGTTACTATGAGGGCAATAGCTTGCCATGGACAATCATATAGGTGTTAGGGCTTGACGTGATTAGCCGATGATCAGAGGGGACCTCTCAGCCGGACGTCCAGCCTAAGTAAGGGCCAAAGTGGGGTGTTGCATGTCATAGATTGCTCATCCACAAGATGTTCTTAAGTATCACGGGTTGCCACCCACGGTCAACAGGTGGATCTACTTAGGGGGTCTTACCCTTCTGCAAAGGTGCAGTTGGTGTATTCTAAAATGCGCCTAACTATACTCCCTCTAGCTATGGGGAATAGAAGGGCTGACTAAAATCTTTAACCTTGGTTTGACAACCATCTAGGAAAAAAGAATTCTGAATTCAAACCTGTTAAATTACGCTTAGGAAGAATGATTGTTTTCAGTCGCCCCTTTTTAAGCAGAAAAAATATCGATGTATAATTATTTCTTTTATAAGATAATAGCCAATTAAATAATTATCGAAATGAGTAAAAAAGAAATCTCCAAGAAATTAATTATCTATTACTTTTTTACATTTTATTTTTCGATTTTCGGTACTTATTTTCTCATAGAAAAGCTACCGTAAAATGTTTTTTTGTTGTTTCTATTCATAACTTCGGTCTTTTATCTCTTTATTTATACTGTAATTAGAAAACTATCAGACAAACTTGAAAAAAATGTTACGCCCCCAACATAAGGGGGGGGGGTCAAAATTAAGTGACCTGAAAAAAATGAAAAAGTTTTGAAATAAATAAATAATGCATTATAAAGATCATTGATTGATAAATAAACACTGAAAATTTCATTAAAATCCGATAATTCCCTGATTTTTGGTAAATCATTTTCTGTAGGGGGGGGGCGAAAGTCATTTTGTCAAAAACACATTTCAGGCTCATTTTGGGTATAGCTACTATACTCCCTCTAGCTATGGGGAATAGAAGGACTGACTAGAATCTTTAACCTTGGCATGACAACTTTTTAGGAAAAGAAGAGTTTTGACTTCAAACCTGTTAAATTTTTCGATTTCACTTGCATTATTCCCCGGTCTTATTATTGATACTCTCACTCGCCGGCCAACTCACACAAAGTCTACTGCAAGTTTATTTCCAGTACTCCAGTATTCGCATTCGTATTGCAGCTAATTTCGTAATCCTCATTTTCTTTACTTCTTAAGAATTGTGGATATCTAAAACGCTATATTAAACACATTGATAATGACGTATATTATGAGAGCAAAAGGAGTAATGTTTATTGTTGTAGGGAATTAAGTCGTCAACTACTTGCAACACAAAACTATCACCGAATAAAAGGAAAGATTGACAAAACAAGCTCATTGAACCATATAGGAACATGTAATTGATACATGTATACACACAAGACGTAATGACGGGAATACACAAATATATATAGTGTTATATGGAGATACGGTGAGGAAATGAATCCGACAATATGAGAAAATATTTTTAAAATATAGCAAACACAGGATGTTATGATCAGGAAAACAATTTTTAGTGTCAATACTTAAGCATTTCGGTATATTGTACCATCTTCAGGACACTGTTAGGTAATGTTTATGTGAGGAACAAAATGAAAGATGTGAATATGATGTTATTAACCGTTCATTTTTATATGCGCGTTTGTTTACGAATTTTAATATTCCATATGAAATACGCCATATCTTTGTTAACTTTTCATCCTCCGCCTATTCACGTTCATGCAAGCGTCATCATGTGATCTTCACCTTCCATTTTTGCACATGCACTGATCACGTCATTGGCTTTCGTAAACAAACGCGCATATAAAAATTAACGGTTAATAACATCATATTCACATCTTTCATTTTGTTCCTGACATAAACATTACTTAACAGTGTCCTTAAGATGGTACAATATACCGAAATGCTTAAGTATTGACACTAAAAATTGTTTTCCTGATCATAACATCCTGTGTTTGTTATATTTTTTAAATATTTTCTTCTGATAGTGTTATATGAAAGGCGTAAAAAAATGTTAAAATTCTTATGTGAGTTTGATGGTCTTATCTATGTGGTCAACCAAGGGAGATATCTATTTATTGTCCCCCTACAAGTCTAATATTGAGCTAAATGGTTCATATTTAATTGAACAGTTACAGTTAATTCTTAAAATTATAAATCGGCTAGTGGCTATAATTCAACAACTTAGTGGCTATGAGAGGAAATACATAGGAAGTGTGGTTGATGACTAAATTGTAGCTAACTGAAGTTGCAATTTTGGGACCTATCTGTTCAGTAGAAAAATGAAAGAAATAATTGGAAATTAGTCTTATCTGCCGTTGTGGATGTCATTATTATACTCGTATATACTTTTAGATTACTTTAAATAACAGTTATATAACTTTCAATGATGGGTTATTTGTGAAAATAACTAATGGTTTTTTTTGTGGTTTGACTTGATGACAGTCCCACAAAATGAGATATTTGTTAATTATTTTCCACCAAGGGAGATATGTATTTATTGTCCCCCTTCAAGTCTAATATTGAGCTAAATGGTTCATATTTTATTGAACAGTTACAGTTAAGTCTTAAAATTATAAATCGGCTAGTGGCTATAACTCAACAACTTAGCCGCCCTGTCGGCTGGGGCGTTAGAATGCACCGACTGCACCTCTGCAGAGGGGTAAGACTCCCCCAATGGGGCCACATGTTGGCCGTGGGTGGCGACCCGTGATGCTTAAGGATAGAACTCAGGTGGATGAGCATGACTTGCAATACTCCACTTTGACCCTATCTTGAGCTAGACGGACGGTTGGAGAGGCCCCCTCCGATCAATCGGCTGGTCATGTCAAGCCTTAGCACCTATATGATCTTCTCAACCCTATTGCCCTTATGGCAAGCCCCAACCCCTCTTTATCATATGGGTGCTAGAAGGCGGTGGCTGCGGGTCTACATGTCCTGGGAATGACGTTAAACTCTACCTGATGGTGAGATTCCAGTTTTGGAGGTTTGGGAAAAGTGGAGCACCCCTTCATCACCATTGCTCCCTAGTCCACTCTGGCCCGGAGTGGTAGTACCTGTTAGGGTCACATCTATGGGTTAAATAGAAAAATGTATTTATAAAAAAAATGTATTATCCATCAAGAATTGATTTATTTCAAAACTTTATCAGCATTAGATAACCCACTGAGGTTGATATGCCGTAACAAAACAAAAACAATCAACAACTTAGTGGCTATGAGAGGAAATACATAGGAATTATGGTTGATGACTTAGGAAGAATAATTGTTTTCAGTCGCCCCATGAGACTGAACAACGTAACAGCGTAATCCGATGGGACCCAAGCCTTTTTTTACTAGTCACGTATGAGCTTCGGTTAGTGCTTGGGTTCCTTCATTAAAAAAACCTTGTGTCACATCCTGAAATGGCGGGAGGTCTTGGTTTGGTTTGGTTTGGTTTAGTTTGTTTTACGGCATATCGACCTCAGTGGGTCATTTAATGCCGACAAAGTTGTGAAATAAATTCATTCTCAATGCATAATACAATGCATAATACAATTTTGTTTATAAACTCATGTTTTCTATTCAACCCATAAATGGGGCCCTAACAGGTACTACCACTCCGGATCAGAGTGGACCAGGTAGCAATGGTAATGAAGGGGTGCTCCACATTCCCCAAACCTCCAAAACTGTAACCTCACCACCAGATAGAGTTTAACGTCATTCCCAGGACATATAGACCCTAAGTCACCACCTTCTAGCACCCATATGATAAGAAAGATTGGGGGTTGTCATAAGGGCAATAGGGTTTGGAAAATCATATAGGGGCTAGGGCTTGACGTGAACAGCCGATTGATCGGAAGGGACCTCTTCGACCGCCCGTCTAGCCCAAGATAGAGCCAAAGTGGAGTATTGCAAGTCATGAACTGCTCACCAACCTTAAGCATCATAGGTCGCCACCCAACTGGTTCTATTGCCCAGTGCCTGGGGTGCCCTTTTGAGATAGAATGCCGACGGGATTGATGCATTTCTTGCACCCGCTATCCCATGAGCTTCGGCTCGTGGGTAGTAAGTAAGTAAAGTCGTTGGGGCGGCTTAATGTCGGTATCAGCCAGACAGCAAGAGAGTCTATCCCCTTTTCACTTGCACTAGACCAAGGAGATTATTTTAGCATCTGATGTTGAACGCCACACCTACCATCAGCTATTCTCTTTACCGCACAGGTGCTACTCATACGCCGAGTTGGCGTGGGCCGGCATCGAACTAGGAACCTTGTGGTTTCTAGCCGAATGCTCTACCGACTGAGCTAACTCGGCCTTAATCCCACATAAAAATGTCCTTGTGTCATACCCGCATACGTGGGATGCGAGGTGAATATCTACTAAGAATGAGTTCAACTGCCCGAAGAATTCTTTTAAAGCGAATCTATCTTTGAAGTTCGCGGTGTGTGTGTGTGTGTGTGTGTGTGTGTGTTGTGTGTGTGTGTGATGGGGGGGAATATTTCCGATAAAAAGGGGGGGGATTCAGTTGATCGTCCTCCAAACACTTTTCATTTGATATCATTTTCCCGGGTCGATTTTATTTATTTGGTCTTTCTAACGCGAAATCTCCCGTTTCCCGCGCAGGATTCAGCGGGTAGCTCTGTTACGGCGGCAATCCATGGATTTTAAATATGGCTGAAGCCCTTGAGGTGTGTGAGGGTGTGGAAGGATCACGAACAGGAGACAAGAATAAATATGGGAGGAGAAGTAAGAGGAAGAGGAGGCGGAGGGGGGAGGAGAGCCGAAAGGTGTAGAAGCAGAGGGACTGAATATAGGGAAACAATGGAATGGGGGCTGGTATGGACAATTTGCAGTGATTTATAGCAGCTATTGTAAATTGATATGGAGTATAAATCAAAGCGAATTGTTGTTAGAGAAAAAAAAAAGAGAGAAGGAAAATACGGAGAATGGAGAGCAAGGAGAAGAGAGGAAGGAGTTTAGAGGAAGAAGAGGAGCAGAAGAAGAGGAGAGCGAAAATACAATAATAAAAATACAATTGCAAATTATGGGACTGTTAAGGGAATTCGAAGGAGGAGGATGCAGCGAAAACGTATAGGGTAGAATGTGGATTGAAAAGAAAGGAAAGAGGATGAAGAAGATGAGAATAGGTGAAATGTTATTAGGGGGAAGGGGAAAGACTATGAAAAAGGTTTGAGGGAATGAAAAGAAAAGGAAAAAGGTTGATGAAAATATTAGAGGTAGTAAGCAGGAAAGAAATGCAGGCAGAGAGGGGGGGCGAGAAGAAGAAGAAGAAGAAGAAGAAGAAGAAGAAGAAGAAGGAAGAAAAAAGAAGAAGAAAAGGGTAGAAAGAGGCCGACTAAGAGAAAGAGCACGGTTAAAAGAAGAAAAACGAGAAAAAGATAAAGAAACGGATGAATGGACAAAAGTCAAAAGGTGTTTGGTAGAAGAAGAAGAAGAAGAAGAAGAAGAAGAGAAGAAGAAGAAGAAGAAAGAAGAAGAAGAAGAAGAAGACCAGTAAATAGTGAAAGAAGGAGAAAGAGAAATAATATAAAGAAAGAATGGAGGGGGAGGTGTGGGATGATATAAAAAGTATAGAAAGAAAAGAAGGGAGAAAATTATAATTAAATGAGGAAAACTTTGTTGAAAAAAAGAAAGAAGGGAATGGGTTTAGTATGATATAAACAGAATGAAAGTAAAGAAAGAAAGAAAGAAAGAAGAGAAGAAGAAGAAGAAGAAGAAGAAGAAGAAGAAGAAGAAGAAGAAGAAGAAAGGAACTATAGCCGGAAGTGGAAAGAGCTGACGATTGAATAAAGAAATAAATAATAGAAAACTGTTTAGACAAAAATGGAAACACAATGAAAAAAAAATCGATCAGAATTAAGAAGAAAAAGAATAATGGAAAAAATGAAATAAAATAAAAAATGGACAGCAACCTAAAAAGGAAGAAAATTAGAGAAGAAGAAGAAGAAGAAGAAGAAGAAGAAGAAGAAGAAGAGTCCAAAGAAGAAAGAAGAAGAAGAAGAAGAAGAAGAAAGAAGAAGAAGAAGAAGAAACTAATTTGGTTTAAAGAGAAAGAAAACAACAAGAAAAGAAAGAGTAACAATAACAAGTTGAATGAAAATGTTTCTTGAAAAAGAAAAAAAAATGATGTCGGAAATTCTAAAAGGAATTCTGACAAGAATAATGGATGCAGCTAAAATCTTAAGAGAAGAAATCAGATTAAAAAACAAAGAAAAAAGAAAAAGGAAAGGTTTACAGAATCAGATGAGAATAAACAAGATAATAACTGTCTTTGTCCACCATTTTTTATCTTTTTTTTTTTGGGGGGGGGGTGATAGTAATGATGATGATGTTGTTGTTAGTGGTAGTGGTGATGATGTTGTTGGTGTTGTTATTGGTGGAAGTAGAGATGATGGTGTTGGTGGTGGTCGTCGTCGTGATGTTGTTGTTGTTGCTGGTGGTGGTACTGATGATGATGATGATGATATTGTGGTCGTCGTCTTGGTGTTGTTGTTGTTGTTGTTGCTGGTGATGGTGTTCGTATTGATGATGATGATGTTGTCGTTGGTGGTCGTCGTGATGTTGTTGTTGTTGGTGGTGGTAGTGATGATGATGATGATGATGATGATGATGATGGTGGTGGTCGTCGTATTGTTGCTGCTGATGATGGTGTTGGTATTCATGATGATGATGTTGGTTGTGGTGGTGGTCGTGTTGTTGTTGTTGTTGTTGGTGGTGGTGGTAATGAGGACGATGATGATGATGTTGGTGGTGGTAGTATTGATGGTGCTGTTGGTGTTGTTACTGGTGGTGGTGGTGATAGTGATATTTCTTGCTGTTGGTAGTGCTGGTAGTATACACATTTTATGGTATGGGTTCTGGTCTTATAGAAAAAAACAGGCTGGGGATTAAAGTGTATTAACAGTTCAGTCGGGTTATTTTTGACATATTTCCTTGATAGTGATGTTGTTGTTATTGCTGCTGGTGCTGCTGGTGCTGCTGTTGTTGTTGTGTTTGTTATTGCTGCGCTGCTGCTGCTTTTGTTTGTTGTTGTTGTTGTTGTTGTTAGTGCTGCGGTTGTGATGTTGGGGATGGTGATGTTCTTGGGGAGTAGTGTTGTTATTGTTGGTGGTGGTGGTGTGAGGGTTGTTGTTATTGTTGTTTTTGGTATTTATCGCGTATCCCACGTGTACAGGTGTGACACAAGGACATTTTTTATGTGGGCCCACCTATGAGCCGAGTCTCATGGGTGGTAGGCACAAAAAATGCGTTTATCCCGTCGGCATTTCCCCTCATGTGGGCGTCTCAGGCACTCGGCATTAATCCCAGCCCTGCCCCTTTCAATCAAGGGGCAGGTATTGCCCGGGGTTAGCACCCTGGGATAAACGCCGTTAATTACTTTATCGATCCAGCGGCCGAAACTCACTGGACCCCAGCTGGTAAGGGTATTTGCCTCATACCTCACTGGTATGGGCTGGGCACAAGGCCTCGTTTTAACGTGGGCCCACCCACAAGCCAAAGCTCATGGGTGGGAAAGAACAAACATTGCGTCGATTCCTTCGACATTCCCCCTCAAGGGGGCGCCTCAGGCACTGGGCAATAAACCCAGCCCCGCCCCCAAGGGGCAGGTATTGCCTGGGGGATGGTCCCCTGGGATCGACGCTAATAATTGTACTTTTCCGATCCAGAGGCCGAAGCGCACTGGACCCCCAGCCGTGGCCGGGTATAAAAGGTAGGTCTCAAAGCATAGAATCTGGAACAGATACTACACTCTGACCCCCCTGAGCCAGCGAAGTATTATTGTTGGTGTTGCTAGTGGGGATATTGTTGGTATTGGGTGTAGGGTAGACATTTTGAAGATAGCTGTGATTTAGTTCTCGGTCTTAGAGAAAATCACACTGGGGATCAAAGTGTATTATCAGTTCAGCTTATTTGAAACACATTTCTTCTCCTTGATAGTGATTGTTGATGGTGGTGGTATTGGTAGGAATGTTATTGGTGGTGTGACGTTGTTGTTGTGGTGGGGTAGTTGTATTATACATTTTAAGTAAGTAAAGTCGTCAGGGCGGCCTAAAGTCGGTACCAGCCAAACAGCGAGAGAGTCTATTTCCCTTTCACTTGCGCTAGACCAAGGAGATTGATTTTTAGCGTCTGAGGTGCAGCGCCACACCTACCATCAGCTCCTCACTTTACCGCACATATCCCCGTGCTAGTCATACGCCGAGTTGGCGAGGACCGGTATCGAACCAGGAACCTTGAAATTCCTTGTCAAGTACTCTACCGACTGAGATATCTTATTTGGACAATTTTTTTCTTATTCTTGACTCAAAATTGTCTTTTATCCCACATATTAAACAGTTAAGAATAAGTTAGGAAGATAAGATGTTAAAAATTCTTTGACCTGTAACCTTGGTAACGTTCTGTGGGTGGGATACTCTATTTTTGCAGGTAAATGAATTCCTGCATGACAAGATTCATTCATTATCCTAATAGCTTTTTTTTTCCCTTTATTTTTTATTTCCTTTTTTAAAAAAAAAAAAGAATTTTTTTAATACAAAAATAATAAAGGGGACTTTAAAATAAAAATGCTTTATTTTATTTTTATTTTTATTTTTATTTTATTTAATTTTGTTTTAAAATTTTTAACCAGGCTATTTTATACTAACAATGTGAATGTATGGTGGATATTTTTGTCCAAAATGTTTTAGTTTGTAAAACAATTTTTAGCATTCATTTTATTCAATTATCTTTTTATTTAATAAGTATTTTATTATTTTATCCTATTAAGTATTCTCCCTTTTCCTTTATCATACATCTTATCAATTTAAGAATAAAATGCAATCGAGCCATAACCCCCACACAGAATGGGGTGCTGACATAAAGACCCTTATCAAGCAATATAGATCTTTAATAAGATCAAAACTCGATTATGGCTGCTTTAAATACGGAGTAGCCAGAAAGTCCTCCCCTCAAAGACTGGAAACCATTCATCATCAAGGACTCCCTCTCGCCTTAAGAGCCATTACTAGTTCCCCAATGGAAAGTCTATATTCAAAAGCAAATGAACCCCCTCTCTATTTAAGAAGACAAAAAATAGCACTACAGTAATACATCAAACTTATCTCTTGACCCCAAAATCCTGCTTACGAATACACAACCAAAACAAAATACAAAAACTTGTATTAAAATAACTTTTTAAAAAATCAGACCTTTTAACTTGAGAATAAACGATTTCCTCCTCGGAACCAAAATTAACACCAAACCAGTACACCATACCATACTCTCCAAAACGGCTCCATGGACCATAAAGCAACCAACTACAAAACTTAGAACAGACTAATTTACCTAAAACAAAAAACACACCCTACCACTTACTAAAGAGAAATTTATTAAAATACCATATAACTTCCCAGATCATTACCACATCTATACAGATGGATCCAAACAAGGAAAAATGCTAGTGATGCTATTCCCCTCACCTAGAAAAAGAATCCTTAAAACGCTTACCAAATGAAGCCTCAATCTACAGCGCAGAAACCACAGTCATTGAACCAGCTATGAATATCATAGCAAATCTCAAAACTTCCAAATTTATTATATAAACAGACTTTAAATCAGTCCTGTTAGCACTACAGAACAAAGTGACATCATCTCCTCTGATTACCAAGCTCCTAAATAAAATAAACACTCTCTCCAAACATAATAGCATTATATTTACCAGGATAACAAGTCACATCGGTATACAAGGAAATAAAAGAGCAGAAAAAAGCTGCAAGAAGCACCCCTGACAGACATGAATAACACAACAATCCCATATACAGATTTAAAACCAGCTATTAACAAATTCATATCTGACAAATGGCAAAATTCATGGAATAATCAGATTCATAATAAGCTCCATGAGATATAAGTAGTTATTGGTGAGTGGTCGGCTGGAAAAAAGAAAAACAGAAAAGAAGTGATACACTCCAGACTGCATATTGGGCACACCCACATCATCCATTCTCACCTTTTAAAAAGGGAGGACGCCCCAGTGTGCCCAATATGTAAAGTACAGCTCTCTATCAAACACATCCTCCTAAATTGCAACAGTCTCAGAAAGACCCGCACCAAATAATATCAGACAAAAAACTTAAAAGACCTCTTTAAAGATACAAACCCAGAAGAGGATTTAAATTTTCCAAAAAAACAACCTTTTCAACAAGTTCTAACAAAACATAAGCAAATACCTCCAAAAAAACAAACTTTAAAGACTAAAATCCATATTTAAAAATTCTATATAACCTTTTCTGGCATTACATGATCCACAGAGGTTGATATGCCGTTAAACAAAGCTCACTCAAACTCCTGGATAGTGATGTTGTTCTTTGTTCTGGTGATAGGGATGTTGTAGTTTGGTGATTGTTGTTGGTGGTGGTAATATAAGACCTTTTCGAGATGGTTGTGCGTGTGATGCTGGTCTTAGAGTAAAAATAAACACGCTTTTCCTCTGATCACCTAAAGAGACGCCCCCCCCCCCCAGCATTCCGATGGGGATTAACGTGTATTATTAGTCCAGTTTCGTTTTTAAAAAAGGCAAATAATTTCTACTGCATATGAAATGTCATTAGTGGCGATCAAATAAAAGCAGAAACAACATTAGGACAACACTTTTTCAATTTTATTCCTAGAGGTCTTAGCCCAATATATCTTACC
>CM042166.1:10017042-10019542 GCA_023376005.1 Doryteuthis pealeii | reverse complement strand
GGACTCGGGAACCTTCTTGTCGTGATTGGGAAACATAAAGGAACTTTGAACCTAACCCATTATTCAATCCACAGGATTATCCTGTTCTCATTCCGCTAACCATAACTGGGGTACAGGTGCTAAGCTGTGTTAATTATTATTCTATGTTACTGCTGCCCCTGAACAGGATTGAACCTACAGTCTAGAGATAACTGTCACTTAGAACTGTCTTAACCTAACTCCTTTATCCATTAGACTATGTGTCCTTATTTACTTTTCCTTTCTTCTCGGCTTTTTCTTCTCTTCTTATATTCTTAATGTTTTTTCTATTCTTTTCTTTTCTTTTTTATTCTTTTCTTCTTCTTTCCTTTCTTTTCTTGTCCTTTCTTCAGCATAACTCTCTCCCTCCCTCTTAACATTTCTTTTCTTTTTTTTCTTTCCCTTCTTTTCTTCTTCTCGCTTTGGCCTTCCTCCTTTCTTTCACTTTTGATGTTTTTTTTTCTTTTCTTTCTTTTCTTTTTCCGAAATCTATAATCTTCTTTCTCTTCCATTTTCGATATTTTTATGTTCTTTTTTTCTACTTTTTCAACACTTTTCCCCCTCTTTTCACATCTACTCTTTCGCTTACCTTCTCCCCCTCCTTTCGTACAATTTTAATGTTTTGTTCTTTACTTTTCTTGCCCTTTTTCCAAAGCCTATTCTCCTTACCCTTTTACAAATTTTCTATTCATTCTTCATTTTTCTAGTCTAGTCTTCGGCCTTCCTTCTTTATTTTTTACACTTAAGATGTTTTCTTTTTGCTTTTTTTTTTTCGTTTTTCGATCTCCCTATCTTCTTACATTTTTAATGTTTCTTCTTATCTTTTCTTCTTTTTTTTTTTGTTTTTCTTTTCTTTTTGCCCTTCTTTTCTTGTCCTCACTTCGGCCTTCCCTTTTCCTCCCTCCCTTCCTTCCTACCTTCCTTCCTTCTTTCTTACAGTTTTGATGTTTCTTTTCTTTTTTTCTTTTTCTTTCTTTTCCTTCTTATCTCCTTCTTTTTTGGAAACTTACCTCCAATCTTCTCCTCTTATATTTTTAATGTTTCTTCTTTTCTTTTCTTTTCTTTTCTTTTCTTTTCTTTTTGTTCTTTTTTCTTGTTCTCACTTCGGCCTTACTTCGTTCGTCCTTTCTTAAAATTTGTGCTTTTCTTTTTTCTTCTTTCTTTTTTCTTTTCTTTTCTGTTTTTCTTCCCTTCTTTTCTTGTCCTCACTTCAGCCTAACCTTCCTTCGCCCTTCTTAAAATTTTGTGTTTTTTCATTTTTCTTTTCTTTTTTTCTTTTCCTTCTTTTTTGTCATCATTTCAGCCTACCTTCCTTTGTCCTTCCTTAATATTTGTATTTTTTTCTTATTTTTTTTCTTTCTTTCCCTTCTTTCTTTCCCTTCTTTTCCTGTCCTCACTTCGACCTAACTTCGTTCGTCCTTTCTTAAAGTTTTGTGTTTTTTGCTTTTTTTCTTTTCTTTCGTTCCCTTCTTTTCTTGTCCTCACTTCAGCCTAACTTCCTTCGTCCTTTCTTACACTTTTAATGTTTCTCCTTTTTTCTTTTCTTTTCTTTTTTTCTTTCCCTTCTTTTCTTCTCCTCTCTTCGACCTATCTTCCTTTCTTTCTTCTTTCCTTCGCAACTTCTAATTTTTAACTCTGACGTGTTCACCTTACCAAACAACCACTACCGCATTCCAAAATCCTCGACGAGACACTGTATTCTCCAACCTTCCATAGATTCACAGCAATCTATCAATCTTTTCCCGCTCTTTTTTGTCAGAATATTCCACAAGAAACAAACAAACAAATTGACAAACAAACAAGCGGTCACCCACCAAAACAATGAGATCATTTCCTCTAATGTCTCTGTCGTTATCCATCAGACAACGCTGCGTCATCTTTTGCACCGACATTCTCCACGTCACACTTCCCGTTTCCGGCATATACTTACAAAAATCCCCCCCCCCCGTTCTTATGGCCAAAAAAAAATTGTATCCTTTTGTTTTTTGTTTTGCCTGCAATTATATACTTTTATTCGGTACTTTCAGGAAACATTAATTGCCATTCTCTTCTCTAAACTTCTCCAAGAGTTTCTTATTTCTTTCTTTGTCGCTTTTATGGACACAATAAATAAGTCCCGTGACGTACTGGCTAACGTGCTTGACTGTAACATTGTAGCAAAGGACGTTCAAACATTTAACAATAAATACTAAGTTAAATACTATTAAACAATAAATATATTAAACAATAAATAAGTCCCCGTGACGTACTGGCTAACGTGCTTGACTGTAACATTGTTAGCCAAGGACGTTCAAACCATTAAACAATAAATACTATTAAAAATACTATTAAACAATAAATACTATTAAACAATTAATAAGTCCCCGTGACGTACTGGCTAACGTGCTGACTGTAACATGGTAGCAAGGACGTTCAAAACCATTAAACAATAATTACTATTAAATACTATTAAAAACTATTAAACAATAAATAAGTTCCCCGT
>CM042166.1:9984696-10011942 GCA_023376005.1 Doryteuthis pealeii | reverse complement strand
AGTGAACCTCGAGATCCATGCAAATAGTACATTTCTCGAGAAGATCTGTAGTCTGTCCGATCGATTTGTCCTGTGCTTTTTAATAAATTCACAATTCTCATTGAAGCAGACCAAACTGTATGTAATTTTATAAGTGTATTTCTTTTGGTTTTATGTCGCTTCTGTTCCATGTTGTTATCAATACGAGAACAACATGATTATCATCGGTCATTTCCTTAATTTTTTTTCCTTTCATTGGAAATTATTTTCCCCCAGCACCCCCCAATAGGTTGGGTTTTTTTTCCTTTTTGTTGATGGGTGGTTTGAATGTTACTTTCGACCAAAACATCATTTATGTGATCTTTTCCAATGCCTTAGCTAGAGATTCCTAACAAGAATGGATATTTTACCACTCTCACAGGTTTTTTATATTACATAAATGATTGCTAATTTTTGCTGGGAAATTAAACAGTTTGATATGAGGAAATTATCCTTCCACTCCAATTAAAACGGCATGTGACTTCTCAATTTGACCGACTAACTCTCAGAAGATGTGAATAAGCATGTGACTGCAACCATCATTACCACAAATTGTCTTGGGTACATGCTGTGTCTACCAATTGCCTGAATTACACGCCTCCATACCAAAACATCATATACATTGATATTTCCAATAGTTTAGCTTCTGTTCATTAAAGGCATATTGAACTGTCTCTTCTGAATGTTCTCTATATTTTCCATCATAACATTTTTATTGGCATGCGGACAGTCTTTGCCCAGTGATTGTGGTGATTCACAGACACTACATCTGATATAATCCATAAATACAGGTTCATTCTTCCAGGTGCTTCTCGTGAATCTTGCTCCTCTATACATAGAACTCTAAACCAATTCCCTGCTTCTACCATCCATTTTCTGCTATCAAATGCTTCCTTTTTTATCTCCACTTCATTATTTATCTGCAGTTGTTTTGAATAAGCAATATCCTGGTGCAGAACATTTTTCATGGTTGCATATTTCATTTGGGTTTTGGCTGTTAAAGCCAACTGGTTTTGTGTCACTAAGCATTGCATTGTATAATAATTCAGGGCTAATAATGCATCGCAGTGTCAATTTTTAAATTGGTACATTTCTATTTAACTGTCAAAGAAACTCTACTATGAGTATAGCATGTGAGCATGTGCGCGGCTGTTTTGTGTGTTTCCAATTTTCAAATATTTGTGTATGCATCAACATTTGGTATGACCTTTTCTTCTCAAATAAATTCAGTTCTGTTAAAAAACATTTTTACCACCATAGTTGTTAAGAGAGCTTTATCTATAGCTATGCGCAAGTTTCCCATGCTTTTTCCTTCCAAGGGAGTGCCAGTGCTATACCTTTGTTTTTGTTTATCCATTTCACTCAACATCTGCCATAATCGACTTCCATTTTCCATTTGTGAAAAGTCTTTTTTTCCAAAGTGGGTTGATGTTTGTAAGTAGTCATCTTAAAGCTCTGCTATTAAATGTCAGGTGTTAAAGCATATAGTTCCTCCAGCATTTACTAGTTCAGCGCAATGGACAAACTGCCAACAGATTAAGTAGTTGTTGCTACTACTGCTAGGAACAGTCCTATTAAGTTGGAGGCTGTTTGGCTTGATTCCGATTAACCAATTCAGGTTAACATAATATGCATACAATTCTCAGTTAACTTGCTTTTGGTTTGCGTTTGTTTTACCGGCATATCAACCTCGGATAGGTCATTAATGCCAACAAAAGTTGCGAAATAAAATTAATCTTAATGCATAATACATTTTTGTGGTATAACTCATGTTTTTTCTATTCACCCCATAGATTGCGGCCCTAAACAGCGTACTACCACTCCGGGTCCAGATGAACAGGCGCCAAATGTGGGTGATGAAGGGGTGCGCCACATCCCCAAACCTCCAGAACTGGAACCCTCACCATCAGATAGGTTAACGTATTCCCAGGACATGTAGACCTGCAGCCGACTGCCTTCTAGCACCCATTGATAAAAAGGGTGGGCTTGCCATAAGGCAATAGGGTTGGAAAAATCATATGGGTGCTAGAGTTCTGAAGTAGCCAACGATTGATTGGAGGGGGCCCTCTCGACTACCCGTCTAGCCCAAAAAGCCCGAAGTGGAATATTTGCAACGTCATGGACTGCTCAGCACCTGGCGTTCTATCCAAGCTCATGGGTCGCCACCACTGCCACAGGTGGCCGGCATGACATAGTAAAGATAAAATGCGACAATAACCAATAAAAAGTGGTATGCAAAAACTGAATTAGCGCGTTATATCACCAACTTATCGAAGGCATATTCTAAATTTAGAATGAGAGTGAAACTTTAATTTCAACCACAATACAGATGAGATAAGCAATTTCCTTTTTTTGTTAGTTTGATAATTCTGATGGTGAATTTGAAGGGTTTCAGCTGGAAAGTATAGTTCCATTATGATGTTGAGTAGTATGACCTATATTTGCCAATAGCCATAAAAATATTTGATTTATCGTGAACCAAGGTATATCTGACTACAAGTTTAAAAAATAAAAAAAAAAATAAAAAATTAAAAAAAACATGTTTAGTTATGTATTCGAGTACATAACTTGTGGATGTCAATTTCAGCCAATTTTAAATTAAATCAGTATAATAATGTAGAAAAGTTTAATCAGCCAGTGAGGGTTAGCTATAGAGATAAGAATTATTGATAAGAAAACCTAAGATATGGAAAAAGACATTTCTGTAAGGAAAAAAACAAAACTGTATAAACTATGTTGACATTAGTCCATTTAAAGAGAGATAATAGAGGAGAAAGGAAAGAGGAAGGAAAACGTTTTTAATATAGATTATTATATACACAAAAAGAAGAAAAATTTTAGGATATTACTTACAGTAACAACACCAGGTAAACATATAGCCGTGCCAAATGATATTGATATTAACTTTCACACAGGTCGTTTTGAATATTTACTCTTCTCGGTAAGAAATGGTGCTGATATGAAAAAGAAATATATGAATAAGGAAGACAATAAGATACACATCTTCACACTTTTGTGCATATATACATTGAGGGTCATTACAATAAAAGGGGATTTGCTTACAAGAGAAATCTGTTTACAGTTGCACTTTTTAGGAATCAATGTGATGTCTAGAACAGCATGAATTATAATATATATAAATAAATAAAATAATAAATAGTCTGCAGACCAAAACAATATTCAATGAGTAAATTAACATTTTAAAAATGAAAGAGAAAGTAAACATCGTACAAAGGTATTACTACTTCTTCTGTTACATATAATTGGTCCCTATACTTTAAGGTGTATAGAGAGCCTTATGGCAACAGTACAGCTGATGGCCTTGAGAGGGTGACATGCTTGACCTCACTCTTCACCTTGCTTCTGGGATAGAATCGTGAGATCGAAGTGATAGAAGCCCTTCCGGTTTAAGGCTGAAAGGTAACTCAGTAAGAGTTGGCACAGTTAGTTACAGTAGTTAGTTGCAGTTATTCAGTTGCAGAGTTATTAAGCTAGCAAGAGACTCTTTGCGCCGCATTTTCTGGTCTTGGGGATCCAGAATAACAACATCCAAAGTAATCGAAGTCTTGTTGTTATTACTAAAAAGCTAACAATGGACAACAAGGCTTTGATAAGAAATGGCCCCAGCAGAACCAGACGCGGAATCCCCATACAAGAAACCAGACGAGCCTGCTAGAAGATATACCAGACCATTAGAAGATAGAAGACTAGACAGAGAAGAAAAGAAAAGGCGCTACGTAACATAATAGATATTTGGTGCCTAAGACCAGTCCGCCATCAAACTGAATCAGATTCGAACCTGGACAACGTGCACTAGCGGAGAAAAAAAAAGCAGAAAGATAAGCAAAGCAAAAAGAAAGAAGAAGAAAAAAACGTGATAGAACTTAAAAGAAAAACGAAGTAACGACCGCAACCATACACACACGTTTTTAGAAAACAGACTATTAGAAAAAGACAATAGAAAATGAAAGTGACTTAATATTCAAAGATCTATCTAGATTTGTCACAAAAAAAAAAAAAAATTGAAGTTAAGATAGAATGTTGAAAGAAAGAAAAAAGAGACAAAAGGGACATTGTGTTAAGTTACTTTAGAAAGAAAAAAAGAAATCGACTTAAGCTTGACTGAAGGAAAGAAGGAGAGACATTGTTTTAAGAAAAAAGAAGAAAGAGACAATTAATTTGTGTTGATAATTTGAACTTTGCAGAAGTTTTAGAATTGTTTAAAGAAAAAAAATGCCATTGAAAATGTAGGATTGTTTTAAATTGTTTAAAATATTAAGAGAAAAAAGAGAGACAGTTTGTATGCTATGAAAAAAAAAGGGAGAACAGAGTGTATATGCCAAAGAAAGAGAAAAAGAAAAGGGATATTTTGTTTTGATATGTATAAGTTGAAATTTTGTGAGGAAAGACAGAGAGAAAGGAAAAAAAATTTTTTGCTGTATGATTGAACTTGCCATTAGGTTCATTGCCATAGTTTTAATGTTTGAAGATAGAAAAAAAAAAGGTGATGCATCGAGAAGGAAAAAGAGAGAGGCACACTAGGGGATACATTCCCCTCCAGCATGAAGGTTGGAGATACTGAATGTATTGCCAGAGGTAGAGAGAGAGACAACGGATGTGCACCCCCCCGAGGGTAATGTGCATTCAAGCCAGCAGATTGTAAAAAATGCACGTGCGCCAGTTCCTTGACCAGGTGGAAGATTTTTGACCGGTGGAACACGGGGTGAATTTTAGAAGAAAATTTCAGCCCCATTTTGGAATTTTTTCTTTTTTGATTTTTTGTCGTTTTTCGATTGGAAGCTGTATTTTTTTTGAGATACCCATGCCATATGTCATTTGACTCCATAATTTATTGATGGATTTAAATAATTTTGTAATTCTAGGAGTTTTTATTCCGTGCAAGAAAAAGTTAATTTTAAGAAGTAATTTTGAACTTTTATTGAGAATTAATTTTTTTTTTTTATCTTGGATCACCCAATGCTGTTTTCATTCGGATTGGGTCTTGATTTTGAGTCAATTGTTGGAGATTGCTAAGTTGTATGTTTGGATCTTTTTGCGACTCCCGGTAATGAAAGTAGGTTTTTACAGAAAACTCGCCAATTCAGAGATCCTGTTTTGCAAAATGTCCTTAATTAGCAATTCGAATGTTTCGAAAGGCGTGGAAGCTACATTTTCCTGTGTTTTTTGGAGTTTAATATGTCAGAAAAGAGAAAATGGTGGGCCCTGTACCAAGAGGTTTTCGTTTTACTTGCTCAGCACGATGTATATCTTTTATATAATATTATTTTTTGAATACGAATTGTGGTCGAGTCTTCAATTTTTTTGATCTTATTGATGTCGTGATTAACGCCTGGTTGTGGTGAGACATAATTTGTGATTTTGGAGATTAAAGACTTTTTCGTAGATAAACGGTAAATGAATAAAAACTCCAGAAAGAGCAATTGCCTATTTTTTAGTTTGAATTTTAGAAGTACTAAGGTTGTTACCTGATTAATTGGGATATTTAAGAAGCTGGTGAATTATTTGAATTTGGAGGAAAAATAAAAGATGCGTTATAATTGTAAATCCTTTTGGGGTTGATTTTGAGAGAAGAAACCAACTTACCCCCCCTTCTTGTCTCTCATTATTGGCTGAAGGATGAATGAAAAATTTTTTTTTGAAAACGTCACGTTAGATATGCTGCCATCTTGAAATGACGTTTTTTTTGAGTCAAGCGGTATTCCCCCATGTCGGCCATTTCTGAATGTAAAAAATTTTTAGAAAAAAAAAAGCAGATTTAACTTTAATTCAGAGATTGCTTGAAAAAAAAAAAGTTATCTTAGTAATTTTAATATCTGATGAATTGTGGATTTGACACGGTGGGTTGTGATTTTTGAAAAAAAAAAACAAAACTTTGGTTTGATTTCGTGAGAAAAAGCCTGGAGGCTGATTGACAATGTTTTAAAAGCAAAGAAATAATAATGACTTTGTACTTTGCATTTTTTGTCAGCTGACCAGTGTATATTCGGTTTTGAATTTTTCCGAAGTTTGACATAGTTAAAAAAGTTGGATTTTAGTGAGATTGTGCAGTGCCAAATTTTTATTGATAGTTTTGAAATTTTTATTGTAATTTGTGACCTTCGTGTAGTATGGAGTCGATTTCTGGACTCATGCCTGACTTATTTGGAGAAATTTTTTCCGTGTTTTGGGAATCGTGGAGATTATGAATGGAAAGTGGTCTATCGAGGGCCCACGATTCCACGTATTGAATTCCCTCCCCTGATGAGCGTCCCATGGATTACCGTAGTTACGGAAGGTTAATCCGCGCTTTTTGGTTTTATATTCCGACGGATCGGAATGTTAGGGTCTGAAGTGCAGAATAAGAAGAAAGGCAAAGGCCGCCCCTGTTTATGTGGATTGGAATTTTGGGGGAATTATGCATGGAATGTCTCCAGAAACATTTGGCTGAGAGGAGTCTCGAGTTGCATACGGATGCTGCTGTCAATGAATAATTATATGTTTAAGAACAGACAAGTACCTACTTTTGTTGTTGGAGGTTCCTGGAGAATTGCTAAGCCACGGGAAGTGACCCAAGTGTGGAATCAGGATAAAACAGGTTTTCCCTCAAAGTGAAACATTTGGCCACAGTAATATATTTTTTGTGAAGAAAATTTAAAATACTTAATGGTATTGTGGTTGTGCGGTATCTATATTAAGAACTAGATAACGCATAGCCGTTGTAGATTTTTAATTGTTGCGCATTAAAATTGTGTTGTTTTCCCATGCATGTGATGTTTAATGTATTTAGGACCAGTGTGCAATGTTTGAATCTTTTTTCGGTATCATTGTAATTTTGATGTAAATTGCCTCCAGTCTCCAGGTTAAGTTGACCTGTGAGCGGAAAACTGGTGAATTGTCACCCCCCCCCCCCCCCCCCCCCCCCCCCCCCCCCCCCCCCCTTCCCCCCCCCCCCCCCCTTTAGAATCCAGGCGAATGTATGGCTGGAGTGGACCAGGCACGTGGTTTAGTGACCAAGATTTTGGGACCAAGAGTTGGTCCAATTGTGTTTTTGATTTTGTCAGGATATTGTAAATGGCCCTGCAGTGTTTTTTTTGCTTGAAATTGTATCCATGTAATTGATGTATGCATGGGGGGAACCAGACAACCGCGCAGAAAGAGAGAATAGAATTAGAAGTAATCTAGAAAGTACCAGAATACGGTAGAGCTCAAAATGGAGAGGCAAGTAAAAAGTAAATTCATAATTAATTATGAATTTTAAAAATGTATGATTATGAGGAATGTTAATATTAATTGGATCCCTATTACTTTTAAGGTAGTATAGAGATCCTTATGGCAATCAGTACAAGCTGATGGCTTCGAGAGTGAGTGACAATGCTTGACCTCACTCTCACCTTGCTTTTCTGGGGATAGAATCGTGAGAAATCGGAAGTGATAGAAAGCCCTTCCGGTTTAAGTGTAAGGAACTCAGTAAGAGTTGCAGCAGTTAGTTGCGTAGTTAGTTGCAGTTAGTCAGTTGGCAGAGTTAGAAGCTAGCAAGATGTGACTCTTTGCGCGCATTTGTCTGGTCTGGGGATCCAGAATTAAACTAACATCCAAATAATCGAAGTCTTGTTGTTATTACTAAAGCTAACAATGACACAAGGCTTCTGATAAGAATGGTCCCCAGCAGAACCAGACGCGAATCCCCATACAAGAAGACCAGACGAGACTGTAAAGATATACCAGACCATTAGAGATAGAAGACTAGACAGAGAAGAAAAAAGAAAAAGCGCTACTAACATTCCATCTTATATAATCACTAAAAAAAACAACAAAAAAAAAACACTAAATGAAACTAATAAATATGACATACTTAACAAATCTTATAAAAGTTAATTTCTTTAAACCAAAGATACCAACAGATTTCTAGTAGAGCATCATACAATAAAATCAGATATCATTTAAAACTATCAATAATATGCATCGGTCAGGTGCAAATATCCAAGTATTGACATAAAATATATCAATTAGAAAAAACAATGAAATTAACAAGCACATAAAAGATTACACTTATTTTAATTTCATTTTAACTGAGGATTTCTATTAATATAATATCATAATATTTATATATGGTGGACTCTCCTATCGAGAACGATAGATGAGGGTCAGCAGTGAGTGATTTGATACCTCCCATGTGTTCACAAGAAGGCATTTTATGTTTCCTCGAGTGTGACAGCAGCCCAGCCCTGCTGCGAGCATGAAGCCACACGGACAAACGAAATGATCCAAGGCAGGAGTTAAATGTTTTTCTTTTAAAATTTTGCGGAGCCGATCTCTATGCTTCAGTCTATTTTTCTTCAAAGCTTTTTAGTTTAGCGAAACAGGCCTTACGCCATTCCTTCCGATCCAATGCTAGATCTCCCAAGCACTCAGGTCATATCTAGGCGTTTCAAATTGTCCTTCAATTTGTCCTTGTAGCGTAAGAGAGGACGTCCAATGGAACGCTTAGCATTTGGTAGTTGCCCGTATAAAAACTTTTTTGGAAGCCTGTTCTCATTCATACGGACAACGTGACCAGCCCACTAAGTTGAATCTTGGCTAGTAGGGTTTCAATGCCAGCAATATCACATCTTTTTAAAATTGTGCTGTTTTTTACTTTGTCATCCCATTTTATACCGCAAATGACACGAAGACAACGCATGTGAAATGCGTCAAGTTGGTTTATGTGCTTGTGGTAAAATGTCCAAGCTTCAGCACCATACATGTAAAGTAGAAAGCACGACTGCTCTGTAGATGTTAATTTTTATTTTAAGAGATACATCTTTGATTTCCATAAACGATGTTTTAGATTTCTGAATGCAGTGCTAGCTTTACCTATTCTGGAATGGATTTCATTGTCCATTTTCCATCAGATGTGACTGTTGATCAAGATATTTAAATGTGTCAACAATCTTCAATGCTTTTCCATCAATGAAGACAGATGATTTACAAGACGTGGATTGCAAGCTGCAGGCTGGTATAGTAGTTCAGTTTTTTTTAATACTGATTGTAAGTCCAAATGCTTTTGATGTCTCAGAGAATTTATCGATGATGGTCTGGATTTCTTTTAGGCTGTGTGGAATAGAGCGGCATCATCTGCAAAGAGAAGATCACGTACTAGCTGCAAGAAAATTTTTGACCTAGCTTTAAAACGTTGTTGATTGTATAGGCCACCACTTTCTAAATTCAACATTTATTCCTTCGCTTAGATCTGAGAATGCTTTCTTGAGCATGGCAGAAAAAATAATGCAAATAGAAGTGGAGCAAGAACACAGCCTTGCTTTAGTACCGTTTGAGACAGAAAAGGTACTGGATTGCTCGCTACATGATCTCACAGAAGCCCTTATTCCTTCATGCAAAGAGATGATGATCTGAAGCATCTTATTTGGGACTCCGAATTTTGACAACACTTTCCACAGAGCAGTCCGGACACAGTGTCAAAGGCTTTTGTGAAATCCACAAAAACTATGAATAAATCTTTGTTTGCTCTCGAGCCTTCTCCTAAGCCTGTCGAAAACAGAAAATCATATCTACTGTTCCTCTACCTGAGCGAAAACCACACTGAATTTCTGGTAGTGCTGATCCTGAGACAAAGTCATTAAGCCTGTTAAAGATGATACGACCAAGGATTTTGCCAGCAACCGAGAGAAGAGATATTCCTCTGTGGTTGTCACAGTCATACTTACTTCCTTTGTCTTGTATAAATGGACAATTGATGCGTCCTTTAAAGTTGCGGGACTCACCCTTGTCCCACACAAGGTTGAAGAATTGCAGAGCCTGTGTGTCAAAAGATTGGTTCCACGTTTATACAATTCTGCTGAAATTCCATCTTCGCCAGGTGCTTTTCCATTTGAAAGTTGTTTGATAGCTTTCTTCACCTCGGTATTGAAGTTTGCAGATAGGGTTGTACAACAGGTCTCTGGGGAAGATGTCTATTTACATGAGTGTCGAAATAAGATTTCTGATTCAGGACTGTAGAGAAAATGTTCCGCCCAACGTTTGACAATATCACTTTTGTCAGTCAAAGGATATTATCCACTGACATGATGGTATAGACCATTGGAAATTGGAACAAAAAACACCCTTTAGATTTTGATAGAATGATTTAAGATCATGTTTGTCAGCAGCCTCCTGCAAAGCTTTTGCCTTTGATATCCACCAACTCTCCTTCATCATTCTCAATCTTGCTTGTGATTTTCCTTTGGCTGATTTGAATGAATCTTTCTTTGTTTGACATTTTTTATCGTTCATCCAGACTTGATGACATTTATGCATGTTTTCAAGGAGAGATTATATTTCAAGATCATTTGAATTAAACCAATCTTGATGTTTCCGATGAGCATACCCAAGTGTTTCTTTTGCCGAGCTATAGAGAATTTCCCGCAAACCCGACCATGCCGCTTCAACTTCATCCCTGATGTCAAAAGATATGAGTTTGGAGTCAGATATTGTTTGGAAAGAGCTCAAAATTTTCATATCTTTTAACTTTGTTATATCTAACTTTCTTGGTGGTTTATCTCTGTTGTTTCGAACAGGTTTCCTTACATGCATGCCAGTGCAAGCGCAAACAATCTTGTTATCAGAGCAACATTGCCCAATAGCTAGTGATCGAGTCAGCTTTATGTCACGACAATCACGACCACGAACTATAATGTAGGCAATGAGATGGTCATGGCCTGATCTAGGATGTCGCCAGGTGGTTTTGAACTATTCCGTTGTAAATATATATAATATATATATATACAATATAATATATATATACCATTAGAGTTTTTTCCTACATATTTACCATACTTCACTTCATTCCCCAATCATTAGACGTACAACATTGTATAAACTCTGTTATGGTGACTTCAATGCTCGTGTTGGATGTGACACACTGACTTGGGGAAGAGTAATTGGTAAACATGGCGTAGGAAAGGTAAACTCTAATGGTCTGTTACTGCTGTCTCTTTGTTGTGAATTCAGCCTTGTGATTACCAACACGATTTTCCAGCAACGGAATAGTTTCAAAACTACCTGGCGGCATCCTAGATCAGGCCACGAACATCTCATTGACTACATTATAGTTCGTGGCCGTGATTGTTGTGACATAAAGCTAACTCGATCACTAGCTATTGAGCAATGTTGGTCAGACCACAAGATTGTTAGCGCTTGCACTGACATGCATGTAAGGAAACCTGTTCGAAACAACAGAGCTAAACAACCAAGAAAGGTAGATGTAACCAAGTTAAAAGATATGAAAATCTTGAGCTCTTTCCAAACATTATCTGAATCCAAGCTCATGTCTTTCGACATTGGGGATGAAGCTGAAGCGACATGGTCAGGTCTGCGGTAAATTCTATATAGCTCGGGCAAAATAAACGCTTGGGTATGCCCATCGGAAACATCAAGATTGGTTTGATTCAAATGATTCAGAAATACAACCTCTCCTTGAAAACATGCATAAATGTCATCAAGTCTGGAATGATAAAAAATGTCAAACAAAGAAAGATGCATTAAATTGGCTAAAGGAAAATCACAAGCCAGATTGAGGAAGATGAAGGAAAGTTGGTGGACATCAAAAGCAAAAGCTTTGCAGGAGGCTGCTGACAAACATGATCTTAAATCATTCTATCGAAATCTAAAGGGTGTTTTTGGCCCAATTTCCAATGGTCTATCACCAATTATGTCGGTGGATAACATTCTCTTGACTGACAAAAGTGATATTATCAAACGTTGGGCGGAACATTTTTCTACAATCCTGAACCAGAAATCTTCTTTCGATACTCATGTAATAGACAATCTTCCCCAGAGACCTGTTG
Organism: Doryteuthis pealeii; assembly: GCA_023376005.1. Taxonomy (NCBI): domain Eukaryota; kingdom Metazoa; phylum Mollusca; class Cephalopoda; order Myopsida; family Loliginidae; genus Doryteuthis; species Doryteuthis pealeii. The sequence goes on along the minus strand of CM042166.1, from coordinate 10,000,102 downwards.
TACAATCCCTATCTGCAAACATGTCAATACTTGAGGTGAAGAAAGCTATCAAACAACTTTCAAATGGAAAAGCACCTGGCGAAGATGGAATTTCAGCAGAATTGTATAAACGTGGAACCAATCTTTTGACACACAGGCTCTGCAAATTCTTCAACCTTGTGTGGGACAAGGGTGAAGTCCCGCAACAATTTAAGGACGCATCAATTGTCCATTTATACAAGAACAAAGGAAGTAAGTATGACTGTGACAACCACAGAGGAATATCTCTTCTCTCGGTTGCTGGCAAAATCCTTGGTCGTATCATCTTTAACAGGCTTAATGACTTTGTCTCAGGATCAGCACTACCAGAAATTCAGTGTGGTTTTCGCTCAGGTAGAGGAACAGTAGATATGATTTTCTGTTTTCGACAGGCTTAGGAGAAGGCTCGAGAGCAAAACAAAGATTTATTCATAGTTTTTGTGGATTTCACAAAAGCCTTTGACACTGTGTCCCGGACTGCTCTGTGGAAAGTGTTGTCAAAATTCGGAGTCCCAAATAAGATGCTTCAGATCATCATCTCTTTGCATGAAGGAATGAGGGCTTCTGTGAGATCATGTAGTGAGCAATCCAGTACCTTTTCTGTCTCAAACGGTACTAAGCAAGGCTGTGTTCTTGCTCCACTTCTATTTGCATTATTTTTTTCTGCCATGCTCAAGAAAGCATTCTCAGATCTAAGCGAAGGAATAAATGTTGAATTTAGAACAAGTGGTGGCCTATACAATCAACAACGTTTTAAAGCTAGGTCAAAAATTTTCTTGCAGCTAGTACGTGATCTTCTCTTTGCAGATGATGCCGCTCTATTACCACACAGCCTAAAAGACATCCAGACCATCATCGATAAATTCTCTGAGACATCAAAAGCATTTGGACTTACAATCAGTATTAAAAAAACTGAACTACTATACCAGCCTGCAGCTTGCAATCCACGTCTTGTAAATCCATCTGTCTTCATTGATGGAAAAGCATTGAAGATTGTTGACACATTTAAATATCTTGGATCAACAGTCACATCTGATGGAAAAATGGACAATGAAATCCATTCCAGAATAGGTAAAGCTAGCACTGCATTCAGAAATCTAAAACATCGTTTATGGAATACCAAAGATGTATCTCTTAAAATAAAAATTAACATCTACAGAGCAGTCGTGCTTTCTACTTTACATGTATGGTGCTGAAGCTTGGACATTTTACCACAAGCACATAAACCAACTTGACGCATTTCACATGCGTTGTCTTCGTGTCATTTGCGGTATAAAATGGGATGACAAAGTAAAAAAACAGCACAATTTTAAAAAGATGTGATATTGCTGGCATTGAAACCCTACTAGCCAAGATTCAACTTAGGTGGGCTGGTCACGTTGTCCGTATGAATGAGAACAGGCTTCCAAAAAAGTTTTTATACGGGCAACTACCAAATGCTAAGCGTTCCATTGGACGTCCTCTCTTACGCTACAAGGACAAATTGAAGGACAATTTGAAACGCCTAGATATTGACCTGAGTGCTTGGGAAGATCTAGCATTGGATCGGAAGGAATGGCGTAAGGCCTGTTTCGCTAAACTAAAAAGCTTTGAAGAAAATAGACTGAAGCATAGAGATCGGCTCCGCAAAACTTTAAAAGAAAAACATTTAACTCCTGCCTTGGATCATTTCGTTTGTCAGTGTGGCTTCATGGCTCGCAGCAGGGCTGGGCTGCTGTCACACTCGAGGAAACATAAAATGCCTTCTTGACAGCATGAACAACATGGGAGGTATCAAATCACTCACTGCTGACCCTCATCTATCGTTCTCGATAGGAGAGTCCACCATATTAATAATATTATTGATATTATATTAATAGAAATCCTCAGTTAAAATGAAATTAAAATAAGTGTAATCTTTTTATGTGCTTGTTTAATTTCATTTGTTTTTCTAATTTGATATATTTTATGTCAATACTTGGATATTTGCACCTGACCGATGCATATTATTGATAGTTTTAAATGATATCTGATTTTATTGTATGATGCTCTACTAGAAATAACCTGTTGGTATCTTTGGTTTAAAAGAAAATTAACTTTTATAAGATTTGTTAAGTATGTACATATTTATTAGTTTCATTTAGTGTTTTTTTTTTTTGTTTGTTTTTTTTAGTGATTATATAAGATGGAATGTTACGTAGCGCTTTTTCTTTTCTTCTCTGTCTAGTCTTCTATCTTCTAATGGTCTGGTATATCTTCTACAGGTCTCGTCTGGTCTTCTTGTATGGGGATTCCGCGTCTGGTTCTGCTGGGGACCATTTCTTATCAGAAGCCTTGTGTCATTGTTAGCTTTTAGTAATAACAACAAGACTTCGATTTACTTTGGATGTTAGTTTATTCTGGATCCCCAAGACCAGACAAATGCGCGCAAAGAGTCACATCTTGCTAGCTTCTAACTCTGCAACTGACTAACTGCAACTAACTACTGCAACTAACTGCTGCAACTCTTACTGAGTTCCTTACACCTTAAACCGGAAGGGCTTCTATCACTTCCGATTCTCACGATTCTATCCCCAGAAAGCAAGGTGAGAGTGAGGTCAAGCATTGTCACTCACTCTCAAGGCCATCAGCTGTACTGATTGCCATAAGGATCTCTATACTACCTTAAAAAGTAATAGGGATCCAATTAATATGTAACATTCCTCATAATCATACATTTTAAATTCATAATTAATTATGAATTTACTTTTTACTTGCCTCTCCATTTTGAGGCTCTACCGTATTCTGGTACTTTCTAGATTACTTCGAATTCTATTCTCTCTTTCTGCGCGGTTGTCTGGTTCCCCCCATGCATACATCAAATTTACATGATAACAAGTTTTCAACAAAAAAACACTGCAGGGCCATTTACAATATCCTGACAAAAATCAAAACACAATTGGACCAACGTCTTGGTCCCAAAATCTTGGTCACAAACCAACGTGACCCTGGTCACTCCAGCAATACATTCGCCTGGATTCTAATGACCAATTCACCAGTTTTCCGCTCCACAGGTCACTTACCTGGAGACTGGGAAGGCAATTTACATCAAAATTACAATGATACCGAAAAAAGATTCAAAAACATTGCACACATGGTCCCTACAATACATTAAACATCACATGCATGGAGAAAACAACAACAATTTTATCGCGCAACAATAAAAAATCTACAACGGCTATGCGTTACTCATAAGTTCTTAATATAGGATACACGACACAACACACCAATACCATTAAGTATTTTAAATTTTCTTCACAAAAAATATATTACTGTGCCAAATAGTTTCACTTTGAGGGAAAACTGTTTTATCCTGATTCCACACTTGGTCACTTCCAGTGGCTTACAAATTCTCCAGGAACCCTCCAACACAAAAAGTAGGTACTTGTCTGTAACATATAATTATTCATTGACCATGCTATCCGTATCCAGACTCGAGACATCCCTCTCAGCCAAAATGTTCTGGAGACCATTCCAAAATCATAATTCCCCCCAAAATTCAATCCACATAAAACAGGGGCGGCCTCTTCGCCTTTCTTCTTATTCTGCACTTCAGAACCCCTAACATTCCGAATCCGTCGGAATAATAAAACCCAAAAAGCGCGGATTAACCTTCCGTAACTACGGTAACCACATGGGACGCTCATCAGGGAATCTCAATACGTGGAATGGTGGGCCCTCGATAGACCACTTTCATTACCATATCTCCACCGATTCCCAAAACACCGGAAAAAATTTCTCCAAATAGTCAGGCATGAGTCCAGAACTCGATCCATACTACAGCAAGGTCACAAAATTCACAAATAAAAATTTCAAAACTATCAATAAAAATTTGGCACTCATAAATCTCACTAAAATCAACTTTTTAACTATGTCAAACTTTCGGAAAAAATTCAAAAACCGAATTATACCACTGGTCACTGACAAAAAATGCAAAGTACAAAGTCAATTATTAATTTCTTTCTTTTAAAACATTGTCAATCAGCCTCCAAGGCTTTTCTCACGAAATCAAACCAAAGTTTGTTTTTTTTTTTTTTCAAAAATCACCAGTGTCAAAATCCACAATTCATCAATATTAAAATTACTAAGTTACTTTTTTTTTTCAACAATCTCTGATTAAATTTAAATCTGACTTTTTTTTTTCTAAAAATTTTAACATTCAAAATGGCCGACATGTGGGGAAAATTACCCGCTTGACTCAAAAAAACGTTCATTTCAAAGATGGCAGCCATATCTACGTGACTGGTTATTCAAAAAAAAAAATTTTTCCATTCATCCTTCAGCCAATGAGAGACAAGGAAGGGGGGGTAAGTTGGTTCTTCTCTCAAAATCAACCCCAAAGGATTTTACAATTATACGCCATTTTTATTTTTCCTCCAAAATTCAAATAATTCACCAGCTTCTTAAAATTATCCAATTAATCAGGGTAACAAACCTTAGTACTTCTAAAAATTCAAACTAAAAAAATAGGCAATTGCTCTTTCTGGAGTTTATTCATTTATCCGTTTATCTACGAAAAATTCTTAATCTCCAAAATCACAACTTATGTCTTCACCCCACAACCAGGCGTTAATCAAAGACATCAATCAAAGATCAAAAAATTGAAGAATCGACCACAATCGTATTCCCAGAAAAAATAAAATATATATACATATATACATCGTGCTGAGCAGAGTAAACACGAAAAACCTCTTGGAGCAGGGCACCACCATTTATCTCTTATTCTGACATATTCAAAACTCCAAAAAAACACAGGAAAATGTAGGCTTCCACGCCTTTCGAAAAACCATCGAATTGCCTAATTAGGACATTTTCCAAAAACAGGATCTCTGGAATTGGCGAGTTTTCTGTAAAAACTACTTTCATTACCGGGAGTCCAAAAAGATCCAAAACATACAACTTAGCCGAATCTCCAACAATTGACTCAAAATCAGACCCTCAATCCGAATGAAAAACAGCATTGTGATCCAAGATAAAAAAAATTACATTCTCAACTAAAAGTTTCAAAATTACTTCTTTAAAAATTAACTTTTTCCTTGCACGGATAAAAACTCACTAGAATTACAAAATTATTTAAATCCATCATAACATTATGAGTACAAATGACATAAATGCATGGGTAATCTCAAAAAAAAAATACAGCTTCAATCGAAAAACGAAAAAAAATCAAAAGAAAAAATTCCAAAATGGCGGCTGAAATTTTCTTCTAAAATTCACCACGTGTTCCACCGGTCAAAAAAAATCTTCCACCATGGTCAGGAACTGGCGCACGTGCATTTCTTAACAATTACTGCTGGCTTGAATGCAACAATTACCCTCGGGGGGGGACACATCCGTTGTCTCTCTCTCTACCTCTGGCACATACATTCAGTATCTCCCACTCTCTCACTGCTTGGAGGGGGAATGTATCCTCCTAGTGTCCTCTCTCTTTTTTCTCGATAGCATACACTCTTTTTTTTTCTATCTTCAAAACAATTAAAAACTATGGCAAATGACCTAAATGGCAAATTCAATCATACAGCAAAAAAAATTTTTTTTTCCTTTCTCTCTGTCTTTCCTCACAAAATTTCAACTTATACATATCAAAACAAAATATCCCTTTCTCTTTTTCTCTTTCTTTGGCATATACACTCTGTCTCTCCCTTTTTTTTCATAGCATACAAACTGTCTCTCTTTTTCTCTCTATATTTTAAACAATTTAAACAATCTACTAACAATTTTCAATGGCATTTTTTTTCTTTAAACAATTCTAAAAACTTCTGCAAAGTTCAAAATTATACAACACAAATTAATTGTCTCTTTCTTCTTTTTTCTTAAAACAATGTCTCTCCTTCTTTCCTTCAGTCAAGACTTTAAGTCGGATTTCTTTTTTTCTTTCTGAAAGTACTTAACACAATGTCCCTTTTGTCTTCTTTTTTTCTTTCTTTTCAACATTCTATCTTAACTTCAATTTTTTTTTTTTTTTGTGACAAATCTAGATAGATCTTTGAATATTAGTTCACTTTATTTTTATTGTCTTTTTCTATAGTCTGTTTCTAAAAACGTGTGTGTATGTGTGCGTTCGTTACTTACGTTTTTCTTTTAAGTTCTATCACGTTTTTTTTTCTTCTTCTTTCTTTTTGCTTTGCTTCATCTTTCTGCCTTTTTTTTCTTCTCCGTCTAGTGGCACGTTGTCCAGGTTCGAATCTGATCACGTCTTGATGGCGTGACTGGTCTTAAGGCACCAAATATCTATTATGTTACGTAGCGCCTTTTCTTTTCTTCTCTGTCTAGTCTTCTATCTTCTAATGGTCTGGTATATCTTCTACAGGTCTCGTCTGGTCTTCTTGTATGGGGATTCCGCGTCTGGTTCTGCTGGGGACCATTTCTTATCAGAAGCCTTGTGTCATTGTTAGCTTTTAGTAATAACAACAAGACTTCGATTTACTTTGGATGTTAGTTTATTCTGGATCCCCAAGACCAGACAAATGCGCGCAAAGAGTCACATCTTGCTAGCTTCTAACTCTGCAACTGACTAACTGCAACTAACTACTGCAACTAACTGCTGCAACTCTTACTGAGTTCCTTACACCTTAAACCGGAAGGGCTTCTATCACTTCCGATTCTCACGATTCTATCCCCAGAAAGCAAGGTGAGAGTGAGGTCAAGCATTGTCACTCACTCTCAAGGCCATCAGCTGTACTGATTGCCATAAGGATCTCTATACTACCTTAAAAAGTAATAGGGATCCAATTAATATGTAACAGGAAGAATTAGTAATACCTTTGTTACCGATGTATTACTTTCTCTTTCATTTTTAAAATGTTAATTTACCTTCATTGAATATTTGTTTTGGTCTGCAGACTATTTATTATTTTATTTATTTATATATATATAATAATTATGCTGTTCTGAGACATCACTATTGATTTCCTTAAAAAAGGTGCAACTGTAAACAGATTTCTCTTGTAAGCAAAATTCACCTTATTTATTGAATGACCCTCATGTATATATGCACAAAAGTAGTGAAAGATGTGTACTTATTGTCTTCCTTATTTCATATATTTCTTTTTCCATATCAGCACCACTTCTTAGAGAGAGTAATATTCAAAAACGACCTGTTGAAAAGTTAAAATCAATATCATTTGGCACGGCTATATGTTTACCTGGTGTTGTTACTGTAAGTAAATATCATAAACTTTTTTTCTTCTTTTTGTGTTATATATAATCTATATTAAAAACGTTTTCCTTTCCCTCTTTCCTTTCTCCCTCTATTTATCCTCTCTTTAAATGGAACTAATGTCAACATAGTTTATACAGTTTTGTTTTTTCCTTACAGAAATGTCTTTTTCATTCTTAGGTTTTCTTATCAATAAATTCTTAATATTCTATAGCTTAACCCTCACTGGGCTGATTAAACTTTTCTACATTAATGTATACTGATTTAATTTAAAATTGGCTGAAATTGACATCCACAAGTTATGTACTCGAATAATAACTAAAACATGTTTTTTTTTATTTTTTTATTTTTTTTATTTTTTTATTGTATTCAGATATACCTTGGTTCACATACAATCAAATATTTTTATGCTATTGCAAAAATAGTCACTACACTCAACATCATAATGGAACTATATTTCCAGGCTGAAACCCTTCAAATTCACCATCAGAATTATCAAACTACAAATAAAAGAAATTACCTTATCTCATCTTGTATTGTGGTTGAAATTAAAGTTTCACTCTCATTCTAAATTTAGAAATATGCCTTCCGATAAGTTGGTGATATAACGCGCTAATCAGTTTTTGCACCCACTTTTTATTGTTAGTATGTGCATTTTATCTTTACTATGTCATGAGGCCACCTGTTGGCAGTGGGTGGCGACCCATGATGCTTAAGGATAGAACCCAGGTGGCTGAGCAGTCCATGACTTGCAATATTCCACTTCGGGCTTTTCTTGGGCTAGACGGGTAGTCGGAGAGGGCCCCCTCCAATCAATCGGTTGGCTACTTCAAACTCTAGCACCCATATGATTGTCCCAACCCTATTGCCCTTATGGCAAGCCCCAACCCCTTTTTATCATATGGGTGCTAGAAGGCAGTGGCTGAGGGTCTACATGTCCTGGGAATAACGTTAAACTATCTGATGGTGAGGTTCCAGTTCTGGAGGTTTGGGGAATGTGGCGCACCCCTTCATCACCATTGCGCCCTGGTTCACTCTGACCCGGAGTGGTAGTACCTGTTAGGGCCCAATCTATGGGTTGAATAGAAAAACATGAGTTTATAAACAAAATTGTATTATGCATTAAGAATTAATTTATTTCGCAACTTTGTTGGCATTAAATGACCTACCGAGGTTGATATGCCGTAAAACAAACCAAACCAAAAGCAAGTTAACTGAGAAATTGGTATTGCATATTATGTTAACTATTGGTTAATGGAACAAGCCAAACACCTCAACTTAATGGACTGTTCCTAGCAGTAGTAGCAACAACTACTTAATCTGTTGCAGTTTGTCCATTGCGACTGAACTAGTAAATGCCTGGAGGAACTATATCATTTAACACCTTGACATTTAATAGCAGAGCTTTAAAGATGACTACTTACAAACATCAACCCACATTTGGAAAAAAAGACTTTTCACAATGGAAAATGGAAGTCGAATTATGGCAGATGTTGAGTGAAATGGATAAAACAAAACAAGGTATAGCACTGGCACTCTCCTTGGAAGGAAAAGCATGGGAAATTGCCATAGCTATAGATAAAGCTCTCTTAACAACTGATGGTGGTAAAAATGTTTTAACAGAACTGGACAATTTATTTGAGAAAGAAAAGGCATACCAAATGTATGATGCATACACAAAATTTGAAAATTTAAAAAACAAACAGAGGCAATGTCAATGCTATACTACATAGTAGAGTTTGAACAGTTAAATAAGAAATGTACCAATTTAAAAATTGACACTGATGCATTATTAGCCCTGAAATTATTATACAATGCAAATCTTAGTGAACAACAAAACCAGTTGGCTTTAACAGCCAAAACCCCAAATGAAATATGAAACCATGAAAAATGTTCTCACCAGGATATTTGCTATTACCAAAACAACTGCAGATAAATAATGAAGTGGAGATAAAAAAGGAAGCATTGATAGCAGAAAATGATGGTAGAAGCAGGGAATTGGTTAGAGGTTCTATGTATAGAGGAGCAAGATTCAGAGAAGCCCTGGAAGAATGAACCCTGTATTTAATGGAGTTATATCAAGATGTAGTGTCTGTGAATCAACACATCACTGGGCAAAAGACTGTCCACATGCCAATAAAAATGTTAATGATGGAAAATATAGAGAAACATTCAGAAGAGACAGTTCATATGACTTTAATGACAGAAGCTAAACTATTGGACAAAATATCAAATGAAGATGTTTTGGTAATGGAGGCGTGTAATACAGCAATTGTAGACACAGCATGTACCAAGACAATTTGTGGTAATGAATGGTTGCAGTACATGCTTGATTCACTATCTTCTGAAGAGTTAGTCGGTCAAAATTGAGAAAAGTCACATGCCTTTTAAATTTGGAGATGGAAGGATAATTTACTCATATCAAACTGTTAATTTCCCAGCAAAAATTAGCAATCATTTATGTAATATAAAAACAGTTGAAGAGTGTAAAATTCCATTTTGTTAAGGAATCTCTAGCTAAGGCATTGGAAAAGATCACATAATGATGTTTGGTCAGAAAGTAAACATTCAAACCACATCAACAGGACACTATTGTGTGAATATCATGAGAAATAAGGAAATGACCGATGATAATAATGTTGTTCTCGTAATTGATAACAACATGGAAAGAAGCGATAAAAGAAATACACTTATAAAATTACATACAGTTTGGTCATGCTTCACATGAGAAATTGTTGAATTTATTAAAAACAGCAGGCAAAATCGATCAGGACACTACAGATCTTCTCGAGAAATGTACTATTTGCCACAGATATACACATCCTAAAAGGAAACCAATAGTTGGTTTTAATCCAGCAAATGATCTTAACCAAGAAATTGCCCTTGGTCCTGGCTTCTGGTATTTACATATGATTGACTTGTTTAGTAGATTAAGCATGGCTGTTATAATCTGTAGTAAAGAAGCGGGTGTCATCGTAGATAAGTTTATGCAGAATTATGTTGCTATTTATGGTGCACCTGAAATTGGTCTTTTTACGGATAATGGTCTTAAGTTCAACAAGACTTTTCAAGAAATGGCTGAAAAGTTGAATCTTTCACTCAAAACAACCGCAGTCTATTCCCCATGGTCAAATGGTATTGTTGAGCGGCATAATGCAATCCTGACAGAAATCATTAAGATTAAAGAAAAAAAATGTTATTTCATGGGAAACTGCTACAAGTTGGGCTGTGAATGCAAAGAACTGTTTGGTTAATGTACATTGATTTAGTCCTTATCAGATAGCGTATGGCAGGAATCTAAACTTACCATCTAATATTATCAACAAACCCCCTGCTCTGGAAAGAGGCATCTTTACAAGAAGTACGAAAAACATATTTGGCAGGCAGAATCATTGGAAAGAATCCAAAGAGCACTAAGAAAATAAATAAGACCAAAGAGAGAAGACTTTAAAGAAGGTGAAAAGGTATTCTTTTTAAGAGATGGTCAATGGAAAGGGCCAGGTTGGATTATAGGAAAAGACAATGTAGTTGTGATAGTAAGTTATGGAGGTACTTATGTTCGCGTACATGAAAGTAGACTCTTGAGAGTTTTAAAATCAAATGCTATGTATAGTGATAAAACTGATAATATAGAAATTGATGACAGTGAAGATGAGGACAAAGAAAATACAGATACTGCAGGTACCGAGAACAATGATAACTTTCCAAGAGATGTACAACAAGAAAATTAAACAAAGATGAAGATTTTGGAATTACTGCAAACATAGAGAAGGATGGATCAGCATCTATTCGACAAGGGAATCCCAATGTTATTAGAGTTCAGAAAGATAAAATAATTCAGTTCCAACTTGCAGAAAATGGGGAGGAACACGAAGCTAAAATTCTTGGACGAGCTGGAAAAGCATCTACCAAAACAAAGAACTGGTACAATATTGAATATATAAAACCTAATGACATAAAAGGAACAAGTATGTCTATTGATTTGTCAACTGTGAAGAATCTGAAGATCAAACAAATGGAAATCCTAACAGAAGAGTTATATATATCAACAAATCTTGATTTTTCAGAAGCAAAGAGAGATGAACTCAGAAAATGGAAAGAACTGAAAGTTTATTCAGAAGTGGAGGATAAAGGACAAAAATGTGTGTCATCTAGGTGGGTAAATACAGTGAAAAATGATGGTGACAAGATTAAGTTAAAATCTAGGTTGGTGGCAAAAGGATTTGAGGAAGATTGTCTTGAAGAAATACCAAAAAATTCACCAACAATCCACAAATCATCTCTAAGAACAGTATTATCAATTGTTGCACAACATAATTGGTCTGCCAACGCTATTGACATAAAGACTGCATTCTTGCAAGGTGAAGAATTTGAACGAGATGTCTACATTAGACCACCATCAGAGGCATGTACTAAAAGGTCTAGAAATTAAGGAAATGTAACTATGGTTTAGCAAATGCATCATTACAATGGTATCAGAAGGTAAAAACAACTATGTTAGGACTAAAAGGACAGGTATCTAAGATTGATCCAGCAATATTTTATTGGTATGATGAGAAAGGCCTATATGGAATATTTGCCGTGCATGTTGATTTCTTATGGGCAGGAAGCAATAAATTCCAAAAGGACATAGTATCAAAAATAAGTATATTTGAAGTTGGAAAAGCAACAAGTCCATTCAAATATATTGGATTGAATCTGAGTCAAGAAAATGTGTATAATATTAACAATATAACAGAAGTGAAACTAAACAAAAGGGTGCAATTATCCGAGGATGAGAAGACTGTTAAGAGCTAAACTTGGTCAGCTCTTGTGAATTTCCAAACAATTACGCCCTGATATTGCATTTGATGTGACAGATCTGGCTGGTAGAATCAACACAAGTACAGTTGAAGATTTGAAGCGATTGAATAAGATTATCAAGAAAGTAAAATCTGACCTTATTTCTTTTGAAGTATCAAAATTTGGGCAAGGATCTAGAAATACATGTTTTTATGGATGCATCATTTGGAAATTTGCATGACAGTGGCAGCCAAGGAGGATATTTTATAATCACCAAAGGAAATAGAAGATGAATCCAATATCATGGCAATCCCGAAAATTGAAGAGTAGTAAAAAGTACATTTTGTAGGCATTTTGGGAGGCAATAAAATCAACTAAACTTGTTGCAGATAAGAGATTGAGAATTGAAATAGCAAGGATCAAAGAAATGTTAGATAAGAAATCTGTTCAATAACATGGATAAAATCTAGTGATCAAATTGCTGTCTAACTAAGAGGCGCTTCACCTTACAACATGATAGACTGTTTGAATAATGGAGAGATGATTTACTTTTGAATAGGAAAAGAGGGGAAGTTTCCATTATACTTAATAGCTTATTTAAAATGTCACATTTTAAATATTGTTAACTTGTTATTGAAAACTAAGAAATAAAAACTAGCTGATTGTACAGACATTCAGTTTGAAAATCTAGATTTCTACAGTTTTCCACAAAAGTATTTTTTTCCTCAATCATTATTAGACTGAAAGTTTAGTTTTATAGAAATTTAGTAAATATCTTTAGCATATTTCCATGTGGCCTCATTGGGTAATAAAATAAAAGGAATTAGATTGTTAACTATTGGTTAATGGAACAAGCCAAACACCTCAACTTAGTGGACTGTTCCTAGCAGTTGTAGCAACAACTACTTAATCTGTTGCAGTTTGTCCATTGACACTGAACTAGTAAATACCTTGACATTTAATATTATCTATAACATATCACCTACTTTGTCCCTTAATGAGGCCACCTGTTGGCCTTGGTTAGTAACCTGTGATGCCTCTAAGGATGGAATCCTGGTGGCTGACATACAATACTTTACTTTGCCCCTTGGGCTAGACAGGCAGTTGGAGAGGCCCCTTCCAATCAATCTGCTGGTCATGTCAAGCCCTAGCACCTATATTGTCCTGACCATATTGCTCTTATGGCACCCCCAACACTTTTTATCATATGTACTAGAAGGCAGTGGCTGAGGGTCTTAATGTTCTGGGTATGACATTAAACTGCATCTAGTGGTGGTTTTGATTCTGGAGCTCTAGGGAGTGTGGAGTACTCCTTCATTGCCATTACTGCTAGGTCCACTCTGACCCAGTGGTAGTACCTGTTAGGGTCCCATCTATGGGTTTAAATAGATCTGATTGCACTTGCACAAATAACAACTGTACTCAACAATGAATGAATAAAACAATGTTTTTGGCATAAAATAACCCAACAAGGGTTGACATGCTGTAAAATCCAATTAACCAGACAAACCTACTTTATCTTTGACCTGATGGCATCACATTTGTTATTGTTTTTATACTCTAGAAAAGTTGATAGCATTTTTTAAATTAATTCATATTGTATATTAATTTATATTATCAATTTTTGACTTGTATTATCTTTCATCATTTAACTTTAGTTCCTTTTTTTTATCATAAGTCACTTGAGTGAGTTACACTAAAAAAAAAAAAGTTAAAATGAAAGAAAATGCTAGTCAAAATTATGAAAGAAAATATTAGACCAAGTTGATGATTGACTAATAAATTTTCTAAAATAGAAAATATGAAAAAGCAATTAAAGATAAAAGAAAATATTTGACCAAATTAACCAATAATTCTTGAAATAATAAATACTCTTAACATTGTAAATCCCTTCATCAAATCATCCTTTAATTTTTCTTGTTTTCTTTCTTTTGCAGTGTGCTGTTGCCTATGCTTGTCTTAAACTGGTGAATTATTCATTTTTCTTCTGGCTTCCACTTTATATAAATCGCAACTGGGGTCTTCCAGAATCTACAGCTGATAAACTTTCTGTCTGGTATGACATTGGTGGAATTATAGGTAAGTTATATTTTGTCTGAATTTCTGAGATGAATTATCCTCAAATTGGACAAGAAATTTCTTTATCATGTAAATTATAGCTTTATGATGTTGTGCTAACATGAGTTTGCTACAATGTGTCAACTTTTGCTTTATTGCATAACATAAGGTGTGACCAAAATGTATCCAGACTGAATTAAAAATTTGAATAAAGACATGTACACCACTTGTTGCATTGTGGCCCTTCTTTGAAGGGGCATGCCATTTCTTTCCAAAAAGGACTGTTTTAGTTTCTCTGTGGTAACACCAATTTGGAAAGAATCAAACTCCAATCACTTTGTTTGCTTATCAAATAACAACTTGATTTCGGCATAGAAAACTCGTCTACCATCAATGAAAGGAGGAATATTTTTACCCACACCACTCTCAAATTTGAAAGAAAGAGACTGTGACGAGGTCTGTCTGACTGACTTTGTGTGTGTTTCATCTCTTACCACTTTGTCTCTGGTCTGACTGACTTTGTGCGTGTTTCATCTCTTACCACTCTGTCTCTGGTCTGACTGACTTTGTGCGTGTTTCATCTCTTACCACTCTGTCTCTGGTCTGACTGACTTTGTGCGTGTTTCATCTCTTACCACTCTGTCTCTGGTCTGACTGACTTTGTGCGTGTTTCATCTCTTACCACTCTGTCTCTGGTCTGACTGACTTTGTGCGTGTTTCATCTCTTACCACTTTGTCTCTGGTCTGACCCCTTATTCCAAAACTGTGATTTTTATAATATTTTAAACATCTTAATTATTTATTAAACTCAAATTAGTTTGGCACATGTCAGTATTTCCAAAATATCAGTTGATTATTAGTGACTTAGATACCATTCCAGGATTGGAATTTGCCAACATTCAGGTAATTTTTATTTCAACTAGATATTTATCTTACATATTCCACAATTATTTTAATTCCAGCCAAATATCTCTTTAACATTATTTTTCTTCCCTTTCTCTTTCCTTCTTATTCCAAAACCAAAATCATAAATTACAAACTACTAAAATAGTTACATGAGATCCCTAATTATTTTACATAGCTGAGCAACGTCATAAAATGAAGGGATGTGCAACACCTTCCATTCACTCACCAGACTATTACCATGGAACTTTTTTCTACCCTAAACTGAAAATTCATATAAAAGAGTAAGATTTGAGAATGTGGAAAACATTAAGTGAAATACAATAGCATAGCTTCACACCATATTTAAAGAGTTTCAGAGGTGCTTTGACCAATGGAAAACTTGCTAGAATAAGTGTTAAATGCCAAAAAGATTACTTTGAAGACAATTCAAGTTTCATTCTGTGTTAATGGTAAATATAGCTTCAG
>CM042166.1:9972196-9974696 GCA_023376005.1 Doryteuthis pealeii | reverse complement strand
TCCTTTTCTTTTCTTTTCTTTTTTTTCTTTCCCTTCTTTTCTTCTCCTCTCTTCGACCTACCTTTCTTCCTTTCTTCTTTCCTTCGCAACTTCTAATTTCTTAACTCTGACGTGTTCACCTTACCAAACAACACTACCGCATTCCAAATCCCTCGACGAGACACTGTATTCTCCAACCTTCCATAGATTCACAGCAATCTATCAATCTTTTCCCGCTTCTTTTTGTCAGAAATATTCCACAAGAAACAAACAAATAAATTGACAAACAAACAAGCGGTCACCCCACCAAACAATGAGATCATTTCCTCTAATGTCTCTGTCATTATCCATCAGACAACGCTGCGTCATCTTTGCACCGACATTCTCCACGTCACACTTCCCTTTTCCGGCGTATACTTACAAAAATCCCCCCCCTCCTCAGTTCTTATAGCCAAAAAAATTGTATCCTTTTGTTTTTTGTTTTGCCTGCAATTATATACTTTTATTCGGTACTTTCAGGAAACATTAATTGCCATTCTCTTCTCTAAACTTCTCCAAGAGATTCTTATTTCTTTCTTTGTTGCTTTTTATGGACACAATAAATAAGTACCCGTGACGTACTGGCTAACGTGCTTGACTGTAACATTGTAGCAAGGACGTTCAAACCATTAAACAATAAATACTATTAAATACTATTAAACAATAAATAAGTCCCCGTGACGTACTGGCTAACGTGCTTGACTGTAACATTGTAGCAAGGACGTTCAAACCATTAAACAATAAATACTATTAAATACTATTAAACAATAATACTATAAACAATAAATAAGTCCCCGTGACGTACTGGCTAACGTGCTTGACTGTAACATTGTAGCAAGGACGTTCAAACCATTAAACAATAAATACTATTAAATACTATTAAACAATAAATACTATAAACAATAAATAAGTCCCCGTGACGTACTGGCTAACGTGCTTAACTGTAACATTGTAGTACCCGTGACGTACTGGCTAACGTGCTTGACTGTAACATTGTAGCAAGGACGTTCAAACCATTAAACAATAAATACTATTAAATACTATTAAACAATAAATACTATTAAACAATAAATAAGTCCCCGTGACGTACTGGCTAACGTGCTTGACTGTAACATTGTAGCAAGGACGTTCAAACCATTAAACGAAGAAACTGTTGTTACCTGGTTAGGGGCCAAAACAAAGACACAAGAGAGGAAATGAGTTAAAGAAATATATTAACAAAGAACAGTAGTACAAATATACACAAATAAAAAAAAGTGACCCACGAGGCTGTCTTATCAGCTATCCACTGAAGTATTAACTCTCACTTAAATGCAGAACCTGCTGCTATTTATAGCTGGAAGAGTTCATGCGAGAGTGGTAAATTACCCTAATAGAAACTAAAACGAATCGTCCTCAACGAGGGAACTTCCAGTAGATCACAGAGTGAAAATAAAGGAAAATAAAAATCTTGAAAAATACCTGTACCTCCCTAGAGAACAAAAGAAACGCTATGGAATGTGAAAGTAACAGTGATTCCCTCAGTTATGGGTTAAATCGTACCAATACTGTTCTTCTACGAGGGTGACTTTGGCATTAGATAACCCTCAAAGTTTGATATTCCATAAGTCAAAGAAATCAAGAATATTAATTACTATTCTTCTCTAAACTTTTCTAAGAAATTCTTATTTCTTTTTTGAAGGTTTTTATGGAAACAATAGATACGTCTGTAGTGACGTAGTGGCTAATGTGCAGGACTGCAACAACATAGTAAGAACGTTCAATCTCCAGTCACCCTATTACGTTCACTTCCAGACTAATACCATTCGGCAGCCCTGTCGGTTGGGGGCTTTAGAGTAATCCAACTGCACCTCTGCTGAAGGTAAAGACCTCCACAATTGTGTTACTTGTTGGCTGTGGGTGGCGACTCGTGATGCTTTAGAGTACTCTGACTGCACCTCTGTAGAGGGGAAAGACTCCCACAATTGTGTCACCTGTTGGCTGTGGATGGCGACTTGTGATGCTTAAGGATGGAACATATGACATGCAACACTCCACTCCACTCCTTACTTAGGTTAGACGATCAATCGGCTGGTCACGTCAAGCCCTAGCACTTATATGATTGTCCCAATCCTATTATTCTTATATCAATTCCTACCATTTTTAAATGTATGTGCTAGAACATGGTGGCTGAGTGGTAGTACCTGTTAGGGACCTATCTATGGGTTGAATAGAAAAAATGTGGCTTCTTCTATGCTGGTTGGGTAGACAATCAATTATCCGGGTATCTGGACTGGTTCTCTCTGTTCTTCTGGTCTGACCCCTAAGGATGTCTTGGGGCTTTTTTCATCTCAGTCCTTGTTGTTGTTTTTAGTAACGAACACAAAGATTTAGATATTATTCTAACCTCTTTATTTAACCCAAGTCAGCCATCACGCGTGGAAGAAACAGCCATCTTGGAGAGTCATCTGCCCCCTCAAAGAAAAAAAAATCATTTCCCGCT
>CM042166.1:9934696-9969696 GCA_023376005.1 Doryteuthis pealeii | reverse complement strand
TGCTTGTCCAGCGGAGATCCTTTGTGTTAAGCAGAGAGCGATCCCTTATAAAGAATCCTTTGGTTGTTCCTTGCTGCTCCCCAGTCTTGCAAGTCTTGCAAGTCCTTCGTCAATGATTGCAAATAAACGTCTCTCAGTCCGCCCTGTCGGCTGGGGCGTTAGAATGCACCGACTGCACCTCTGCAGAGGGGTAAGACTGCCCCAATGGGGCCACCTGTTGGCCGTGGGTGGCGACCCGTGATACCTAATGATAGAGCCCAGGTGGATGAGCAGTTCATGACATGCAATACTCCACTTTGGCCCTATCTTGGGCTAGACGGGGGGTCGGAGAGGCCCCCGCCGATCAATCGGCTGGTCACATCAAGCCCTAGCACCTATATGATTGCCCCAACTCTATCTGATGGTGAGGTTCCAGTTTTGGAGGTTTGGGGAATGTGGAGCACCACTTCATCACCATTGCTCCCTGGTCCAATCTGACCCGTAGTGGTAGTACCTGTTAGGGTCCCATCTATGGGTTAAATAGAAAAATATATTTATAAAAAAATTGTATTATCCATTAAGAATTGATTTATTTCAAAACTTTATCGGCATTAAATGACCCACTGAGGTTGATATGCCGTAAAACAAAAAAAAACAAACCAAACCAAACGTCTCTCAGTATCAGCTATTAAGTAGTCAACCAGCCATGTAATCGGGCTGTTGATTGGCTGAGATATAAACCACGTGACCTCGCTTAGTCTATGAATTCATGTGGTGTATCGCAGCACACCTTATATCACCAAAATATTCCAACAGGGTCAGTAAAATGTGTATTCTTGTATGGTGGTTAAGTGAGGGAGAGGCTTTCGGTGATTGGATATACCAGTCACGTGATGATCATAGAAGTTTTTGGAGAAAAAACTAAAACCGGTAGATAGATTCCGAACCAGCTCCCGTGTGCACGTTGACCAGAAATGTTCTCCAAGAAAGCATTAAGATACCAGATATCTTCTCTGTCACACCGGTAATTTGATTGTTTGTTTGTTTTGTTGCATATCAACCTCACTGGGTTATTTAATGCCGATAAAGTTTTGAAATAAATCAATTCTTAATGGATAATACAATTTTGTTTATAAACTCATGTTTTTTGTATTTAACCCATAGATGGACCCTAACATGTACTACCACTCCGGGTCAGAGTGAACCGGGGAGCAATGGTGATGAAGGGGTGCTCTACATTCCCCAAACCTCCAAAACTGGACCTCACCATCCGATAGAGTTTAACGTCATTCCCAGGACATGTAGACCCTCAGTCGCCACCTTCTAGTACCTATATGATAAAAAAGGGTTGGGGCTTGCCATAAGGGTAATAGGGTTGGGGCAATTATATAGGTGCTAGGGCTTGACGTGACCAGCCGATTGATCGGAGGGGGCCTCTCCGACCCCCGTCTAGCCTAATAAAGGACCAAAGTGGAGTATTGCAAGTCATGAACTGCTCATCCACTTGGGTTCTATCCTTAAGCATTACGGGTCGCCACCCACGGCCAATAGGTGGCCCCATTGGGGGATTCTTATCCCTCTGCAGAGGTGCAGTCGGTGCATTCTAAAGCCCCCTCCGACAGGGCGGTCAGACCGGCAAGTCCCTCAACTTAACACTATTCAGAGTAATTGTAACACTTCCCAGGCGGACGCTATACCGGACGTCACACCTACCATCAGCTCCACACTTTACCATCCAGCTCCCTGTATTACTCATACGCTGAGTTGGCGAGGGCCGCAATCGAATCAGGAACCTTGTGGTTCCTTGGTAGACGCTCTACCGACTGAGCTAAACCGGTCCTTTTCAGATGTTAAAGATTTATTAAGATTACAGACCAAGGATTTTGTATTTTTAGTATTTGAGTTGGAGCGCAATATCTATCATCAGCTCCACACTTTACCACACAGATCCCTGTGCTACTCATACGCTGAGTTGGCGAGGGTCGGTATCGAATCAGGAATCTTGTGGTTCCTTGGTGGACGCTCTACCGACTTAGCGAAACATTTTTAGATCTTAAAGATCTATTAAAATTACAGACCAAGGAGATCTTTTTACGTTTGCGGTGGAGCGCCAAATCTACCATCAGTTCCGCATTTTACCACACAATTCCCTGTGTTACTCATATGCTGAGTTGACGAGGGTTGCTATGGAATCAGGAACCTTGGTTCCTTGGCGGACGCTCTACCGACTGAGCTAAACCAGTCCTTTTTAGATTTTAAAGATTTATTAAGATTACAGACCAAGGAGATTGTTTTTTAACGTTTGCAGTAGAGCACCACATCTACCATCAGCTCCACACTTAATTTACACAGATCCTTGTGCTACTCATATGCTGAGTTGGCGACGCCGGTATCGAATCAAGAACTTTGGTGGACGCCCTACTGACTTAGTTAAACTGGTCATTGTTAGATAATGATTTATTAAAATTAGAGATAACCGTGAAAATACATTTTTTTTTCTGGAGAAAGAGAAAGAATTCGACATTATAATTTTTCTCCAGAAAAAAAAAATGTTGAAAAATTGAAGTAAATTGATTTACTGATGTTAGGAATTTAGATGCTTGCTCGGCTCCTGGCGAACAACAGCGAGAAACCTCGAAGCGGACAAGTACTTCCGTTATCGTAATGCTTTCTTGACATAGCCATTAAAATGATGCTTAATTGCTGGCGAATC
The DNA here is from genome assembly GCA_023376005.1 of Doryteuthis pealeii. NCBI lineage: Eukaryota > Metazoa > Mollusca > Cephalopoda > Myopsida > Loliginidae > Doryteuthis > Doryteuthis pealeii. Next base: position 9,967,004 of record CM042166.1, on the reverse strand, counting down.
GAAATGCGAGATCTCCCCCCCCCCTGCAACCCCCACAAACACACCCCAAATGATTTAAGACAAAATTTCAACCCATCACCCCCTCAGTTTAGCTGCACCGCGCCATCGGCTGATTGCTAGTCCGAGGAAGGGAGCTATGACCAACGTCCTGCTTCCATTCGCCAAAATGTATGCCTAAAAATTTTTAAGGAAATTAGCATGCTAAATAGCCGGTCGTGAGGGCCATACCAAAATGTTGGCTGTCGGGTCGCGCTAAGGTTTTATTCCCTACTCGACCCTTAGGGATGAACAGGGACGATTTCGTGTCCAGATGCGATTTAACCTATCTTACAATTTTGCCCGCTTACCCCCTCAGGAAACCAACGGCTTGGTCTTTTGGGGGACGACTGCTAATTATGGGTTTCACGAACCGGTATATCGTATAAGGCACCTTCTTTTTTTTTTACTTCTCTGAATTAGAATGGCTTCATTTCGCGCGCAAAATATTTTCATTTCCTTTCCTGCATCTGATTTTAGGTTTGAATCCATTGTTAGACTCCGGGAAATGCCTCAGATTAACTAACATTATTATTCAATTCCTAATATTAAGTTTGGTGCAAAATGACTAGGCCTTCACACAAAGAAACACACACACAGGTAGACACATACAGACACACACACTGCCACACACAAACACATATACACACTCTCTCATGCACACACACAAATATATATATACACACACACACACACATATATATATATATGTGTGTGTGTGTGTGTGTGTGTGTGTGTGTGTGTGTTGAAAGGAAAAATAAATAAAGGAAAGAAAATGATGAATGAATAAAATAGATTTAATATAAGTTACTAACCATAACCGTCGCATTAACATCATTATTTTCTCTTGTTGTGGAGCGTCTCCCAAATAATTTCAAAAAAATATTTTTTCGAACACTTCAAAATTCTCTGTATTTTGACTGTTTTAACTTCAACTATCAAACATTTCACTCTGATGAAGGCCGTTATTCTTTGTATGCTTAAACATTTTATAATTTCCTATTATTATTATTATTTTATTTTGTATTTGAAATAATAATAAATAGAATACATGTGTACATGAAGGAACTCCTGACCGAAACACGTGTCAGTAACTCATATCAATTTATTTTTCCTTTCAACATTTTCTTTCTTTCATTTATTTTTCCTTTCAACATATCGTCGGATTCATTTCCATTTTCATCTTATATATATATATATATATATATATATATATATATATATATATATCAATCAGATGAGCAAAAGTGAAGAGACAATGTGAAATATTTTCTTATATTATCTATTTTGTTATCGTTCTCAACTAGATTTGAACCTTCGTCATCGTCAGCAGAAAAAAGGTTGTTTTTTTTAAATATTGTTTATAGAAAGTTTTAAATATGTTTTCAAAGTATTTGACAAGAATATATATATATATATATATATATATATATATATATATATATATACAAATACTGTATATATATATATATATATATATCTTGTCTATATATATATTCCTGTCTCTCTCTCTCTCTCTCTCTATATATATATATATATATATATATATATATTATATATATATATTATATAGTAGCAGTGTTGGTATTAGGATTATTAGTTTCTTACACCAGCGTCAACCGATGGTCTTTTACTGGAGTTCGGGTGACAACAACTCTTCTCATGTCTCCAGGACTCTCCTGAGTATTTCAGCTGATATTAAGAATGATGTTGTCGGGATGGTCTCAATTCTCCCTCTGATTATTATTATTATTAGTAGTATTAATATTATTATTATTATTATTATTAGTAGTAGTAGTAGTAGTAGTAGTAGTAGTAATTTTAGGGGAAACTCAACGGAACAAAAAAGAAACCGAATGATTTTGAGTTTTAGAAAAAAAATGAATGAGTCAAGATAATCATCATCATGTCGCGCATGTAGCACGGTTGGTTGGTTGGTTGGTTTATTAATTTTAACGGCATATCAACCCGTCTAGGGTTATATCATGCCTAGTGGTTGGGTTGTTATACATATTGTGTATTCATATATATACATTTAGTAATTGGTTTTAACAATGTGTTAGCATTATTGGGAATCATACTGTATGCCATTGATTTGTTTCATGTCTATATTCTATGGTATAATTTTATTTCCCTCAAAAAGGAGAAAATATCCTCTATGTTAACATTTTCAAATAGGTCCTTCATATTGTTTGCTTTAAAATAATGTTTTCTGATGTGAGCAAAAAATCTGCATTCCATCAATAATGTAGCACGGGTATCGACAACAATCTCTTGCCAACCTTCCCTATCATTCATTGCACCTGGAAGCTCCCTGCGGAACAGCCAGCATCTTCACATAACTGGTCAATGTAGGTCCTTGCTGGGCGCCCCACACTTGCATGTCCATGTGTTGGCTTCCATAGGAGAACGTCGCTTATGAGTTCACCCTTACTTCTCCAGCAGTGTCCTGCATGCCTTGTCCGTCTCACTCGGATAGTTTGTGAGATTGGGGCAGGTGACCGTACAGCTGTTTCCTTGTGGGTGCTGTTTCCATGACTTGTTCAACACTAGTAAATGCTCAATACTTGTAGAGCCGGTTTAGTAAATTGAATCAGTGACAGAAATTAGCTACCCTGGTTTCATCGAAAGGATTTTCAGGATATTGACAGCCTTATATCGCCAACTAAAGCGTAAACGTAACGCTCTCTTATAAAAAGAGATGGAGCACTATATGCCGGCCGTTACATACATACAGATGTGTGTACCAAAACAGTTAAAATCCCCTTCGCATTCTGTGGATGACGATAGCCGAGCAGTTAAGCTGTCAGACTGATGCAGAAACGATCGGATTTCTATCTCGGCTTTAGGTAGCTCACAAATGTCTAGCCATACTGAAGAGACTTGATAAGTCGAAACACGTGTTTGTAAAGTACTACATATATTGTAAGAAAAGTCTAATGTCGGTATCGGCCAGACAGCGAGGGAGTCTATCCCCTTTTCACTAGCGCTAGACCAAGGATATTATTTTAGCATCCGAGATGGCGCGCTACACATACAATCGGCTCCTCGCTTTATGGCACAGATCCTTGTGCTACTCATACGCTGAGTTGGCGAGGGCCGGTATCGAACTAGGAACCTTGTGTGTGTGTGTGTGTGTATGTGTGTGTTGTGTGTGTTTAAAAAGATTTGAGTGGTCAACAAAACCTTTATCAGTGGTGCATTTATCATTGACAAGTTGATTTGGCGAGTTTCCTGTGTGGTGTGTGCCGGTGGCCTAGAGGTAGAGTCTCTGGCACTGCATTCCGTGTTCGTTGATTCGATATCTGTTGGAGATCACAGTATACGCGGCTGATGAGACCTAATATAGCTTGAAACAGTTGTACAGTGTTCCGGGATAATTTAATTATAATGAATTCCTTCATATATATATATATATATATATATATATATATTATGAAATGGATACTAGAGATAACCTACTTGAGTTTCACCATAAGGATCTACAGGGTTAAATCCACTGAATTAATCGAGACACCGATTAATAGCAGTCGATTTCACGTGTGTGTTCCTTGCATTGCATTGCTCTATTTAGTATTGAGCACTTTGTATTTGTTATATCGCTGACTTACCCCTCTGAATTCTACATTTACTAACCATCGTGACCAAATTCACCGGTAAGCCAACTTTTCCATGTATATATATATATATATATATATATATATATATATATATATTAGTCATCCACGGACACTGTGTTTCGACGTTAACGTCTCATCAGTGGTGCGCAACTTCTTAACGGCTACTACTGGCCGGGAACCAAATGCGACTGAATTTTTGTCTGTCAAGCTCCCTACCCTCACGGCCGTTGGAAACTGTCAGTCTGAGGTGAACAATTAATTTATACATACTTACGTAGACGCATGTTTTACCATCACCAGAGAACTCAATATCCATTCCTCATAAGGTTAATTTGAATAACATAATATCTACTACTACTAATAATAATCTTATTATAATGGAGATTGTGTGTTTTTCTGTCTGTAACCGAAACTATATTACTACTCAAGTCACAATTTCCTTAGTAATTAACGACACATTCTTCAACTAATAATAAAAACTGTTTGACATTTTTAATACTGTTGGCCTTACCTAAATACCAATAACATGCAATTGTATTTATATATACAACAAAGTACCAGTTTTCAGTGTAAACGTAAAGCTAATTTGCATATTGATATTAAAAAAAAATGATTTTAATAAAAATGTTATTGATTCTAATTGTCTCTTCAATAAATCCTAAAGATAACTGTAATTTTATTCTTTACTTCCTATTTTAACTAAATAGTTAAATTAGGAAAATTTAGAATTAAAAAAACGGAAGTGATGAAAGAGTAAGTTTCAGTTGTTCTATTTTCCGATTATACCCCCTCCGTTTCAAATCTTTTTATCTGAATTCTTAATTAGTTTCATTAGCCTTTCTGATTTAATCTAATATTTTATTTCATTAAAACTTAAATACTTGCACCCGGAGGGTGCATATAGTTGCTAGTAATAATAATAATTATAATAATCAGTGGTTTCAAATAATTTCCGAAAACGTCTCTCCAGAGTAATGACTTCTTTGTCTTGTGAGACTTATAGATGCCTTAGAACATTTTGAATAATTACTTTAGAATAAAGTAAAATAATAAAAATAATTACTAAGACTATTAATTCTTAGGGAATGATTATAGTTTCAAGTGACTATTATTAATATTAGCAAAATAAAAAAACGCCCCCCCCCCATGTAAAAACATATTTTTGAAACATATTGCTTGAGGGTGGGACTTAAAAATTCAATCTCAGCGAGTTTGTACCCTAAGTAAGTAAAATAATCAAATTCATTAAAGGTTTAAAAAATAAAACAATTTGAAATGTAAACTTTAAATATGTATTAAAATAAAACAAACTATATATAGATATATAATACCAGTCATGTATTTATTAAAACTTGTTTTAAAAAACAATGAGGACAGTCTAATGTTGCATTTTCAAATTTTTAGTGTATTTATTCTATGTTATGGCGAATTTGGGTAATGTGACGTAATCAGTGACGTAGTTTTTCTTACAGACAAAAATTGAAGCGAATCTCCATTATTAATAGATAAATAATTTACAGTTATATAGTTCCACGTATTCCTATCAAACACAAATCATTTTTAACCAAATATATTTGACATCTAGATGGGACCCTAACAAATACAACCACTCCGGGTCAGAGTGCTCATAGATATAACAGCAATAGAGTTATACTTCACCACACCCCAACAGTTTTTCAGAACTGAACCCTCACCAACAAATTTAGTCTAGAGTAATACCAGGACACTCCTTTAAAAGGTGATCTTAACCCTTTACAGAGAATACAGTTAATTTATTCTAAACTCCCAACAGTAGGGCTTTCTAAATTATAGCGTTTTTCTGGGTGAATATTGATAATATATATATATATATATATATATATATATATATATATATATGAAGTTAAGTAAACAAACAAATGTGTTTATTTTTTATATGGCTTTAAGCCGACAATTTTTGGAGGATAAGTGCTTAATTGAAGTCATACCTAATTTTGAAAATTAATTAGTTAATAATTAATTAATTTAGGCGGGCATATATGATCAAATGTAAGGCTAAACGAATCGAGAAAATGTCAATCCCTGAATGTATATATATATATATATATACATATATATATATATATATTTACCAACCCCACCGCATGGGTAGGATGTGACATATGGTTGATTTCTTAAGCGGAGTTTAACAGGTTTGAATTCAGAGTTTTCCTTCTGCTAGACTGGTTGCCTAACTAAGGTTAAAGCGCACAGTCTGCCCTACTATTTACTCTTAGCTGGAGGGAGAATAGATGGATGCATACCTTTCTGAAGTGTATTAGCGACGACGAGTCTATTTCCTACGACTCTAAACATTATACCATAGAATATAGATATGAACTTAATCAATACCATATAACATGATCGCCAATGGTGCTCAAACAATGTTAAATCCAATTACTAAAAAAGTACCAATATAAATACACAATATATATTACTTCTCAACCGTTAGGCATGAGATAACCCTAGACGCGTTGATATGCCTTTAAAATCAATCAACTAACCAACCAACAGAAATAATATAGGAAGGAAGAAAGGTATAGTGTGTGTGCGTGAGAGAAAGAGAGAGAAGAAATTATAGGAAGAAACGGAGAGGACAATATAAGAGAGAGAGACAGAGACAGAGACAGAGAGAGGGAGGGGGAAGACACAGAGAGAGGGAAAGAGACAGAGACAGAAAGAAAGAAAGATACAAAGAAAGAGAGAGATTGAGAAATTAGATAGGAAGGAAGAGGGGTATAGCGTGTGCGTGAGAGAAAGAGAGAGAAGAAATTATTGTTAGAAATGGAGAGGACAATATGAGAGAGAGAGAGAGAGAGAGAGAGAGAGAGAGTGGAGGGAAAGTGTGTGTGTGAGATACATAGATAGAAAATGAGAGAAAGGAGGAGAGAGTTAATGTATGCGTGAGATAGATAGAAGGAGTGAGAAAAAACATTAGAGAAAGAGGGAGAAAAAGTGTGTGTGTGTGTGTGAGAGAGAGAGAGAGAGAGAGTGTGTGTGTGTGTGTGTATGTATGTGTGTGTGTGCATGAGAAAGAGAAATAGGGAGAGGGAGAGAGAGAAAGAGAAAATGAGAAAAAGAAGGAGTGTGTGTGTACGAGAGAGAGAGAGAGAGAGAGAGAGAGAGAGAGAGGGTGAGTGAATGTGTATTTGAAGAGAGAGAGAGAGAGAGAGAGAGAGAGAGAGAGAGAGAGTGTGTGTGTGTGTGTGTGTGTGTGAAAGAGAGAGAGAGAGAGAGAGAGAGAAAGAAAGAAAGGAAAATGATGATAGGAAGAAAGATATTGCGTGAGAGAGAGAGAGGGGGGGAGAAAAGGAAGTAATCGAAAGAAAGAGAGATCTGAAAATTGATATTTGCTGTTGATCCAGTCTGACACAAGGTCATTAAACTAAGAATCCAATGAATATCCAATAATAAACAACTTTCTTAAGCGCTTCCTTTTTCGCCCTTTTCGAGAAGTGAATGTTGTCTCTGTCTGGTCTAGACGTGCTCCTATTTATTCAAGTCTGCCCTAAGGCCACTAAAGTGGGGCATCCGGTTCCGATTGAATTCCCTAAGCACTCGCTGAGAGGTCATTTCCTCATTTGCATTGGTATATTCAAGACTTTCTGGACATTAATAATCTGGGACCACGTGCTTCAATCAGATTCTTTGTATTATGTGACTGTTTACGAAAAGATTCCAAAGACGACGGCTGTCTTTAATTCCATGGATTCCAGGTCCTACAACATACCAAAATCCCTGTCAAATTATCGTCACATCCAGCCCTCAACCGGGCCCGCACAGATATACCCGCTGCTTCTCACGTCACAATCCTTATTACGTTTACCTACGAGTCTGCCAACCTGATTTCAGGGGCATTTTTATGCTTGGGCGCGGGACTGGTGAAAATGACATTAAACGAAGTTACTAGTGAGCGTGTGGTCACTGCTTGGCCGAACAAATGGGCAGGGGGGGAAGTGGTGGATCGCCCGTGCGCACGGACAGAAGGGCTCGAGAGACACTTGAACATTTTCTACAAGACGGTCTCGTACTTGGCTAAGAAAACAGTGCTGCTGAAAACGGATTTATCGGTGGATGGGGGGGGGCGAGGGGGCGTGATTCCGAATGGACAATGAGGTCCGGATGAGTCTCCGATGACCGGCTGGACTGGACATTGATGTGTGTTGGACGCTGATGAGCAAGAGTGGCCGAAATGAGTCAACCTTTTTGTGCATGCTGACCCGTTCGCAATAAAAAGGCTGGACTGGCGGTGGTGTGGGTGCGGTCATTTGCCGGTCGTCAAGTGTTGGAGATTGGAAGGAACGTTGGCGTGCACTGACCACCACGTGTGTAACTAGGGTGGCGTCTCAAGCCAACCCCCCACCCCCAATCACCCCTACCTCAACCACCTTACACATGCCCAGGCTTCGTATGCAAATGAGCAAACTGTGAGTAAAGGGAGAAGGAGTAAGAGGAGCAGCAGCAAGTACAAAATATTAAAAGATGACGAATATTGTGGGGTTGGGAATGAAAGTGCCGGGTCGGTGAGGGTAAGGTTAAAAGGTTGAAGGGATTTGGACTCAGGAACAGTTGACCGGATCGTGAAATTGCGGACATCATTGAGGGTTTAGCGCTTTTAGAAAAATAATCTCATACCTTGAATGTCCACGTTATTGCAATTTATATCACAAACAGTGAACGGTGGGAATGAAGGGGAAAGTAGCTGAAGTACCGATCTACGTCGGGTAAGAGGCACAAACTTGGATTCCTGATAATATAATTGTAGTTGAACGAATAACTAGTACCGCTTATAAGCTAATACATATATATACACACACACACACACACACACACATATATATATATATATATATATATATATATATATATATATATATATAATAGTATTTGGTAATTTGCTTGAAGCATTGTTAAGTATGTTATTATTTATTTATGATAGGAAAGCAATTACAATGCGTATAAAAATAAAAATAAAAAGATGTTTAGTCTTATCGATTTCAAAGTAACTTTATCATCAGAGATGTTTTCAGAAATGGACGCGTTCTTGTGTCTTTTTTTTTTTTTGTACATTTATAAGCACGCGTCTCGTGGTGTTTTTTTTTTTTCATAACGCCACGGGGAAGGGTCGTGATAGCCGTTGTTCAATCAATTTTAATTTCATTCTTTTCATCTATTCATGTATTTATGTATTTATTTATTTGTTTATATATATATATATATATATATGTGTGTGTGTGTGTGTGTGTGTGTGTGTGTGTGTGTGTTATATGGAATATATATGTACGTTAATTAATTATATATTCTGTGTTTAATTCTAACCTATTGTTTACACGGGGACCTAATTCAGCTATTAATAGCTAAATCAGGTCAGGGGCCGGGTTAGCTCAGTCGGTAGAGCGTTCGGCTAGAAACCACAAGGTTCCTTGTTCGATACCGGTCCCCGCCAACTCAGCGTATGAGTAGCACAGGGATCTGTGCAGTAAAGTAAGGAGCTGATGGAAGGTGTGGCGCCCCACCTCAGATGCTAAAAACAATCTCCTTGGTCTAGCGCTATTGAAAAGGGGATAGACTCACTCGCTGACTGGCTGATACCGACTTTAGGCCGCCCCGACGACTTTACTTACTTTTTATAAACAATTTTACTTTTACTTATCGTCATATTCAACAGTTCTTTCTTCTTTAGTTTTCAATTCTCTTGGAAGGTTTATCTGTTGGGTTTTTTTTTTTGGGGGGGGAGTCATTTTCACTCTGTGACCTGCCAGATCGGCGAAATCTACTATATAACAGGTTGTTTATTTATTTATTCATTTTTATTCATTATTTATTTATATTATTTATTTATTGTAATTTAGCATTAGGTTTAGACGTCTGGCCCGGATTAGGTGATCTGTTTTTATCTCAAAATCCCAGATAATGTCTTGTTTCTCATTCTCAAGGACAGATTCTGGTTTGGGTATATATTATTTTGTATAATGGCCAAAGTTTTTATTCTTGCACAATTCCCAGTGGATCTCCTTTCCCACTCTATTATTATTATTATTATTATTATTATTATGAGTTTTTCACACCTGCCTTATCCGGTGGTTCACTGGGGGCTGAGCGGCAGCAAGTCTCCTCAGGTCTCCATAACTCTTCTGAGTATTCTAGTCGATCTTAACAGTGCTGTATTTTGGATGGTCTCGATTCTTCCTCTGATTTCCAATTCACCCAAATTCTTTTCCAGCTTTGGGGACCGTTCCAAGGGACTGTTTCAAGGGCACCTATTACAATTGGAACGATCTTCCCCTTCATTTTCCACAGTTTTCTCACTTCTCTGGCAAGGTCCAAGTATTTGTCTATCCTTTTGCTGTCTTTTATTTTCACTCGGTGGTCGGCCGGGACGGCAAAATCCACGAGATGACAGGTTTCTCTTGTTGTTTAATCAATACTAGGTCCGGTCTCCTGGCCGGAGTTAGGTGATCCGTCTGTAGCTCAAAGTCCCTGAGAATTTTATTCGTCTCATTCACCAGGAGAAGTTCAGGCTTGTGCATATACCATTTAGTTATATGGTGATAATTGAATTTATTATTATTATTATTATTATTATTATTATTATTAGTTTTCCAAACCAGCATAAGAAGATAATTGTTCAATGGAGTCCAAGAGACAAAGAGTGTCCTCAGGTCTCCAGGACTCTTCTGAGTATTCTAGCCAATCTCAAGAATGCTGTTGTTCGAATGGTTTCAATTCCTCCTATGATTTCGGATATAAATTCTTATGAACTCAGCATTGCGGCTTTTTTATTTGAAAAATAGTATTTTGTAGCAGAAAACTTGCTCTATCCAATGGTATTCTGTAGTGGTATCGATGGAAAGGAATCAGAGACATAATTTTCGGCGCTAAACTCTAACGAACTCGTCGTCGGTAGCAAAAATGCAGTTTATGTTGAAAAATCGAGTTTTTATAGCTGAAAACTTGCCCTATCCATTGGGTTTTGTCGTAGCTTCTGTAAAAATGAATAAGAAACATTACATTCCGAACTAACCCTTACGAGCTCGGTATGAAGGTCCTTTTCCATCACTCACAAAAATCCATAGTTTAAATAGCGTTTTTAGCTGAAAACTTGCCCCATCCAATTGGTTTGGATTTGGTTTGTTTTGTTTTACGGCATATCAACCTCAGTGGGTCATTTAATGCCGATAAAGTTTTGAAATAAATCAATTCTTAATGGATAATACAATTTTTTTATAAATACATTTTTCTATTTAACCCATAGATGGGACCCTAACATGTACTACCACTCCGGGTCAGAGTGGACCATGGAGTAATGGTGATGAAGGGGTGCTCCACATTCCCCAAACCTCCAGAACTGGAACCTCACCATCAGATAGAGTTTAACGTCATTCCCAGGACATGTAGACCCGCAGCCACCGCCTTCTAGCACCCATATGATAAAAAGGGGTTGGGGCTTGCCATAACGGCAATAGGGTTGGGAAAATCATATAGGTGCTAGGGCTTGACGTGACCAGCCGATTGATCGGAGGGGGCCTCTCCGACCGCCTATCCAATTGGGCTTTCTAGTAGTTTCTGTAAAAATGAATAAGAAACATTACATTCCGAACTAACCTCTTATGAGCTCGGTATGCAGGTCCTTTTTCATCGCTCACAAAAATCCATAGTTCATGTTGAAAAATAGCGTTTTTTAGCTGAAAATCCAATGATATTCTATAGTAGAAATGAATCATAGATATTACCTTCGAAGTTATTCTCTTATGAGCTCAGCATGCAGTCTCTTTTTAATCGCCGGCAAAAAATGCATAGACAGTGACGATGACTATGTTGAAAAATATTGCCTTTTAGCTGAAAACGTGCTCTACACAAAACTGTTATTGTGTTTCCGGCATTTGTTGTAGTTTCCTTGGAAATAGATTGGAGTCATAACTTTCAGTGCCCCCCTCGACATTTCTTTTCTTTTTTTTTTTTTTTTGTCAAAAAGCCAAAACGTGAGCTCTCGAAGTCCCGTTAGCCAAACGACCCTTCTATCCCTAGCCCACAATTTCTGGGGCTCATATTTGTGGTTATTTAGCAACAAATCACACAGTATAAGCCCCACGGGTTGACCTCCGGACCTCATGACCCTCGGGCTGACACTGATAATGGCAAACAATGAGGTTAGGAAGTGTGTCGTTGCCAGATCTGGTCATGAATATGCAGTGGCCATTTTCCTGTCTGACCCGCTATTATTTTTTTGTTGGGGGAAACATCTGTCGCCTAGAAACCCGGAAAAATGTATATGATATTTTTTTTTTCCTCAAGAGTCTCTTCAAAATGGAGTCGGAACTGTGTCTTCGGTATCTGTATTTATTTCAGGAAATGGAGGAGATTCAGGTCAATTTATGTTGTTCCTGGTGGGTGGGGAGGGTTATTGATTGGGATCCCCAGTTCCCACATCGTTGGCATGTTAGGGGATTAGAGATTTGGAGGGTCTCAAAATATTATCAAAGAGAAAGAGTGACTTAGAAGAGACGGAGAAATAACATTTTGCAGAGATTATCCGACAAAAGAGGGGGGTGCTTAGAAATTATAGTTTTATTGTGGGAAGGGCACAAATATAAAAAAGGGGGTATCCATAGAAATAACTTTCTAAGCAAGGTTTGTCTGGCTCAAGAACATCATTTTGGAGTACTAATTTGTATTTAATTCGCTTACAACAGTTTTGGGCCGGTCTAGCTCAGTCAGAATAGCTTTTGGCTAGGACTCACAAGTTCGAAACCGGCCCTCGCCAACTCAGAGTATGAGTAGCACAGGGATCTGTGCGTTAAAGTGAGGAGCTGATGGTAGATGAGCCGCTCCATCTCAGACGCTAGAATAATCTTGGTCTAACGCTAGGGAAAAGGGGATAGACTCCCTCGCGGTCTGGCTGAACCGACATTAGGCCGCCCCGACGACTTTACTTACCTTTGAATATAAGTTTCTTTTTAAGTCTGGTACAAGGACATCAAATGGTGGTACTCATTTATATTTGATTTTCTTACGATAGTTTTACTTTGAATGTAAGTTTTACACGAGGATATCATATTCGGGCACTGATCTGTTTTTATTTTCTTACGATAGATTTCCTTTCAATATATATATTTACCAACCCCTCCGCATGAGCAGGATGCGACACAAGGTCAATTTCTTAAGCGGAGTTTAAGGTTTGAATTCAGAGTTTTCCTTCTCCTAGACTGGTTACCTAGCCATGGTTAAAGAGTCCAGTCTGCCCTGCTATTTACCTATAGCTGGAGGGAGAATTGGATTCATACCTTTCCCAAGGGTATTAGCGCATTTCAATATAAGTTTCTTTCTAAGTCTGGCAGAAGGATATCATTTCGGGATACTAATTTTATATTTGAATATTCTATATCATTTGTAAGCACAGGGTGATCATCTGGTTGGTTGGTTGGTTGGTTTGCTGGATGTTTTGATTTTACGGTATGTCAACCCCTGTTGGGTTATTTTATGCCGAAGACATATTGTTTTATTCATTCTTGATGTGTGCATTTTTTTTTTAACTTATTTTTTTAAACACATTTTTTAATTCAATCTATTGATGGAACCCTAAGGGGTACTACTTCCCTTGATTAGATTCTTTTATAGCTTGGTTTCTAGAAGTTTTATTGTTCTTCTCGGATATTCTTTTTTTTAATCTTTTCTTACGTATATATGAATAAAAACAGTTGTTATTGTCAATGGTGTGTTGACTGATTTTTTTAGAGTTGCCAGCTAACCCGGCAGTTTATATCTACTAATTTCTCAACCCGTCACAAAGACACCCCGACTGAGTTGCGTCGATCCCAGTTCTCCAGAGGGTATTGAAAGAGCAGCTGACCGGAGGCTCATCCAGTAGTGCTTGTCATAATTCATACCGTTACCACAGCATACTATCCCCGGGGCACCAATACACCAGTGATATTTGGTACGACAGTATAGGACTGTCATATTTGGGTACCGTGCCAGGATCTTCTTACATCTGTTTGTTTGATGGTACCCCCTTCCAAAATTCCCATGTATCTATAATTCTTCTTTTCTCCAACTGTTCTTATAGTTTTCTGATTTGATAGTTATATTTTGTCGATCGTTTTTCTTTTCTCTCTTTTTCATCGCTAGCATGGCACATTTTCAATTATTATTATTATGGAGTTTTTTTACTAGCTGTAGCCGGTGTTGCACTGGAAGCTGAGTGACAGCAAGTCTCCTGAACTCTCCAGAACTCTTCTGAGTATTCGAGCCAATCTAAACAGTTCTGTAGTTTGGATGGTCACGATTCTTCCTCTGATTTCCTATTCACAAAAATTATTTTCCAGAGATTTGGGGACCATTCCAAGGGCCGCAATTACAATTGGTTAGACCTTCACCTTAATGTTCCACAGTTTTCTCAGTCCTCTGGCAAGGTTCAAGTGTTTGTTAATCTTTTCGCTTTCTTTCATTTCCACTTGGTGGTCGGACGGGACGGCAAAATCCACGAGATTACAGGTTCTCTTCTTCTTGTCGATCAGTACTAGGTCCGGTCTCCTGGTCGGGATTAGGTGATCCGTCTATACCTCGAAGTTCCAGAGAATTGTATGCGTCTCATTCTCCAGGACAGGTTCAAGCTTGTGCATATACCATTTAGTTGTATGGTGAAATTAATTTTCTTGCGCAATTCCCAGTGGATCACCTTTCCCGCCCAGTTGTGTCTAGTCTTGTACTCTCTTTGTGCTAGTTTGCTGCATTCGCTTATTATATGATCATCCGCTTCGTCTCTGTCTCAACACATTCTGCACTTGCTGTTCTGCTGCGTCTTATCTATTTCTGCATTTATATAGTTTGTTCTTATGGCTTTGTCTTGTGCTGCGATTATAAACGATTCAGTTTTGCCTTTGAGGTTTCCTTTTCTTAGCCATGTCCGTGTTTTCTGATGTAATATCTCTTGAATTTGACGCTTGAAGTACTCATATAGTTGTTTTTCTTGCCATATCTGGTTTTTTTAGTTTTTGATGTATTTCTGCTTGTCAATATGTTGCAATTGCTTTTCCTGGCTGCTGCAATTAATATTTCCTTACATTTAATTGTGTATTCGTAAATGCTCGGATTGCCGTATCTACACTATCTTCAATGTTAGCGAGACCACAGGTACATATATGTCTAGACTATGTACTCCGAACATCATTAGATACCATAAAAGAAAAAGGTTTTACATTAAGAAAGGCAAGAAGCAGGAGATACCTTGCACAAACAGTCACAGATGCAGACTATGCGGATGACCTCGCACTTTTTGCAGATACACCGGCACAGGCTGAGTCACTGCTACATAGCCTGGAGGAGGCAGCAAAAAACATCGGCCTCTTTGTGAACTCCGATAAATCAGAGTTTATGAGCTTCAAAAAGAAAGGAGACATCTCCACACTAGACCCCTTAAGCCTGTAGAACAATTCACATACCTAGGTAGTAATATCTCATCCACAGATGACAATATTAATGCACGAATAGGAAAGGCATGGCTGGCCACAAACAAACTGTCAGGCATATGGAAATCTGATCTTACTGACAAGCTGAAGCGACATTTCTTCCAGGCTGTAGTCATATCAGTACTGCTGTATGGCTGCACCACCTGGACCCTGACGAGGCGCCTTGAGAGTAAGATAGATGGGACCTGCACAAGAATGTTGCGTGCAGTATTGAACAAGTCGTGGAAACAGCACCCCACTAGGGAGCAGCTGTATGGTCACCTGCCCCCTATCTCACAGATCATCCGAGTGAGACGGACTAGACATGCAGGACACTGCTGGAGAAGCAAGGACGAACTCATAGGCGATGTTCTCCTGTGGAAGCCAACACATGGACATGCTAGTGTGGGACGCCCAGCAAGGACCTACATTGACCAGCTATGTAAAGATGCTGGCTGCAGCGAGGAAGAACTCCCAGGTGCAATGAATGATAGGGAAGGCTGGCGAGATATTGTCATGAATATCCGTGCTGCATGTACGACATGATGATGATGATGATGATGATGATGTTGTCACTTGGGTGTAATGCTTTGTGCATAATCATGAGTTTCCTTGGTTCTTTGGTCCATCTGCCGGAGCTCCTCTATTGTCCATTTTAGGAATGGTCCCGAGTATCTTAGAAGAGGGACAGCCCATGTGTTTGTTCCCTTGATAAGGTGTCTTCTACATAGCTTGGTTTCTAGGAGCTTTCTTGTTCTTCTGAAATACATTTTTATCATTATCATTAATTCATTCATTGAAAGTTCTTCGCACCAACGGTAGCTGGTATCATTCACTGGATTTGGTTTGGTTTGTTTTGTTTTACGGCATATCAACCTCAGTGGGTTATTTAATGCCGATAAAGTTTTGAAATAAATCAATTCTTAATGGATAATACAATTTTTTATAAATATATTTTTCTATTTAACCCATAGATGGGACCCTAACAGGTACTACCACTCCGGGTCAGAATGGACCAGGGAGCAATGGTGATAAAGGGGTGCTCCACATTCCCCAAACCTCTAGAACTGGAACCTCACCAACAGATGGAGTTTAACGTCATTCCCAGGACATGTAGACCTGCAGCCACCGCCTTCTAGCACCCATATGATAAAAAGGGGTTCATTCACTGAAGTCTAAGTGATAACAAGACTCCTCAGATATCTTAAACTCTTTGAGTATTCTAGCCGATCTAAACAATGCTGCTGTCTGGATGGTCTCAATTCTTCCTCTGATTTCCAGTTCCTCTAGTCTGTTTTCTAAACTTTTGTGGATCGTTATAGCTGCACCAACAACAAATGGTATCACTTCCACCCTCATATTCCAGAGTTTTTTTTATTTCTCCAGCAAGGTCCAGATTATCATTATTATTTTCACTCCTTTTGAGTTTTTCCCACCAGCGTTAGCTGATGGTATTTCGCTGGAGTCTGAGTGACAACAAGTCTCCTCAGGTCTCCAGAACTCTTCTGAGTATTCTAGCCGATTGCAGCAGTGCGGTAGTCTGGATGGTCTCAATTCTTCCTCTGATTTCTAGATCCTCGTGTTTTTTCCAAGTTTATTTGCACCAACTACAATTGGTATCACTTTCACTCTCATGTTCCACAGCTTTTTCAATTCTCTGGCAAGGTCCAGGTATTTATCCATCTTTTCATTTTCCTTCAGTTTCACCCTGTGATCTGTCGGGACCGCAGTTGATACGTTCTCTTTTTTTCTTTTTCTTTTTTTTTAATCAACACTATGTCTGGTCTCCTGGCTGGGATAGGGTGATCCGTCTTTATCTCAAAGTCCCAGAGCATTTTATGCGTTTCATTCTCAAGAACAGATTCGGGTTTATGTACATACCATTTTTTTGTATGGTCAAAATGTTCATAATTCCCAGTGGATCACCTTCCCAACCCGTCGTGTCTAGCTTTGTATTCCCGTTGTGCTAGTTTGCTACGTTCACTTAATACATGGTTTACAGATTATTAATTGTAATAACTTAGAAGATCGAGTGATCCTTCATCGTTTTTGTCTGCATTGTAAAGGATTATTATTATTATTATTATTATTATTATTATTATTATTATTATTATTATTATTATTATTATTATTATTATAGCAAATATATGCACCCTCGGGTGCAAGTATTTAAGTTTTAATGTAGTAAAATATATTAAATTAGAAAGGCTAATGAACTAAATAAGAATGCAGATAAAAATATTTGAAACAGAGGGGTATCGAAAAAAGAACAACTGAAACTTACTCTTCCATCACTTTCGTCTTTTATTGTTATTTTTTCTAATTTAAGTATTTAGTTAAAAGAGGAAGCAAAGAATAAAATGACAGTTATTTTTTCTTGTTAATGGATTTAATTTAAGATTCATTGAAGAGAATTTTGCTTATATTCATTAAAATAAAACCAAACAGTTAGAAATCAATAATACTAAGCACATATTTATTAAATTCGATTTTTTATATCAATATGCAAATTAACCTTCCCCTTCACACTGTAAACCGCTATTTTGTTGTATATATAAATACAATTGCATGTTATTAGTATGTAGATATGGACAACACTAATAAAAAGGTGAAGCAATTTTATTAATAATTGAGGTTTAAATATAAATAAAATCATGAAGAATGTGATGAAAATAACTATGTTAATTGTGACTTGAGTAGTAATATAGTTTCGGTTACAGACAGAAAAACACACAATCTCCATTATAATAAGATTATTATTATTATTATTATTATTATTATTATTATTTACTCCTTTTGAGTTTTCACCTTTCACTGGAGTCTGAGTGACAGCAAGTCTCCTCAGGTCTCCAGGACTCTTCTGAGTATTCTGGCAGATTGCAGCAGTGCAGTGTTCTGGATGGTATCAATCCTTGCTCTGATTTCCAGACTTTCCAAACCCTTTTCCAATCCTTTTGGGACTGTTCCAAGTGCACCAACTAAAATTGGTATCACTTTCACTTTCATATTCCATAACTTTTTCAGTTCTCTGGCAAGGTCCAGGTATTTGTCCATTTTTTAACCATTTTAACAATTATTATTATTATTATTATTATTATTATTATTATTATCATTATTATTATTAACTGTGATAGCTAGAAGTACATTTAGAAGTCCAAGTAACCCTTCATCGTTTTTGCCTTCATTGTAATTATTATTATTATTATATTATTATTATTATTATTATTATTATTATTATTATTATTATTATTCACACCAGGAATAACTGGCAGGCCTTATAATAGGACAAGTGCCACTCTAATACCCCTTACTTTTTTTTATAGAGGGAATACATTTTTTTTTTCAAATATAAAATATACTGATTACAATTTACATTTTTGCCAAGAAAGCACCTGTCCCAGAATAGAAATATGGACGCTATTTCCTTTACATTATTTTTTTTTTTAATTTTTCCTTTTTTTTTTCTTTTTGTTTTTTTTCACCAATTCTTTTTGTCCACTTTTTTGTGGTGGTTGACGGGAGACTAAAGCTCACCATCCACTTTCTTCTTCCCCCCAATCCTCGATCCCTCGCCACACAATGCAAGAGGCATGCGTTGGGTTAGAGGTCTTGTTCGCGCCAAAAACTCTACGAACAATGGTATGCATGTGCATCATGCCCGGAGGCCAGATACACCGTGGCTATCAACTTACACATAAATTCACTTTTTTTTTTAAAGATTTTATTTTTCTTCGGCAATGATTTCTTTTTTTTTCTTCTTCTTTTTTTCTTTCATATCGTTTTTTTTCTCTCTCTCTATCATTTATGTATTTATTATGTTGTGTTGACACCAGAGACCTATTGATGAAGTGAAACCCTAAAGAGAAGAATAATTATGAATCCTACTTAGTCCTTTCTAGAGCTATTGTGTATTTGCTATGAGTGTGCGTGACCAGAGACTATACGAGCTACCTTAACTTAGACTCTTTATATATATATATATATATATATATATATATATAAAGATAAATCTAATGAGTCAGATAAACCTACTAAAAGTTTCGCTTAATGCTCCTCGGGGCTAAGATCCGACTCCTAAGAGTCGGATCTTAGCCCCGAGGAGCATTAAGCGAAACTTTTAGTAGGTTTATCTGACTCATTAGATTTATCTTTATTATTTACTCTACTTAGGTATTGAGCACTTTTTACTTATTAGCTTTAGTTTCCTGGTGGTTTTGTATGAATATATATATCATATATATATATATATACATATAAATTGTTTTTTCTTTTGGCCAAATATTGTACCAATAGATTATTTTGCTGTTTTCTTTTTTTAAAAAAAAATGTTTTTTTTCCCCGGGTGATGTTTATTAGTATATTTTTACAATCAAACTATTTGCTGGGTTTTTTCTCTTACCAACAAGTTTATATATATATATATATATATATATATATATATATATATATCAGGGTAGTGTAGCCATAAATCATATATAGGCATGTATATGATATATATATACGTTCCCCAAGAGTATGTATATGCTCTATCACTAATAGTGAGTACTATTTATTTGTAAACATATTAAACGACATTATATTATTATTGACCAAGACTATATATATATATATATATATATGTGTGTGTGTGTGTGTGTGTGTGTGTGTGTGTGTGTGTGTGTGTTTTGGTTTGTTTTGTTTTACGGCATATCAACCTCAGTGGGTCATTTAATGCCGATAAGTTTTTGAAATAAATCAATTCTTAATGGATAATACAATTTGTTTATAAATACATTTTTCTATTTAAACCATAGATGGGACCCTAACAGGTACTACCACTCCGGGTCAGAGTGGAACAGAGAGCAATGGTGATGAAGGGGTGCTCCACATTCCCCAAACCTTCAAAACTGGAACCTCGCCATCAGATAGAGTTTAACGTCATTCCCAGGACATGTAGACCCGCAGCCACCTCCTTCTAGCACCCATATGATAAAAAGGGATCGGGGGTTGCCATAAGGGCAATAGGGTTGGGAAAATCATATAGGTGCTAGGGCTTGACGTGACCAGCCTATTGATCGGAGGGGCCTCTCCGACCGCCCGTCTAGCCCAAGATAGGGCCAAAGTGGAGTATTGAAAGTCATGAACTGCTCATCCACCTGGGCTCTATCCTTAAGCATCACGGGTCGCCACCTACGGCCAACAGGTGGCCCCATTGGGGAGTCTTACCCCTCTACAGAGGTGCTGTCGGTGCATTCTAACGCCCCAGCTGACAGGGCGGATATATATATATGTGTGTGTGTGTGTGTGTGGTGTGTGTGTGTGTGTGTGTGTATCATCATCATCATCATCAGTATGTCGTATATCCATGAAAATCTCTCGCTAACCGTCCCTAGCATTCATGGGCAGAATCCAGTATCCACACAGAGCTGATTAATGTATTAATGTATTTGTGGGTAGGCATACACTGGCATTCTTGTGCTTTCCCTGGAAATATGTAAATTATGTAAATTAAAGTAGCGTGGACATAGTGTCAATGGTACCTTGTTACTGACAGTTACTTGGTCTGAAGATCGTAAATGAGAGAAACTATCCGTAACCAGGTGTTGTTGATCTTAACTTTGATTTTAGTTATAAATGCTCTATCTCGGATATTGAGCACTGTTTACTTATAAATATAGCACCCATATTATCTATCTATATATATCTATATATATCTATATATAATTTAATATACCAAGCGTGTTGGTAGATCCTTGCGGAGAGAAAAAACCCGGCAGAGAGTTTGATTGTAAAAATATACTACCAAACATCAACCAGGAAGAAAAAAATTTTTGAAAAAAAGAAAAGACCAAGATATTCGTACCAACAAAAAATAATCTATTGGTATAGTATTTGGCCAAAAGAAAAAACAATTTATATGCATATATATGTATATAAGATATATATATATTTTCATATAACCGCTAGGAGAAGCTAATTTGTAAAAAGTGCTCGATACCTAAGTAGAGCCAAGTAGGTTCGTCTGACTCAGTAGATATCCTTATATCTATATATATATATATATATATATATGGATAATATGGGTGCTATATTTATAACTATATATATATATATATATATATATATATATATATATATATAATTGCTAGTAATCATCTATATCAGAATGTTCATTAACTTTTTGTGTATCAATAATTAGAAGAAATAACTTCATATATATTAATAAACTTGTTGAACAATTGTCATTTATTTCGAATAGTTTGTAGGTATTTTGTTTGGTTTCGGTTTTATATAATGAAAATTTTTTCTTAACTTGCAAGCACGTGATTACATAGTTTTCCATCATCATCATCATCATCATTATCACCACAATCATCAAACATCACCACGATTACCAACATCCTCACAATAACCAGCATCATCACGATCACCAACATCAGCACAATCAGCAAAATCAGCACGATCACCAACATTATCACAAAAACCAACATCATCACAATCACGAACATCATCGAAATCACCAACATCATCACCAACATCATCACAATAACCAACATAACCACGATCACAACATCATCACCACGATCACCAACATCCTCACAATAACCAACATCATCACGATCACCAACATCAGCACTATTAACAAGATCACCACGATCACCAACATCATCACAATAAGCAACATCACCACAAGCACCAAATCATCGAAATCACCAACACCATCACCAACATCATCACCACAATCACCAACATAATCACCAACATCCTCACATTCACCAACATCATCACAATCACCAAATCATCACCACGATCACCAACATCATCACAATCACCAAATCATCACGATCACCAACATCAGCACAATCAACAACATCATCACGACCACCAAAATCATCACTATAACCAACATCATCAAAACATCAAATCATCGAAATCCCAACATCATCACCAGCATCATCCCAATAACCAACATCACTACGATCACCAAAATCACAACGATCGCCAACATCATCACAATCACCAACATCATCACCACTATCATCACTGTTCCATTGCACTCCTGCTGTTTCAGCCTCGAGCAATCTTTTCGGGAAGACAGGATGGAATCGCAAAATAGAACACGGATCGAAAATGTCAGTGATGCCAAATGACTTACCAATGAGAATTCTTTTGGTAAACAAGAAAAAAGAAACAAGAAAGAAAAGAAAGAAAAGAAAGAAAAGAAAGAAAGAAAGAAAGAAAGAAAGAAAGTCAAAAACAAAAACGCAAAAGAAACTTGTTTTTTAGTAAGTGTGGCAATTACGTTAAGATTTTTCCACATCGACTTGTACACAGTCAAACCGTCATTGCATGGTGTGCGTGACATGAAAGGCCTCAACAGCAACATTTGCTTCCTAGGGAGTTTTTATCTTCCTCCGCACTTAAAAAAAGATTATTTTCTGAATGTATATATTTTTTATATATATATATATATATATATATATATTGTGTGTGTGTGTGTGTGTGTGTGTTGTGTGTGTGTATGAGGTAGGCCCAAAATTTCGCTACATCAGCACGTCCCTTTTTCTTTAAGCTCTTATATAAATGTAAAAATTGTAGATTTCTTTCTTTCTTTTTTTTCATTCAAAACAGCGCCTAAACGTACATGTAATATTTTTTCAATTAATTTCTTAATTATAATAATGAAATAAATCACGTTAAAAAGAGTCATCCCCAAGAGAGACAAAACGGAAAAATGTGCCATTTTTACATATACAAAATTTAAATTTCTTTGATTATTTTGGTATATAAGGTGTGCAGCAATACACCACTTAAATTCATAGTCACGTGGTTTAGACTTCAGCCAATCAAAAGCCCGAATGTGTGGATGGTTGACTACTTAATCACTGATACTAAGAGACGTCCATTTGAAATCATTGACGAAGGACTTGTAAGACCGAGGAGCACCAAGGAACAACCAAAGGATTCTTTACGAAGGGTGGCGCTCTGCTTAACACAAAGAATCTCCGCTGGACAAGCGCTCTTTCTTGAAGCATAAAGATAGGCACTAAAATCGTAACAAAATTATAAAATTATCCCGTTTTACATTTTTATATATATATATGTGTGAAGAAAAGGAAGTAAATCCGACGGTATGTAATATATCAAGAAAAGTGAAAAAACACAGGTTTAAACTCACCACTTAACCCATTTAAACCTGTGTTTTTTCATTTTTCTTTATATATATATACTGTACGGTGTCTGCATGGCGAGCCATCCTTTGCGGGATTTACTTGTCAAGATTATTTTCTATAATTATCGAATTTTATGCGATACATGCACTTATAATTGCCTTCAAGCAAATATGAATATATTTACTCAACAATGCTTCTATATAAAAATCTTATTCACTTCGCGAAGAGCTTACGGGGGTTTGTACTAAATAAACGTCCACTTACCTACTATGGCAGGGGCGTGTAATAGTATCATTGACAAGGTTAATTCGCAGGGATTTTCGCTATGT
The DNA here is from genome assembly GCA_023376005.1 of Doryteuthis pealeii. NCBI lineage: Eukaryota > Metazoa > Mollusca > Cephalopoda > Myopsida > Loliginidae > Doryteuthis > Doryteuthis pealeii. The sequence goes on along the minus strand of CM042166.1, from coordinate 9,943,401 downwards.
ACAACGGATATGGTCTCTGACTATGCCTGTGAAGTTCATTCCTGTCGGAGGGGAGTCGTTAGTATACATCGCTAAAGTCGAAACAGTCTGTACGGTGTTCTGCATAGCGAGCCATCCTTTGCGGGATGTCAAGATTATTTTCTATAATTATCGAATTTTATGCGATACATGCATTTATAATTGCCTTCAAGCAAAAAAAATATATATATATATATATATACATATATATATATACAAACACACACACTTACACACACACACATATATATATATATATATATATATATATATACATATATGAGATAATTTTGGTATATGTATCCGTTTGTGGGAGGTACATATATTAGGTTTGGGCATTTGTATGAAGCATTCAAGAAATAAATATCAGAAACTCGGTTGTTTTTAGTAGAGTAGAGTTTATTTAGTAGTGGTAAATTTTCAGGATTATAATGTCTCCCTTCTTCAGACTGTTTAAGGACAGTAGTGTTCCTGGCTTTGGTCTTTTCTAGTGGGGGTATGTGCTTCTACTGGTAGTGTAGTTGTCCTCTTTCTGTGGGTGTACTTGGTGCTGATTGGTCAGTTGGTACTTTATGAGTTTGTACTCTCATCCCTTGTATTCTGGTGGGAGTCATGGAGTTGGTGGTGGTGGGGGGTATTTTGGAAATATTTGTAAGCTTTTAGTGTTCCTATTCGCCGGATTTATTTGAAGGGAAATTTCTAAACTTCCCAAAATAACCTATGCAAACTTAAGGTCTAGTAGTATATTTCTTATATGTAAAATGTTGCATCGAATTTATGAGACATTGGTTGGATGTAAATTATAAATAATCACAAATTTTCTGATGTTTTTTCTGAATGGAATGATGACGTGTCTGTTGGCTTAATGACCGCCATATCTTAAATCTTCATTATTGTAGATCTATAGGATCATTTTGATTAAATTTCAAACATTATTTTGACAGTTTTAATTACAGTCTTATCCTGTCCAACGGTGTGTGATCACTCATTCTGTCACAAGTGACAAAGGATATAGCATATATGTTATATAGCATATATCTGTGTGTGTGCGTGTATGTGTGAGCGTGTGTATGTGTATGTATATGTGTGTTTGTATGAGTGTGCATGTATAAGTGTTTGTGAGTGTGCTGTATGTGCATGTGTGACAAAAGATATAGCATTTATCTGTGTGTGTGCGTATGTGTGAGCGTGTGTGCGTGTGTATGTGTTTAGAGTGTGCATGTATAAGTGTTTGTGAGTGTGCTGTGTGCATGTGTGCCAAATGATATAGCACATATCTGTGAGCGTGCGTATGTGTATGTGTAAGTGAGTGAGCGTGTATACGTGTTTGCGAGTGTGATGTGTGTGGATGGATGCGTGTTAGTGTGCGTGTAAGGGAGTGAGTGTGTGAGTGTATGTTTGCGTATTGTGGATCATGTTAGTGTGTGTGTGCGGGAGTGTGCATGTGTGTATGTGTGCCTGTGTGTATGCGTGTGTGTGTGTGATAGTGTGCCTGCGCGTGTTATGTGCGTGCGTGTGTGTGTGAGTGTGTGTGAATGTGCAAGTGTATGTGTAAATGACTGACTGTGTGTGAGTATGTGTGTGTGTTTCCGTATTGCCTGTTGTGAGAGTGTGTATGTGTGCAGGAGCGTGCGTGTGTGTATGTATGTGTATGCGTGCGTGTCTGTCAGTGGGTGTGTCTGGGCGTGTACGCGCGTGTATGCGTGTAAGTGTGCTTGTGAGTGAGTGTGTGTGTGAGAGTGTGTGTTTGCGTATTGCAGGTCGTTTGAGTGTGTGTGCGGGAGCGGGCATGTGTGTATGTGTGGGTAGGTTCATGTGCGTGTGTGTGTGCATGTGTGGGTGGGTGTGCGTATGTGTGTGCATGTGTGTGTATTTTCATACGTGTGTGTGAGTGTATGTGTTTGTGTTTGTGAGTGTGTGTGTTTGTTTGTAAATGTGTGTATGAGTGCCTGTGTGTATGTGTTTGCGTGTGTATTTCGTGCTACAAAAGAGCGTTACATCTATTAATAATGGAGATTCACTTCAGTTTTTGTCTGTAACAAAAACTACGTCACTGCTTACGTCACAGTACCTAAAATCGTCATAACATAGAATAAATACACTCAAAATTTGAGCATGCAATGTTAGACAGTCCTCATTCGTTTTTTAAACAAGTTTTAATAAATACATACCTGGTATTATCTATATATATATATAGTTTGTTTTTTAAATATATATTTAAAGTTATCAGAACAAAGTTTCAATTTAAAATTGTTTTATTTTTACCCTTTTAATAAATTTATTTAATTTTTTACTCCTTTGATAAATTTGATGATTTTACTTTACTTATGATACAAACTCTCTGTTATTAAATTTTCAACTCCAATCCCCACAGGCAATATTCATTTTACGTCGCTCAGAGGGCGTTTTTTTATTTTGCTAGTTCATAATTATGAAAAATAGAATCGGGAAATTTTACAGGGCACTACCTTTGTACAAGTCGAGCTAATCTTTTGGTATTAAAGGCAGAAAAGAAATCCAAGGCGTCGAAACTTATTAACAAGAATTATTGTATAGCCGACAAGAATACAGTGAGAATAAATGGTAATACTCTAGTTTGGCTTCGGGTTACCCTTACATCGTTAAAATCGTGGTTAGGGTAACCTGAAGCCATACTTTTTTTAAATGTACAATTGGCTTGCAGAATGTGAAGGGGGTGGACAAAGTAAGAATAAATGGTAATACACCAGTTTGGCTTTGGGTTACCCTTACCAGGCCTTTAGCATGGTTAGGGTAACCTTATTTTTCTATCATTGGAGAATGAGAAAAGTTTTGGTAAACGGATCAGACTTTAGAGTAATAGCTATTGCTGTAAGAAATTGAATTGGTGACCAGAGTTTAGTCCCCAATGAGGCTAAAGAAGGGACAGTTGGTTGGTTAGATTTTACGGCATGTCAACCCATGGGTTATTTTATACTGAAGACATTTTTTTATTCATTCTTGTTAGGTACTCAATTTTTTTCTTCACACTAGATTTTAAAAAACAAACAAAAAATATATATATATATACTAGCAAATATATGCACCCTCCGGGTGCAAGTATTTAAGTTTTAATGTAATGAAATATCGTATTAAATTAGAAACGCGAATGAAACTAAATAAGAATGCAGATAAAACGATTTGAAACAGAAGGAGGTATAATCGAAAAATAGAACAACTGAAATTTACTCTTCCATCACTCTCGTCTTTCATTGTTATTTTTTCTAATTTAAGTATTTAGTTAAAAGAGGGAGTAAAGAATAAAATGACACTTATCTTTTCTTGTTAATAGATTTCATTTAAGATTAATTGAAGAGATTGTTGCTTATATTCATTAAAATAAAACCAAACAGTTAGAAACCAATAATACTAAGCATATATTTATTAAAATTACATTTTTAATATCAATATGCAAATTAGCCTTCCCGTTCACTCTGTAAACCGCTATTTTGTTGTATATATAAATATAATTGCATGTTATTAGTATGTAGACATGGTTAACAGTATTAATAATGTAAAACAATTTTATTAATAATTGAGGTTTAAATAAGGATAAACTCATGGTGAATGTGACGTCAATTACTAAGGGAATTGTGACTTGAGTAGTGATTTAGTTTCGGTTACAGACAGAAAAACACACAATCTCCATTATAATAAGATATTGTATAGCCAACTACTGGACTTCAATAAAACCACAGACACGTGTATATAAAAATATGACCTGTCTTTATTTTCTTCGGTGTGTGGGTGGTGAGAGGCGACGAGTGTTTATAATGAACTTCCGAGGGTGTTTGATGACGGAAAGCGACGAGGTTACGTTCACGGCTACTCGCTGGGGACTGACTGACAGCCTTCGGATCTGCTAGCCTTTATATACGATAAACATGCCCACGCATTTTTTGATCTGATAATGGACATACTTCCTTTTTTATATATTTTCATCTTTCTCTCCACCTCCTCACCGGAAGAGGAGTCTTCCGTTTTCCTTTTTTCTTTTATATATTTCTTCATCTTCTCCCTGCTTCTTGACCGGAAGATCTCTCTTCCATTCTCCCCCTTTTTATATATATATATTGCACGATATGCAACAGAATCTATATTTAATAAGCAGGATAGGCAACCAGACTAGGAGAAGGAAAACTCTGAATTAATACCTGTAAAACTCCACACTATCTATCATGATTATATGGATACAAGCTATTTACAAAGACTTCTCTATTTGTCTTAGTCAGAAGGACCCAGTCTGCCATACCCATAGCTGGAGGGAGAGTAGCTGGATTCATACCTTTCTCAAGGGTATTAGTACACTACTCATTTTCCTTAGACTAGATATTTACAGATCTATGAAATTGTCTAAACAGAAGCGCGTGCTTTATTGGTGAGAGTTATCGACCTGTCAACCCGAGTTCAAATCTTTGACGAAGCCATAGTCCACATAGCGCCAATACCATTCGGAAAGGTATGATTCCAACTACTCTCCCTCCAGCTATGGGTAGGGCAGACTGGTCCCTTTTGGCTAAGAAAATAGCTATGGGTAAATAGTAGGACACACTGGGCTCTTTAACCTTAGTTAGGCAACTAGTCTAGGAGAAGGAAAACTCTGAATTCAAACCTGTTAAACTCCACACTATCTATCATCGGTATATGGCTACAAGCTACTTACAAAGATTTCTCCATTTACCTTAGCCAGAAGGTTATTACAAGTTGCTTAAAGTTGCTTATCATTGTAGTTGGTTGGTTGGTTGGTTTATTGATTTTAAGGGCATGTCAACCCGCCCAGGGTTATATCATGCCTAACGGTTAGGGTATAATACATATTGTGTATTCATATATATACTTTTTAGTAATTGATTTTAACAATGTGTTAGCATTATTGGGGATTATGTTGTATGGTATTGATTTGTTTCATGTCTATATTCTATGGTATAATTTTATTTCCCTCAAAAAGGAGAGAATATCCTCCATGTTGACATTTTCAAACAGATCTTTCATATTGTTTGCTTTAAAATAACGGTTTCTGATGTAAGCAAGAAACCCATGAATAAGTGTTTAACTGCCAGGGGTGTTTGACATGTTTCACATTGTGGTTGTTATTGCAGCGATAATTGTTGGAATATTTTGGTGATATAAGCCGTGCTGCGGCCCATCACTTAAATTTATAGACTAAGCGAGGTCACGTGGTTTAAAACTCAGCCAATCAACAGCCCGAATACGTGGTTGGTTAACTACTTCATCGCTGTTACTGACATACGTCCATTTGCAATCATTGACTGCAAGACTCAAGAGCACAAAGGAACAACCAAAGGATCATACCTAATATTAAGGAACACTAAGGAACAACCAAAGGATTCTTCCCTAAGGATCGTGCTCTGCCTAACACAAAGGATCTCCGCTAGACAGCGCTCTTGCTTGAAACCGAAAGGTTGGCCACAAAAATTGTAACAAATAATGATGATGATTGTAGGAATGTTGATGATGATAATTATCTTCCACACCTGAAGATGGTACAAATTCGTGCAGAAAGAGCTCGTGAAAGAACCTTTGGTGGATTGCTACACAAAATCCAGCCGGATATTAAAAAGACAGTTAGAAATGATCGAATAAAAACTCGTCGGACAAGAATTGTCCGTAGAGTTTAACAAAACATGTTTAATAGAAAAAAGGCTGCCAAAATATATATTAAAAAATTATTATCACTCTTTATATATATATATATATATATATATATATATATATATATATATATATATATGTGTCTGTGTGTGTGTGTGTGTGTGTGTGTAAATTGAAAATGGAAGTGAATCCGACGATATATTGAAAAAAGAAATAAAGGAAAGAAAGTATTAAATGGATAAAATAGGATTATTTTAATTAATTTAACTTACACGTGTTTCGGTTAGGAGTTTATCCATGTGGACATTATTCTATCTATTATTATTTTCAAATAACAAAATGAAATAAAATAATAATAATAGAAAACATATAGAAATGTTCAGCACACAAAGAAACATCGACCTTCCTCAGAGTAAATCCGTTTGTTATTTTAAAATAATAATAGATAGAATAATGTACACATGGATAAACTCCTGACCGAAACACGTGTAAGTTAAATTAATTAAAATAATCCTGTTTTATCCATTCAATACTTTCTTTCCTTTATTTCTCTTTTCAACAAACACACACACACACACACACACACACACATATATATATATATATATATATATGTGTGTGTGTGTGTGTGTGTGTGTGTGTGTGTGTGAGTGTGTGGTTCAGTACTTTTTAAAACCAGCATTTATTCACGGTTGGATATCACTATTAAAACTGCACATGTCGTATGACACGTGCATCTTATTAAATCTTTTTTCTACCACTTCCCCATACACTTATATTCTCTTCTAAGCCCCTTTCTTACAGCCGCAATTTCTTTTCCTTTTACCTCCGTCTCCCCAGTCTCTAATTTATTCAATTATTCATATTGCTGTTATTTCAGTCTATTGTTCCAAGACCCCACCCGCTCGTCTATTCGGTCCATTCGTTTAGCCCACCCCCCTCTACACCCAACCCTCTCTCTATTTCTCTTTCTCACACTTTCTCTTTCTATCTCTATCTATCTTTCTATCTATCTGTCTCTCGTTGTTCTTTTACAGAACCTCCGTCTCGTCTATTCGGTCCATTCGTTTAGCCCCCCCTCTACACCCACCTCCCTCTCTCTCTCGTTCGCTCTCTCTTCTCTCTCTCTCTCTCTCTCTCTCTCTCTCCTCTCTCTCTCTCTCTCTCTCTCAACATTTTCTCTATATATATCGATCTATCTTTCTATCTATCTCTCTTTGTTATTTTCCAGAACCTCCCTCTCGTCTAATCTGTTCATTCGTTTAGCCCCTCCCTTCTACACCCACCCTTCGCACTTTCTCTTTCTCACACTTTCTCTCTCTATCTCTCTCTCTCTCTCTCTCTCTCTCTCTCTCTCTCTCCATCTCTCTCTCTCTCTCTATCTATCTATCTATATATCTATTCCGTTTATTCGTTTATGTCCTCCTTCTACCCCCCTCTCTCTCTCTCTCTATTCTATCTATCTATCTATCTCTCTATCTATCTATCTATCTCTATCTTCTTTCTTTCTCTCTCTCTCTCTCTCTCTCTCTATATATATATATATATATATATATATATATATATATATATATATATATATATTATTTTATTCTGTCCATTCGGTTATGCCCCTTTGGTTCCCATCTCTCTCTCTCTCTCTCTCTCTATCTCTCTCTCTCTCTCTCTCTTTCTATCTATCTATCTATTCCGTTTATTCGTTTATGTCCTCCTTCTACCTCTCTCTCTCTCTCTCTTCTCTCTCTTCTCTTCTATCTATATTATATATATATATATATATATATATATATATCTTTCTTTCTTTCTTTCTATCTTTTTTTCTTTTCTTGCAATTCAATCCTCCAAAGAATTCCTGTAATTCTTCGAGTTGTCACTGCATCTCGTCGGATTCACCGGATTAGACAGTGAGGGACAAGACGACCGCCACGGTGCCGGGGAATGGCACGTGTTTCAACAAGACTACAGGCTGCTAGACACAGCTTAGGATTTTGAGATCTTCTTAAATAAATAGATGCGAGTTATTGTGATAATTGAAATTATTTATGTATGAATTGGTGATAGTAGAGATGAGGTTGAGTCCAGGAACACAGGAGAATCGATCAACTGAGATCCTTTGAAATCCATAAAATAAACAGAAGCATAAAATTAAGAAATCAATCAATTATTATTTACTCCTTTTGAGTTTTCATATTAGTGATAGCTGATGGTCTTTCACTGGAGTCTGAGTGACAGCAAGTCTCCTCATGTCTCCAGGACTCTTCTGAGTATTCTGGCAGATTGAAGCAGTGCAGTGTTCTGAATGGTTTGAATCCTTCCTCTGATTCCCAAACTTTCCAAGCCCTTTTCTAATCCTTTTGGGACTGTTCCAAGTGCACCAACTACACTTGGTATCACTTTCACTTTCATATTCCACAACTTTTTCAGTTCTCTGGCAAGGTCCAGATATTTGTCCATTTTTTCATTTTCCTTTAGCTTCACCCTGTGATCTGCTGGCACTGCAAAATCCACCAGTTGGCAAGTTGTTTCTCTTTTGTTAATCAACACTAGGTCTGGTCTTCTTGCTGGGATAAGGTGATCCGTTTTTATTTCCAAGTCCCAGAGAATTTTATGCGTTTCGTTCTCAAGAACAGATTCTGATTTATGCATATATCGTTTTGTTGTATGGTCAAAATTAATTTTTTTGCATAATTCCCAGTTGATCACCTTCCCAACCCAGTCGTGTCTAGTTTTGTATTCTCGTTGTGCTAGTCTGCTACATTCGCAGAGTATATGGTTTACAGTCTCATCTCTATTACCACAAAGTCTACATTTACTATTTTGTTGGGTCTCATCAATTTTCGCTTTGATGTAGTTTGTCCTTATTATCATCATCATCATTATTATTATTATTATTATTATTATTATTATTATTATTATTATTATTTTCACTCCTTTTGAGTTTTTCACACCAGCGTTAGCTGATGGTATTTCAGTGGAGTCTGAGTAACAACAAGTCTCCCCATGTCTCCAGGACTCTTCGGAGTATTCTAGCCAATTACAGCAATGCAGTAGTCTGG
>CM042166.1:9894696-9929696 GCA_023376005.1 Doryteuthis pealeii | reverse complement strand
TCCTATACCTTTTTGATTACTACTGTCTTTCCCTCCCTTTTCTCTCTCTCTCTCTCTCTTTCCCCCCTCTCTCTCTCTCTCTCTTTCCCCCTCTTCTTCCTTATTCCGTCTTCATCACTATTCAATCTTCTTGATAACTCTTTCTTCTCTCTCTCTCTCTCTCTCTCTCTCTCTCTCTCTCTCTCTTCTCTCTTCTCTCTCGTGTGCGCGCGCTCTCACTTGTCTACTCTCTCTCTCTCTCTTTCCCCTCTCTCGCTCTCTCCTTACTTTCCGTCTTCATCACTATTTACTCTTCTTATTGATAACTCTTTATTTTCTCTCTCTCTCTCTCTCTCTCTCTCTCTCTCTCTCTCTCTCTCTCTCTCTTCTCTCTCTCTCTCTCTCTCTCTTTTCCTCTTCGCTCTCTTTATTTTCCGTCTTCATCACTATTCAATCTTCTTGATAACTCTTATTCTCTCTCTTTCTCTCTCTCTCTCTCGCGCGCGCGCGCGTTCTCACTTGTCTACTCTCTCTCTCTCTCTTTCCCTCTCTCGCTCTCTCCTTATTTTCCGTCTTCATCACTATTTACTCTTCTTATTGATAACTCTTTATTCTCTCTCTCTCTCTCTCTCTCTCTCTCTCTCTTCTCTCTCTCTCTCTCTCTCTCTCTCTCTCTCTCTCTCTCTCTCTCTCTCTACTCGATCCACCCTTACTCTCCTCTTGATCACCCTTTATAACCCCTTGATCTCTCCTGACTGTCTCCCTGGACCATTCCCATGCGTTTTGTTTCATGCACTTTTAACGATGTTATTAATTCTTTAACAGTCAAGCAATGACCCATATCTTGGTGAAACCTTTTTAACCCCAGGGAATCTGTTTCAAATTTCAACAACAACATTCTCACCCATTTTGAAAAATGGTGTACACAAAAGGATTAGTTCTATAAATGTATTTAAAAGACAAACTTTTTAAAGATATTGACACGAGCGATATAGATTGGTTGAGAATAATTAAAGTTTACAATTAAAGCTTTCAGTCTTTTAGGCACCTTGTCGGCTGGAGCTTTAGAATATTAAGAGGGGGACACTATCATTTCTTGAACAGTCGCTCGATGTTATAGTTTACCGTCATTTATTTGTACGAACGAGCTTCAGATAAGCTTATGTTAATAAGTTCATTAAAAACATTTACGTTTCCAAATTTTCTTACACTAAGTTTATTACCTCAAGAAATACGAAATTTGAAGCCATATAATTGTATTATTTGTATTATTCGGACTATATTCCACATCTTCAATGTTATCAGTACAACGTTTCGGCCGATGTACCCTCCGGCCTTCAAATATTTCTTGTCGGACTCGGGAACCTTCTCGGACGCGGGAACCATTTCGGACTCGGGAAACTTCTTGTTGTATACGGGAACTATCACTAAACTTTGAACCTAACACTTTATTCAGTCCACGGGGGTATCCTGTTCTCATTCCGCTAACAATAGCTGGGGTAGAGGCGTTAAGCTGTGTTAATTATATTCTACGTTACTGCTGCCCTTGACCAGGATTGAACCTGCAGTCTAGAGATAACTGTCACTTAGAACTCTTTTATTCACAAGGCTATGTGTCCAATACTGATTGTCAAGCTTCATCTAAAAAATTCAGATAAATACCATATAACTGTATATGAACTCGTAGTATCAGATAAGAATACTTGACCTGTGTTATCATTCGTTACTTGAAACCGTATAATTGCTTATAAAAAAGACTTAGGCATTAAATAATCCATCAAGGTTTGACATGCCATAAAACTAATCGACCAACCATCAAAGATGACTCTCATATACTTTGTCAGTTATGAGGAGAGGGACACTATCATTTCTTGAACAGAAGGTCGGTGTTAAAATTTACCGTCATTTATTTATTGGCCGTTGGATCAAATTTCAAATGTAATGTGGAATGGTTGCCACCATTCCACATTCCTCAGGCTGGGGTCTCTGGATGGAAACCTCGACGGATCGTTTCACTACGCATAAAATGAATTATTCAGGCTCTCCACGTGTGACTTTGCGAGATCTAGTCCAACAGACATTTGACAACCTTCAGAGGTTGTTGGTTGGTCAGGTGAGTGTTTGGTTGGTTGGTTGGTTGGCTTACCAGCATTGCAACCCTTGTCGGATTATTTATCTAATGATGATAATATAATATATATCATTTATTTACCAGCCTCTCCACACGAACAGGATGCGATGCAAGGTCATTTTCTTAAGCGGAGTTTAACAGGTTTGAATTCAGAGTTTTCCTTCTCTCTCTAGACTGATTACCTAGCCAAGGGTAAAGAGCCTAGTCTGCCCTACTATTTACACATAGCTGGAGGGATAGTAGTTGAATGTATACTTTTCCAAGGGTATTATATTTACCAACCCCTCTACATGTGTGGATGTGACACAAGGTCAATTTCTTAAGCGGAGTTTAACAGGTTTGAATCAGAGTTTTTCTCTTAGACTGGTTATCTAAATATTAAAGAGCTCAGTCTACTCTACTGTTTATCCATAGCTGGAGGGAGACTATATGGATTCATTTTAACTGGGGTCGACAAGTCCATTTCCTACGACTCTAACCATTACACCACGCGCCTCCTATATAATATAATATATATTATGCTGCTGGAGAAGTAAGTGATATTCCATGGACACCGACTCATGGACACACCAATATTGGCCAACCAATTTAAACATACATAAATCAGCTATGTACGGACACTACATGCCATGCTGAGGACTAGCCTGCACCGTTGACTGATAGGAACGGGTGGTGAGAGAGAATCATAGGAATCTGTGCTATTTTTTTGAGATATAGCTATATATATGTTTTGTTGAACTCAACAGACAATTCTTGTCGGACGAGTTTTTGTTCGATCCTTTCTAACTGTCTGGCCATCTTTTTAATATCCGGGTGGAATTGGTGTATGAATCCAATAAAGGTTTTACCACGAGCGCTTTCTGCACAACGTAGTGCATCATCAGGTGTGGAACTGGTGAGATGTTTCCATTGTTTCTTTTTAAACAAACAGTAGAAGTAGGAATCAGTAGTAGGAGGGGGTCACAAGTTTATAAGAATGCATGAGGAATGGTGGGAGGAGAATTGGCGCGAAATTATAGGCATTTGAGAACAAATTGACTGGTTTCAAAGTTTATCTTGTCTCTGGTGGGGTTTTTCTTTTAATATATAAGGCTTCGAGTATTTGAAGTTTTTTTCTGTTTGAATTGTCTGTTGTGTTCAACAAAACATGTTTAAAAGAAAAATGCTGCCAAAACACACTTATTCTAATATATATATATATATATATATATATATATATATATATATATATATATATATAAAGAAGAAGAAGAAGAAGAAGAAGAAGAAGAAGAAGAAGAAGAAGAAGAAGAAAGTGAAAGTGAGAATAAGAGAGAAAGAAAAAGAAGAATGTATCAGCATAGTAAGCACACGAAAGAAAGAATGAAAGAAAGAGAGTAAGAGTGAAAGAAATGAAGGAAGAAAAGAAAGAATGAATGAATGAATGGAAAGAAAAGAAAAAAAGAAAGAAAGAAAGAAAGAAAGAAAGAAATGAAGGAAGAAAGAAAGAAAAAATGAAATAATGAAAGGAAGAAAGAAAGAATGTAATGAAAGAATGAAAGAAAGAAAAAATGAAAGGATGAAAGAAAAAAAGAAAGAAGGAAAGGATGAAAGGAAAAAAGAAGGAAGGAAAGGATGAAAGAAAGAAAGAAAGAAAGAAAGGCATTACTGATGAGCTGAGCTCAAACAGATAAATAGAAGAGGTGGGGGACGAGGACGAGGAGGAAAGAGATGGAAAGAATTCTAAAGTCGCCAAAACTGATCACGGAAATAGGGGAGGCAATAAGAGAGAGACAGAGACAGAGAAAGAGAGAGAGAGAGAGAGAAAGAATGAAAGAAAGAAAGAAAGAAAGAAAGAGAAAGAGAAAAAGTGAAAAGAAAAACAAATGAAAAAACTATCCCTTATCACATTTAACTAAAATACGGACTGGATAACAAGATACCCCCCCCCAGGGGTATTTTTGACGAGAAGGGGGTTACGGAAATGTAACACCATTAAAATGCGTAGTGTCTGTGCGAAATGAAACTAATAAAAAATGAATGAATAAAAAAATAAACGTACACACACACATGATAGCTATCAACTGATTGGATAAGGTTATAGTGGGGAAAATGAAAGAGCAAGAAGAAAGAAAAAACTGATAGCAAAAATGTCCGCTTAAAACAGAGAAAATCAAAGGGACATACTGAAAGGAACGAACATTTCTAAGTGCATAATTCCACAATTTTTGGTCAGAAGTTAATTTTAACCAGAAGTTACTAGAATTGTAATAATATATATGTTAAGAGAAGGAAATGAATCCGACGGTATAAGTAGAGATAAAAGGATATGAAAACAACACAATATGCTGTTAAAGTGAAAACATTTTATATCATGTTCATAGCTAATATTGAACAATATTTCGATTTATAAAAATCATCATCAGAGCTTGTTTTTACTCCGGACTCATCGAGAGCGGAGTCGAAAATAAAATGAATTCAACATTTTTTTTTTACTTTATATATAATAAAAAATTAAAAATTAAAAAAATAAATACAAAAAAAATAAATTATTTTCTAAAAATCCGTCGCAGGCCTACTGTCAACAGGTTAATACTCATCCTGTTTGAAAAAGAGAATTTGTCTATTGTCGATTTTGAAATATGTCTTCTTTTTTCAAAAACTGTTACACTAAGATATACATGACTGTCGCTGACCGAGAAACGCGTTGGCGGATGTGCTTATATTTTAAACTACTGCATAACTTTTTTGCAACATCAATGTTTTCGTTTTGAATTCATATTATTTTCGTCTCCGCTCTCGATGAGTCCAGAATAAAAACAAGCTCTGAAGATGATTTTTATAAATCGAAATATTGTTCAATATTAGCTATGAATATGATATAAAATATTTTCATTTTAACAGCATATTGTGTGTTTTCATATCATTTTATCTATAGAAATAGTATATGTACCGCCGAAGGTAGTTCCTCACTATCTGTTGTTGTTGTTGTAGGCATCCTTCCGTCTAATAAAGACGATGGCGTAGTGTCCACATATTTTTAAACTGCATCTGCGTGAGTGGCTGAACAGGCAATTTTTTGAATGGCAATCTCTGCTTCAGTGACTGCAAACAAACAGTAATGCTTGCTGCACTTACTGTTGTCTCTCCTTCCTTCTGGCTTTGAAACTTAGAATGAGTACGATCTTATGTTTACTAAATCAGCGGTCCCCAACCTTTTTTGCGCCCCGGACCGGTTTCATCTAAGACAATATTTTCATTGACCGGCCTTCATATGCTCCGGCCTATATTTCCTCGATAATCGTTAATGACGTAATCTAATAATATGTCAAATGCAAACATCAACAGACAATAAACAACCATTTTGTTCATAAATTAATAATCAACAACATCTCTGTAAACGAAAATATTTATTTTAGAACGAAAATCCTTTCTAATAAGAAATAATTATAATAAAAATAAACTCGTTCTGTGCGGCCCAGTACCTAATGGCCCGCAGCCCAGTACCTAATGGCCCGCGGCCCGGTACCGGGTCGCGCCCCGGTGGTTGGTAACCGAACTCGCTGTAAGCTAAATAACTAAAAAAAATTTTTACAAACATCCATTAACCTTCAGCACAAAACAATGGTCCTTGGTTCTGTATTGCACTATTGAGTTCCGAATTATCTATATATTAATACTCGTAGTTCCTTATTGTAACGCCGTTATCATCTTGACAACATCCTATGGTTAAAATGAGACCGGTACAACGTCCCAGATGAAATCAAATGTAATCTGATTATTGGCGTGTTGGCTTATGAACGACAAAACAGGGAATAGTCAGAAAAGTTTAGTTTGTTATTGGATTTTAACGGTCGGATGTCAACTGATGGTTGGGTTTATTTATACCAAAGACACTTGAATGGGTATTCTTGCTGGTATTCAAATTTTTTCTAAACTCAATTTTTAAACACATTTTTAACTCATTTCTTCTATTTAACCCATAGATAGGACCCTAACAGCGTATTGACCCTGCCGATTAGAGTGGACCTGAGAGTAATGTCGATAAAGGGGTATTCCCACCCATCCAGAATACTAGAATTGAAAATTTCACCACTATATGCAGTTTTAACGTCGTACCCCAGGACACTAGAACCCTCGGCACAGCCCTCCAGCTCATATATGATAAAAAGGATTGGGGGTTGCCATAAGGGAAATTGGCTTAGATAACCATATAGGTGCTAGGACCCAAAATTGGAACTTCCCTATTTATATGCAGTTTAACGTTCTTACCCAAGATAAAAAAGTTTTTCAATTGTATTTATTTTGCTGATATCCACCTATGTCAGATGAAGACAGTCGATTATTGTGGGGAGCTATGCACAGACCGAAGATCATACGGTGGTCAGTGTAAAAAGTGCGTGTCCCCATCGGTTATTTCCCGCTTTGTGGCGCTTCGGGTACTGGGTAGTTTTCAGGGGTACCATTATAGTATGTGCTACCTTTATAAATGTGGCCAATGGGAAAAATAATTGATAGAATAAGAAAGAAGAAAGAAAGGAAAGAAAGAAAAGAAAGAAAAGTAAGAAGAGAAAGAAGAAAAAGAAATAAATAGATAGAGGAAAAAAGAAAGAAGAAAGAAAGAAAGAAAGAAAAGTAGTGAAAGAAAGAAAAGACAAAAGATGAAAATAAAGAAAAGAAAGAAAAAGTTAGAGAAATACATGGAAGAAAGAAGAAAAGAAAAGTAGTGAAAGAAGAGAAAGAAAAGGTAGAGAAAGAAAGAAGAAGAAAGAAAGAAAGAAAAGTAGTAAAGAAAAAAGAAAAGTAGAGAAAGAAAGAAAAAAGTAGAGAAAGAAGAAAAGAGAAAAAAGAAGAGAAGAAAGGTCAATAAGTCGTGAAAAAGAAAAAAAGAAGACAAAGCAAAGATATACTATTTGAAAAGAAAAAAATGAAAAAAGAAGAAAAAAAAAGCAACGAAACTTATCATTGGAAAAGAAAATGTTACTGAATTTGAAGCAGTTTTGGTTGATGTTTTGCTTTACGGCATCTACAATCCTTTTTTGCCATTTAATACCATCATTTTTGATAAACAAAGGATTCGGGATTTGCTTACAGTTCAAAACAAAAAAAAGATACACATTTTAAATGAACGAATGAAAATTGATTTTTTAAAAAAATAAAATAAAAGGAACTTGATAAATGGAAAGAAATGTTTCTAATTGAAAAAGAGGAAGACAGAAAGAACAAAAAGGGAACAAAAAGAATTTGAAGACTATACAGCACCGAGGAACGAAAGAGCAAACAGAGACATACAGACTGGCAGACACACACAGACAGCAGACAGACAGACAAAATAATTTAAAAAGAAAGAACAAATTAAAGAAAGAAATAAGGAAGAGAACAGATAAATCAGTGGAGATTAAGAAAAAAAAATAGGTTTTTGGTTCGTTGTTTTGTTTTACGGCATATCAACCCTCTTTTGGTTCATTTAATGCCGATCAAATCATTTTGGTAAACAAAGGACTGACGGTTCCTTACAGTGCGAAAAGATTAAATTTACTACGAAAGAAAAAGAAATTTTAAAAAAAGAAAAAAAAGAACGAACTTGATCATCCAAAAAAAATGTTACTAATTTGAAAAGAGAGTAAAGAAAAAAAGAAGAAATTGAAAGACTATTCAGTACTGAGGAATGAACAGACAACAGACAGAAAGACAAATTAAAAAAATGAAAGAAGGAAAGAAAGAAAGAAATGTAAGTCCGGGAAAAAAAAAGATAAAACAAGAATATATAAATTTGAAACGAAAGAAAAAATAAAAAAGAAGAGAAAAAGAAGGAAACTTGATCATTGGAAAGAAAGTTTTTACTAATCTGAAAAAGAAAGAAGAAGAAAGAAAAGAAAGAAAGAAAGAAAAGAAAGGCCAAATAAGTTCGTTAAAAAAAAAGAAGAAAAGCAAAAATATACTAATTTGAAACGAATAAAGAAAATGATTTTTTCATTTAAAAGAGCGAAACTTGATCATTGGAAAGAAAATTTGAACTATTGAATGAAATAAAGAATGAATAGAATGAAGAAAGGAAAGAAGAGAATGAAAAGAACGATAAAAAAGTGTGAAATTTTAAAGCCTATTCTGTAACTAGAAACGAAAGATCAATAGAGACAGCTCAAACAGAGACAGGGAAAGAGAAAGACTTTGTAACAAAAAAGGAATTAATTTTAAATGTTACATAAATCGTGAGGTTTCCTACCAATTATGACTGTAGCGTTGTAAACACTTAATGACGGTATTGTAAATGGAAAGTTAGCATTATAATGTCTAAAAGTTATTGGGACATCAGTTAACCTTTCAATGAACCTAGCGTTGAATTTCTCATCGGCTAAAGGCAAAGCGTGTGACGGTAACTGAGTTAGCTTAGAATTTGGCGGTTAGTCGAAGGGGCCAGACATGATATGATCGTCTGTCCCAGTAAGCCATTTTCTGACCGGTGCTTAAACCTTTGGGGCTACGGTTTTATTAAAGACGTCCTTTGAAAAATAAAGTCTTCCTTCATAATTTAAAACAAAAAGAATGAGCAGACAACTGTTGCATGGGCCAAGTTCGAGTTTGTATGTAGTAGTAGTAGTAGTAATAGCCGTCGTTAGTTCAGAAACAACATACGCACGTTGTATAGTCAAAAAGGGGTTGTTTATTTCTTCTAGACCTCGTGGGTTCTTTTTTCAGAGAGGAGAGTGAGAGAGGTAAGGTCAAGCTTAAATCACGTTCATGCGCGCTGCTTCATTGTTCGGAGTCCCAACAAATGCGTTCGACCCTACTTGGGTCTGTGAAAAAGGGACAAATTTTCTTTATTTCCATTTGAGGTCCCGGAGCTGGGAAGGTCACATTCACTTCCGCTCCTCCGCAGAAAACCGGACTTCCGTTTTTATTTTTTAACTCTGTTCCGGGTCAGTTGGTCGGCCAGTTGGAGTGTTTACCGCGTCAAATTCTAACCTCTCTTTGTTCTTATTTCTCTTTCTTCTCTTTCTCCAGAAATCGATACGTTTTCTTTTCAATCCTCAAATTCCCCGTAGAAACTAATAAATTACGCTACACAACCGGAGCGGCCGCAAACAGAACCCGAATCAAACCAGAGGAAAAAATCCGACCAAAGAAAAACTAATCCTCCGCTCGACCATTTTTTATACCCGACTCAAAGTGCGGTATACAACATAAATATGAATCCAAAAGAAACAACTGAATCATAATACTAACACATGCAACATATACACACACGTACATGAAGATGTGTGCTGTTAAATATATATAATATATATATATAGTATATATATATATATATATATATATTAAATGAGTGTGTTTTGGCAGCATTTTTCTTTTAAACATGTTTTGCTTGAACACAACAGACAATTCAAACAGAAAAAAAAATAATACTCGAAGCCTTATATATTTAAAAAAAAAAAACCTTAGACAAGATTAAAACTTTGAAAGCAGTCAACATGTCCTCAAATGCTCTAATCTCGCGCCAATTCCCCTCCCACCATTCCTCATCGCATTCTTATAAACTTGTGACCCCCTGCCTACTACTAGTATTCACTACTGCTACTGTTTGTTTAAAAAAGAAAAATGGAAACATTCTCACCAGTTCCTCGCCTTATGATGGCACTAGGTTGTTCGCGAAAGCGTCGTTGTAAAAACTTTGGTATTTACACACCAATTCCACCCGGATATTAAAAAGATGGCAGACAGTTAAAGGGATCGAACAAAAACTCGTACGAACAAGAACTGTCTATTGAGTTCAACAAAACATATATATATATATAGACTATATTTAAAGCTCTTGCACGGATTCCTATTGATTCTCTCTCGCCACCCGTTCTATCAGTCAACGGTTCAGGCTAGTCCCAGCATGCGCATGTAGTGTCCGTCCATAGCTTTGTTTTATGTATGTTTAAAATTGGTTGGCCAATATTGGTGTGTCCAGATGAGTCGTGCCATGGAACATCACTTACTTCTCCAGCAGCATGAATACATATATACATCATAGTAGGAGGCGCGTGGTGTGATGTGTAATGGTTAGAGTCGTAGGAAAGTGGACTCGTCGACCCGAGTTCGAATCCTGCGACGAGGCTGTTTGCATTTCACAATAGCGCTCGTATCCCGTGGAAATATTTTAATCCAATATAGTTCCGTCTCCTCTCAGGTCTATGGCGTAAAGGTCGAGCAGGAACAGCAAAGTGGGTTACTTCTACGGCTGGAGTAGGTTAGCCGAGTTAGTGAAGAAGGGGAAAAGACTACTAGGTTCGAAATCATGTGTAAACACCGGACGCTTAGAAATTCGAGACTGCTGTGCGCACTCTGCTCGTGCGGAGGGGGATTAGATAAAGTATATATCAATCACAACCACTACGATAACATATGAGCCCACATACATATAAGCACATTATTACTACATAAACACAATACGTAGATTAAAAACAACATGCATTATTATACACATACATATACACATACGCAATATAGCACCAGGGAACATTTGCGTCNAGCAGAAATGAGAAGGAGAGGAGACAAGAAAGAAAAGAAAGAATCAGGAAAAGAGGGAGAAAAGAAATGAATGGAAGAGAAAGAAAGAAAGGGAAAGACAAAGGACAAGGACTTAAGACAAGAAGAAGATTAAAAAGAAAAAAGGTAAGAGAGTGAAGTAGGTGAAATGAATAGGAATATGAATAATGGAATAAGATAAGAAAAAAATGAAATAAATGAAAGGAAGAAAAGAAAGAATATGTAATGAAAGAATAAAAGAAAGGAAAAAATGAAAGAATATGAAAGAAAAAAAGAAAGAAGGAAAGGGATGAACAGGAAAAAAAAGAAGGAAGGATAACGGGTATTGGTAATTTTTGAAACAAAGGAAGAAAGAAAAGGTGAAAGGAATTTCTCAAGAAGAGAAAGAAAAAGAAAGAAGGCAATTATTACTGATGAATAGCTGAACTTCAATACAGATAAATTATGAGAGTGATGATTGGTCGGACGAGGATGAGGAGGGAAAGAGATAGCGAAAGAATTCTAAAGTCCGCCAAACATTGATCACGGGAAATACGGGCGAGCGCAATACGAGAGGAGACAGCAGACAGGAAGAAAGAGAGAGATGAGAAGAGAGAAAAGAATGAAAAAAGAAAGAAAGAAAGAGAAAGAGAAAAAGTGAAATAGAAAAACAAATGAAAAAACTATCCCTTATCACATTTAACTAAAAATACGGAACTGGGGATGATTAACAAGATACCCCCCCCCAGGGTATTTTTGACCGAGAGGGGGAGAAATGTAAACACCATTAAAATTGCCGTAGTGTCTGTGCGCAAATGAAACTAATAAAACAAATGAATGAATAAAAAATAAAACGTACACACACACACATGATAGCTATCAAAATTGATTCGATAGGTTTATAGCTTGGAAAAAAAAAAATGAAAGAAGCAAGCAAGAAATAAATAAAAAAAAAAACTAAAGCAAAAATGTCCGCTTAAACAAAGAAAATAAAAGCGGACAAAAACTGAAGGGACTAGCGCATTTCTAACTCTCGTGCATAATTCCACAATTTTGTGACGCACAATAAGTTTTAATTTTAACCAGAAGAAATGTTACTAGAGGTAATTTGCTAATAATAGTATATTTAAGAGAAAGGAAATTGAATCCGACGGTATCTATAAGTAAAATAGATTTAAAAGGATATCGAAAACACACAATCTTGCTGTTTGTTTAAAGTGAAAATGTTTTTATATTCATATTCATAGCCTAATATGAACAAATATTCGATTTTTAAAAATCAATTCTCAGAGCTTGTTTTTTTTATTCCGCGGGCCCTCATCGAGAGCGGAGACGAAAATTAAATCAATTTTTTTTTTACTTATATATAAGAAAATACAAAATAAAAAAATAAATCACAAAAAATAAAAAATATATTTTTCTTAAAAAAATCCGTTGGCAGCCTACCGTCAACGGATTAAAATACTCATCCTGTTTTGACATAGAGAATTTGTCTATTGTTCGAATTTGAAAATAATGTCTTCCTTTTTTCAAAAAACTGCTTTTAATTGGACATATATTTTACGGCATGTCAACGTATGGTTTGGGTTCATATTTTAACCAAAGACACCTGATGAGCGTTTATCTTGCCTGGGTATTCAAATTTTTTTCTTAAAACTCATTTTTTAAACACAATTTTATCTATTAACCCATAGCTAGGACCCTAACAGCGTATTACCACCTGCCGATTAGAAGTGGAACTGAGAAGTATATGTCGAATAAAGGGGTATTTCCACACACACAGAATACTACGGAATTGAAATTTCACCACTTATTTGCAGCTTTTTTAACGTCCGTACCCAGGACACATAAGACCCCTCGCTACAGCCCCTCCAGCTCATATATTGATGATAAAAAGGATTGCCGGTTTGCCCTAATCGGGCGAAAATTGGCTTTAGATTAACCACATACGGTGCTAGGACCCAAAAATTGGAACTTCACCATTGATAATATGCAGTTTTTAACGTTCTACCCAAGATAGCAAAAATTTCTCAATTGTATTTATTTTCTGATCGATATACCACCTATGGGTTCAGATGAAGACGCCATTTATTGTGGGGACGCTTATGCACAGACCGAAGATCATACGGTGCGTCTAGTGTAAAAAGTGCGCTGTACCCCATCGGTATTCGCCTTTTGTGGCGCTTTAGGCGTACCTCGGACGTAAGTTTTCGGCGGAGGTACCTCTTATTAGTATGTGCCTACTTATAAATGTGGCCAATAGGAAGAAATAATTGATAAAGAAGATGAAAGACAAAGTAGAGAAAGAAAGGAAAGAAAAAGAAAAGAAAGAAAAAGTAAAGAAAGAAAAAAGAAAGAAGCGAAAAAAGATAGTAGGAAATAAAAAGGAAAGAAAAGAAAGAAAAGAAAAGTAGTGATAAAAGAAAAGAAAGAAGTAGTGAAGAAAAGAAAGAAAGAAAAAGTAGGTAGGAAAGAAAAGAAGAAGGAAAAGATAGAGTGAAAAAAGAAGAAAGAAAAGTAAGAAAGAAAGAAAGAAAGAAAGAAAGAAAGAAAGAAAGTATGAATAGAAAGATAAGAAAAGAGAGAAGAAAGAAAGAAAAAAGAAAGAAAAGAATGAAAAGAAAGAAGAAAAGTTAGAGAAAGAAAAAAGAAAGAAAGAAAAAAGAGAGAAGAAAAGGCAATAAGTGCGTTGAAAAAGAAAAAAAGGACAAGCAAAGATACTAATTGAAAAGAAAAAAATGAAAAAGAAGATAAAAAAGAACGAAACTTATCATTGGAAAAGAAAATGTTACTAATTTGAAAGTTTTGGTTCGCCATTTTTGCCTTTACGGCAATCTACAATCCTTTTTGCCATTTAATAGCCAGTCATTTTTGATAAACAAAGGATTCGGGTTTGCTTACAGTTCAAAACAAAAAAAGATACACATTTTAAATGAACGAATGAAAATTGAATTTTTTTAAATAAAAATAAAAGGAACTTGATAAATGGAAAGAAATGTTTCTAATTGAAAAAGAAGGAAGACAGAAAGAACAAAAAAGGGAAAAAAATAAATTTGAAGACTATAACAGCACCGTAGGGAACGAAAAGACAAACAGAGACATACAGACTGGCAGACACACAGACAGACAGACAGACAAAAAAATTTAAAAAAAGAAAGGAACAAATTAAAAGAAAGAAATAAGGAAAGAGTAAATCAGTGGAGATTAGAAAATAAAAAGGTGTTTTGTTTCGTTGTTTTGTTTTACGGCATATCAACCCTTTTTGGTTCATTTATGCCCGAATCAAATCATTTTGTAAATAAAGGACTCGCGGTTCCTTACAGTACGAAAAGATATAAATTTTATACCAAAAGGAAAAAAAAATGAGGAATTTTAAAAAAGAAAACGAAACTTGATCATCAAAAAAAATGTTACTAATTGAAAAGAAAGAGTTAAGAAAGAAAAACAAGAAATTAAAGACTATTCAGTACTGAGGAATGAAAGACTAACAGACAGACAGACAAATTAAAAAATGAAAGGAAGGGAAAGAAAGAAAGAAATGTAAGTCCGGGAAAAAAAAAGATAAAACAAGAATATATAAATTTGAAACGAAAGAAAAAAATAAAAAAAGAGAGAAAAAAAGAAGGAAACTTGATCATTGGAAAGAAAGTTTTTACTAATCTGAAGAAAGAAAAAAGAAAGAAAGAAAGAAGAGAAGAAAAGAAAAAAGAAAAGGCCAAAATAAGTTCGTAAAAAAAAAAGAAAGAAAAGCAAAAAATATACTAATTTGAAACGAAATATAAGAAAATGAATTTTTCATTTAAAAAGAGCGAAACTTGATCATATGGAAAGAGAAATTTTACTAATTTGAAAAATAAAGAATATAAGAAAGAATGAATGAATGAAGAAAGAAAGAAGAAGAAGAATGAAAAGAACGATAAAAAGAAATGTGAAATTTCTACAGACTATTTCTGTAATAGAAAACGAAAATCCATGAGACAGTCAAGCAGACAGACGGGAAAGAGAAAGACTTTGTAACAAAAAAGGTATTAATTGATTAAATGTTTACATAAATCGTGGGTTTCCTACCAATTATGACTGTAGCGTTGTAAAACTTAATGACGGTATTGTAAATGCGAAAGTTAGCATTATAACTGTTAAAAAGTTATTGACATTCAGTTAACCTTTCAATGACCTAGCCGTTGAATTTTCTCATCGGCTAAAGGCAAAGCGTGTGACGGTAACTGAGTTAGCTTAGAATTGGCGGTTAGTCGAAGGGGCCAGACATGATATGATCGTCTGTCCCAGTAAGCCATTTTCTGACCGTGTGGTTAAACCTTTGGGGCTACGGTTTTATTAAAGACGTCTCTTTGAAAAATAAAGTCTTCCTTCATAATTTAAACAAAAAAGAATGAGCACGACAACTGTTGCATAGGGCCAAGTTCGAGTTGTAGTTAGTAGTAGTAGTAGTAATAGCCGTCGTTAGTTCAGAAACAAACATACGCACGTTCGTTATAGTCAAAAAAGGGGTTGTTTATTTCTTCTAGACTCCTGGGTTCTTTTTCAGCAGAGGAGAGTGAGAGAGTAAGGTCAAGCTTAAATCACGTTCATGCGCGCTGCTTCATTGTTCGGAGTCCCAACAAATGCGTTCGACCCTACTTGGTCTGGTGAAAAGGGACAATTTTCTTTATTTCCATTTGAGGTCCCGAGCTGGGAGAAGGTCACATTCACTTCCGCTCCTCCGCAGAAAACCGAGACTCCCGTTTTTATTTTTTAACTCTAGTTCCGGGTCATTGTGTCGGCCAGTTGGAGTGTTTACCGGTCAAATTCTAATCTCTTTGTTCTTATTTCTTCTCCTTTCTTCTCTCCTCCAGAAAATCCAGTACCGTTTTTTTGCAATCCTCAAAATTCCCCGTAGACTATAATAATTACGCTACACAACCGGAGCCGGCAAACAGAAGCCCGAATCAACCAGAGGAAAAAATCCGACCAAAGAAAGAACTAATCCTCCGCTCGACCATTTTTATACCCGACTCAAAGTGCGTATACAACATAAATATGAATCCAAAAGAAACAACTGGAATCATAATACTAACACATGCACATATACACACACGTACATGAAGATGTGTGCTGTAATATATATATATATATATATATATATATATATTAAAATGAGTGTGTTTTGGCAGCATTTTTCTTTTAAACATGTTTTGTTGAACACAACAGACAATTCAAACAGAAAAAAAAATTCAAATACTCGAAGCCTTATATATTTAAAAAAAAACCCCACCTTAGACAAGATAAACTTTGAAAGCAGTCAACATGTCCTCAAATGCCTCTAATCTCGCGCCAATTCCCCTCCCACCATTCCTCATGCATTCTTATAAACTTGTGACCCCCTCCTACTACTGATTCCTACTGCTACTGTTTGTTTAAAAAAGAAACAATGGAAACATCTCACCAGTTCCGCGCCTTATGATGGCACTAGGTTGTGCAGAAAGCGTTCGTGGTAAAAACTTTATTGGATTCATACACCAATTCCACCCGGATATTAAAAAGATGGCCAGACAGTTAGAAAGGATCGAACAAAAACTCGTACGACAAGAACTGTCTATTGAGTTCAACAAAACATATATATATATATATATATATATATCTTAAGCTCTTGCACGGATTCCTATGATTCTCTCTCGCCACCCGTTCTATCAGTCAACGGTTCAGGCTAGTCCTCAGCATGGCATGTAGTGTCCGTCCATAGCTGTTTTATGTATGTTTAAATTGGTTGGCCAATATTGGTGTGTCCATGAGTCGGTGTCCATGGAACATCACTTACTTCTCCAGCAGCATAATACATATATCATATAGGAGGCGCGTGGTGTAATGGTTAGAGTCGTAGGAAATGGACTCGTCGACCCGAGTTCGAATCCTGGACGAGGCTGTTTGCATTTCACATAGCGCTAGTATCCTTGGGAAATATTTTAATCCATATATTCTCCCTCCAGCTATGGGTAAATAGCAGGACACAATGGGTTCTTTAGCCTTGGATAGGTAACCAGTCTAGGAGAAGGAAAACTCTGAGTTCAAACATGTTAAACACCGCTTAAGAAATTGATCTTGTGTCGCAGCCTGCTTGTGCGGAGGGGTTAGTAAATATATATATACACACACATACATATACATATGCCCACATACATATACACATATACTAACATACACACATACGTATAAAAACACATGCATATATACACATACATATACACATAGCAATAGCACAGGGAACATTTGTACATCATGATATTATAGTGATAAACGCTTGTACAACACGAATACCACTCTCTAAATTTTCATGTTTATTGTCCGGTGACAAACCTAAGCAAGATAACTGGTTATCATGTCAATCGCAGGTGTTAAATCAGAGTTGTCCTTCTCCTAGATGGATAACCTAACAAGGAATAAGCGGTCCAACACTCCAAACAAAAAAAAAGAAAAAAAAACTTCTAGATGGCCGTTGAGCTAATAGCTTCCTCCGCCCTTTGAACAGGTCTTGTTTTTCGTCCTGCAGGATGTCTAGCCACCCTCCTCATCAGATAAAATCGGTGGGGTTACCGGTTTAGTCGCCGATGACCCGACTATGAAACAGGTCATACTGGATTACATAGTACCAGGAGCGCATTAAGCGACCTGACACACACATATACACATACATACATATTTACACTCATACATATACACACATACATATAAAGTCTTTCATATACACATATATACATATACAAATGCATATACATACAAATATATATATACACACATACACACATATTATGGACTCTCTCGTCGATTTTCGACGCATGAGGGTTCACACACACAATGAACACCCACACAGTGATTTGTTTATAGTGATGAAGGCTTGTGTTGGACCATCCATACTTTTTGGCACAGTCGATAGGAAAGAATTGGTGCATCAAGGGTTGCCACAAACCCAATCAACGACCGACCTCAGGAATTTTGAATTCAGAGTTATCCCTCTCCTAGACTGGTTACCTACCCAAGGCTGAAGGGCCCAGTCTACCCTACTATTTAACCCATAGCTGGAGGGAGAATTTATGGATTCAGAGCTATCCCTCTCCTAGACTGATTACCCAGTCTGCCCTACTATTTAGCCCATAGCTGGAGGGAGAATATATGGATTCATACCTTTCCCAAGGGTATTAGCGCTATGTGAAACGCCAACAGCTTCGTCTAGGAATTGAACTCGAATCGACGAGTCCATTTTCCACGACTCTAACTACTAGCCCACACGCCTCCATATATACACACCATACACACATACAGTGATAATATGGCGAGTACATTAAAATGAATTTAGCAAGAATTGAAATCACGTTTTTTTTTCATTTTACTTCTAAATTTATTATTTTATTTTATTTTGTTTTATTTTATTTTATTTTATTTTCTCTTGATTTGAATGAATTCAGGCGAGTTGATGTTTAAGAGTCGGGATGTTTTCAGTTGCACCGTGGGGATTTGGTCCGGGGAGCTCTCTCAGAGTATCCCACCCACGACGTCCTCTCTAGTTACCCATCCATTCTTTTTGTTCATTTATTTCTTTCTTTGCTGTTTCCTCACTTGGGCAACTCCTGTCGCATCATCTCGGAGGGGGGCGAAGGGGTAGACCTTCTTTTTTTAACCGATCGTCTCTTCCATCCCTTCATGAATTATTAATTAGTTAGATTGCAATTAAAAATAAAAACGAATCAATCTTACATGTCATAACGTCATTATGACGTCAGCAGGACCCGGTAATTATAGGGGCGGGGTGGGCTGGTAATTGTGTGAAAATAGACAATGATGGGGGGGGGAGGCGAATAAGAGTTTAGTGGGTGATGGGGGATCATCAGGGTTAAAGGAGTTGTGGACAATTTTTATGGAGAGTCGGGATACGTTCGGAAAGAAAGAAGGAAAGAGAGAAGAAGGAAGGAGGAAGAAAGAAAGAAGAAAGAAAGAAGGAAAAAAAAAAAGAAGAAAGAAAAAGAAAGAAAGAAAGAAAGTAAGGAAGAAAGAAAGAAGAAAAAAGAATGAAATGAAGGAAGAAGGAAGGAAGAAAAAATGAAAAGGAAGAAAAAAAGAATGAAATGAAGGAAGGAAGAAAAAAAAACTAAAGAAAGAAAGAAAGAAAGAAAGAAAGAAGAAGAAAGTAAGGAAGAAAGAATGAAATGAAGGAGGGAAGAAAGTAAGAAAGAAGGAAAAGAAGGAAGAAGAAAGAAAGGAAGGCAGGAAGAAAGAAAGAACGAAATTAAGGAAAGAAGAATGAAAGGAAGGAAAGAAAAAATGAAATGAAGGAAGAAAGAATGAAAAAAAAGAAGAAAGAAAGAATAGACCAAATGTTACGAAAAAGCACAGAAAAGTCTATAGAGATTGAAATGAACAAAAATGCAAAACACAATTAGAAAGAAGTAAATAAAAAATAAACGAAGTAACATAAAAAAGAAAAAAAAGAAAGAGAGACGAAACGAAACATTATTGAAAAGTAGAAAAATGCTCAAAATATTAGAATAAACAAGAAACAAAAAAAAGAAGGAAAATAAAAACATAAAAAGGACCAAATTAGAAAGAAAAGAAAGAAAAGAAGAAGAAAGAAAGAAAAGAAAAAAAGAAAGAAAGAAACTAAAAACAAGTTAAACGTTACGAAAAAAGCACAGAATATGCTATAGAGATTTAAATGAGCGAAAACAAAAAAGGACCAAATTAGAAAAAGAAAGAAAAGAAAGAAGAGAAGAAAGCAGACAAGAACAAAAAAGATTAAATGAACAAATACAAAAGTGAAATAAGGAAAAGAAAAAGAAAAGAAAAATAAGAAAAAAGAAAGAAAAAAAAGAACAGATTAAACATTACCAAAAAGAACAAAGAAAGACTAGAATGATCAAAACAAATAAAGAAAAAGAAAAATAGAAAATAAAAAGGGTCAAATTAGAAAGAAATGAAGAAAGAAAGAAAGAAAGAAAAATGAATGAATGAATAAAGGAAAGAGTAAAAAAAGAAATAAGAAAAAAAGAGCAGAGCAGAAAACAGAAAAGAAGAAGGAAAGAAAAAAGAAAGAAAGAAAGAAAAGAAAAGAAAGGAAAATGTATGTGAAAAAGAATGGATAACGAAAGAAAGACAGAAAAAAGAAAGAAAGAAAAAAAAGAAAGAAAGGAAAGAAGGAAGAAAAAAAAAAAAAAGAAAAAGAAAGAAAGGAAGAAAGAAAGAAAAGAAGAAAGAAAGAAAAGATAGAAAGAAAAAAAGGAAGAAAGAGAAAAGAAAGAAAGAAGAAAGAAAAAAAAAAAGAAAGAAAAAAAGAAGAAAGAAAAAGAAAAAAAGGAAGAAGAAAGAAAGAAAAGGAAGAAAAAAAAAAGAGAACAAAATAAGAAATTTAAAGAACGATTTAAGTGACGAAGAACGAAACCCAAATAAAAAAAACGTAGAAAAAAATGAAACAGAAAAAAAAAGAATTCAACGTTTTAATCCTCTCAATCGATTCAGAACTAGATTTTAGAAGATAGCCAAAATCCGGGTTTTTTTCTTTTTTTTTTTGTTTGTTTGTTATTTTTTATGTTGGGGGTGAGTGAGATGATTTAATTCTATAAAAAGCGTAACAAAACAAAAAATTACTATAAAAACTGAATTTAAAAATCTAACATTTAGAAGAGGAAATGATGACTCAATGCTTTTATCATATTGATTACAATAAAGTTGGTTCTTCTTGTGTAATTTCACTTGTTTTAAACTCTCAGACCTGAACGATTACAAGCAAATTGTCTGTTTGTTCAAATAGTTATGAGCAATTCTCTACATCAGATTTGTGTGACATAACTTGATGTAATATGTTGCAAAAACGTTTGAAAATATCTGGGTAGTCAATGATATGGGGTTCCTACGAAAAATATTCAAAATCACAAACACACACACACACACACACACACACATATATATATATATATATATATATATATATATATATATATATATATATATATATATATATACATATATATATATATATGTATATATTATTATTATTATTATTTCATTTCATTTGGTTATTTAAAAATAATAATAGTTTGAATAATGTACACATGGATAAACTCCTGACCAAAACACGTGTAAGTAAAATTGATTAAAATATCCTATTTTATCAATTCTATACTTTCTTTCCTTTATTTATTTCTTCAACATATATATATATATATATATATATATATATATATATATATATATATATATATATATATATCAGGAAAAATAACAAAAAGATTTAGATTTTTAGCATTATAGACTATTTCTAGGTTATTTTTTCCTAATGTTATTTTGCTCTGTGACTCTGACAATAAGTGCACAAACTGAGTTCTGCGAATTACGACATTTGAAAAAATACTAAATCGTAAGGAAGATTTCTTCACTTGGTCTTTGGATTATATTCATATATATATATATTATATATATAAATATATATATATATAATATATATATAATCATGACAATCTCGGTGAATACTGCGTGCGACGTGCGGAACACTGGACAGCTGTTTCGACCTAATTATGTCTCATAAGCAGAGTATACCTTGATCTCCCTCCGACAGAGATTGAACCGGAGAACCCAGTGCACGGAGCCAGAGATTCTACCCCTAGGCCACCTGCCCACGCCACACACGAAATTCTCCAAATAAACTTGTCAATGATTAATGTGCAACGACTATAATGTATTATCTGCGTTATTCGGACTATTGTCCTCATCTTTATTGTTATCTGTACAAGAAATACATTGTATCCGACAAGAAATACCTGAAGAAGGCCGGAGGGCATATCGGCCGAAACGTTGTGTAGATAACAATGAATATGAGGACAATAGTCCGAATAACGCAGATGATACTAATCATCAAGCTTCATCTCAAACATTCAGAGAAATACTATAACGTAGTGTGTCGTGTAGCTGCATCCATAACATAACAAAGGACACTCTGGCGTACTAGGTTCTCCGGTTCGATCTCTGTCGGGTGAAGATCGAGGTATACACTGCTCATGAGACCTAATTAAGTCGAAACAGCTGTCCAGTGTTCCGCACGTCGCATCCGATGGGATGAAAAAATCCCACCCACCCTCCATATAATGAAGTTTTTGGTTTCTTCCAGTTTGAATCTGATTTGCCTTCCATGGATTCTACTTACGGTAAATTTGTCCCTTCTATAAACTTAATTGGTATGAACAACCAAATGTAGATGGGAATTTCCCCTGCAATGTGTGCGACTGCATCTGCGACTACGTAGCCACTATAGAGTCCATTTTATTTATTATAACTTACCACCTTCTATTCTGTCACTAGCCTGATCCTGAAAACTACACACCAACCATTAAACAGTAAACTAATTTTATTTCACCACTATATATATATATATATATATATATATGTGTGTGTGTGTGTGTGTGTGTGTGTGTGTGTGTGTGAAATGCCCTCATTCTGTAACAATGACTGCAACAATTCCTGAACATTGACAATCCCTTTCTATAATAGATTTCTGCTTTTGAAAATAAGTGACACCTGGAAAGAGAAAGTATTGAAGAAAAGAAGAAATGCAATACTAGAGTAGCATGTGATATATATATATATATATATATATATATATATATATATATATATATATATGTGTGTGTGTGTGTGTGTGTGTATGTGTGCGTGCGTGCGTTTGTGTGCGTATGTGTAGATAGATGAACATATAGATAGATATGCTGAAATAGATAGACAGTGGGAGTGATGATGAACATAGATAGATACTACAATAATTGGGTATGAATAGACTAAGATAGATAGATAGATTGATATGAACAGTTTGAGATGGACAGATTCCTAGATAGATAGAAAGAAACTGCGATATATAGATGTGATCAAGCTGAGATAGATAGATTGATAGATAGATAGATAGATATGAATAAGTTGATATGGATATATCACTAGATAGATAGATAGATAGATTTGAACAGACTGAAATGGATAGATAGATAGATAGATAGATAGATAGATATGACAAGAACGAGATATAAACAGACTGGGATAGATAGATAGATAGATAGATAGATAGATAGATATATGACAAGACTGCGATATGAACAGACTGATTTATAGATAGAAAGATAGATAGATATGAAAGGACTGGATATATATATATAATATATATAATATATATATATATATATATATAGAGAGAGAGAGAGAGAGAGAGAGAGAGATGGGTGGGAGAGATAGATAAATAGATAAATATATATATATAATAGATAGATAGATAGATAGATAATGACTACGCTACTTTTGCTCGGAACAATGTTAGATGTCACAACGAAAGAGTGTAGTGAAAGACCTTTATTTCCTCATATTGTGACATTGTTGGGGTGAGCGAGCAATATGTCTTGTGGGTCGATACCAATTTGACAATTGCAAAAATAATAGAAGGGAAAAGCGCGCCAAGAATCAGATCCAGTCACAAAGGTTGAAACCAACAGAAAACAATATCTGAAACTTACTTAGAATATAAAAAGGATAAGCAACAACAACAACAAAAAAGATAAAAAAGCTAAAAGCCCGAAAATACGAGGAGAGAAAGCCAAAAATTGGTAAAGTGTGTATAAGGAACTGTCAGAAACAAAAATATAGAAGAATATTTTGTTTTTCTTTGGCGAAAAACCAGTTCCAGCGGCAAAAGAAGAATTCGATTGGCAGTTCCATTATTTGGACTGAAATTTTCGCAATTTCGGAACGACAGGAGAAAGAAAAGAAAAATAAAAAACAGAAAAGAAAATAGGACAAAATTGTAATGGTCTTCATTCCTTCTGCATATTCCATCTGCGATTTGTCGAATTAGTTGATAGGTAGCCAACAATAAAATTGCATAAATATTTATTAGGTGTTTATTTATTTCTGCTCCGCTGTCTATCCATATATTTGGTTACACAGTTTCAATTCTGTATGGATTGATAATAAATAATATTTAATAGTATTAACAAATATATGCACCCTCCGGCGCAATTATTTAAGTTTTAATGTAAAGTAAGTAAAGTCGATAATATCATCAGCGAGGAGTCTATCCCTTTTTCAATTTGTTTTTTAGCATCTGAGGTGGAGCGCCACACCTATCATCAGGCACAGACTCATACGCTGAGTTGGCGGGGAATCGAACTATGAACCTTGTGGTTTCTAGCGAACGCTCTACCGACTGAGCTAACCCGGCCCCTAATGTAATAAAACATTATATTAAATTAGAAAGACTAATGAAAATAAATAAGAATGCAGATAAAAAGATTTGAAACGGAGGGGGTATACTCGAAAAATAGAACAAATAAAACTTACTCTTCCATTACTCCCGTCTTTTACTGAAAAAATTTCCTAATTAAACTATTTAGATAAATTGGAAGTAAAGAATAAAATTACAGTTATTTCTTCTTGTTAATTGATTTCTTTTAAGATTTATCTCTGAGATGTTTGCTCATATTTATTAAAATAAAACCAAACAATTAGAAATCAATAATACTAAGCACATATTTATGAAAATTCAGTTTTTAATATCAATATGCAAATTAGCCTTCCCATTCACACTGTAAACCGCTATTTTGTTGCATATATAAATACAATTGTATGTTATCAGTATTAATAATTCAAAACAATTTTATTAATAATTGAGGTTTAAAAAAAAATAAAATCATGGAGAATGTGATGTAAATAACTAAGGGAATTGGGATTAAGTAGTAGTATGTTTCGGTTACAGACACTCAAACATACAATCTCCATTATAATAAGATTCATTTCGATTGTATCATATTCCACATATATATGATAACCTCCCGGTATATTTACTTTAGAACAAATTCACCTTTAATTGAAAACATGTATAGGGCTTCACTTATCATAGTTGGTTAGTTTTACGGCATGTCAAAACATCATGGGTTATTGAAAGCTGAAATTAGAAAGGTTTTATCTTTTTTTAAGGAAGGCCCTGACAAAGGTTTGTTAAATAAACCGAAACACTGCAGCGTCGGTTTATTAAAAATCACTCGTCAATAAAATTTGTGTTTTTCTTTCGTAAAAGTTTTTGTAAAATTACATATTGTCGCATTTACTTCAACTTTTCCTCATTTGGATAGAGAAAGTATTGAAGTAAATAATGGATATAATACGAGAGTACCATATGATATATATATATATAATATATATATATATATATATATATATATATATATATATATATATATATACACACGTGTGATCGACTGCAATTAATCAGTACCTCGATCAATTCAGTGGATTTAACCCTGAAGATCCTTATGGTGAAACTCGAGTTATCTCTTGTACCTATTTTATAATATATACACGGATAGATAGATAGATAGATAGATAGATAGATAAGGACTACGCTTCCTGAGTTATTCAATGCCGAAATTAGACAGGTTCTTGAGACTTAAGCAAACCTGGCGTCACCCGGGCTCCAGTGAAAGGCTACCAACTAATGCTGGCGCAAAACTTCTAAGGAATTAAATTATAATTTTAAAAATTGAGGCAACTGCATCCGAGATGAATTGAACCTGGTTATTTTTACCAGCAATTATATGCTTTTCGCAATGTTTCCAAGTATCAAGCAATTATAAGTTGTTGTGCTTTGATAACAATTTGCAAGCAAATATATAAATGACTTGAACCTGGCTATTTTTTTGCTAGCAATTTGATATTTTTCGTAAGTTTCGAGCAATTATATGTTACTGTGCTTTTTGCAAGAAATTTACAAGCAAATATATGGATGATTGGACCTGGTTATTTTTGCAAACAATTTATGTTTTTCGCAATTTTTGCAAGTTTCGAACGATTATATGTTGTTCTGCTTTTACAAGCAAATATGTTTTCAATACTCATAATCAAAATAAGTTATTTAAGCAATTATTTTCATATAAATGATTTATATACAATGTTATGGTTGTAAGTAATTATTTCTGTTTAATAATATTAATATTTAAATGATATTCCATAATATCTTTGCAGGAATTTATATGGATTCAACTCTTCCTAAAAGGTACTTATATTTAAAGACAAATGCGCTTGAGAAATGGCCCTTTGGACGAGACGCCATCTTGTGACAAGTCTCGTCTCGTCAACCAGCCAAAACGATTTTCTAAATTAAGTTTCTTACGTCGGCTGTGTCCAATAAAATCCGAAGTGAGCAAAGGGTTAAAATCTTGTCAATCAACTAACTCCGTACTTTTCCATAAAACCGTTATTTTAATTTTAACTACACTACAGGACATAATTGATAGGTTACCCATCAATTATTTAGCAGTTGAAGATATCATTTGGAATGTAGGGATATAAATACTATCAATGGAACACCATCAGACGCAATTTAGTGTTAGCACAACCTAATTGTGGGAGTGACTTACCCCATCTGCAAGGGATACTGTCAACGTATTCCAAGTCCAACCGAAATGTTGGGGTCGGGTTGTTACTTCCGGTGAGTCCGTCATAGATCTAAAACAATTATTTCTATGTTGTGGGTGACTTTCACAGGATTTCCCAATTAATTTGGAGTATTCCCAAATTTATTTCCAGTTATAGAAATTATCTCACAAAAAAATTTGTTGAAAAGAAAATCAGCAAAAACAATTGCAGTAATTAAGATTTGAGAATCCCAAATTTCAGGATTGTGGGTCTGGATTCAGCCTGGAATATTTTTAATTTGCTCAGAGAAGCCTAATTTCAAAATGGTATATATATTCGTTGATTGTTTTGTTTTATGGCATATCAACCCTTTTCGGGTCATTTAATGCCGAATCAAGTGATTTTCATTTCATGTTGCTTACAATACAGTATGTGTTGAGCTACTCAAGGAGTAAAGTTGAAAAAATATGACACTCTGACAATCGTATTTATTATTAGAAATTTTGTTGTGCATGAAGTATGGTAATCTTAACTTTTCCTCGTAAATTCCTACCATAAAATAAACTGAACCCTCATTTTATGTCCGTGTTTTTGCAATAAATGTTTTATTTTTCTTGCACCCATTATTTTACAATACTAAATATATTTTGTTTATTTATTTTAATATTCACATCAATGTGTATATTCTAAAAGTTGTAAAATAACGGGTACAAGAAAAATAAAACATTTATGGCAAAAACACGGACATAAAATGAGGGTTCAGTTTATTTTATGGTAGGAATTTAAGAGGAAGAGTTAAGGATTACCTGAAGTATTTAATAAAATCTTCAGGTAGTGATAAACAATTTAGTAGGGATTTTTTTTGCTTTTTTTTTTCCTGATATTCATTTATAGGAAAGCATTACAACTGGACAATTAATTTAATCTTTTTTTCTAAAACACTCTATAAGGACCAAACTTGTTGGGTGTATTGTCCCCCAGTGGAAGACCGTAGTAGATATCGGCTGGAAGGAAGGTTCGTAGATAGCAACGATGAGAACACCATCAGATGCAGTTTACTGTCTCACACAGGATACCCCTTTTTTGGGGGTATCTTACCCTATCTTCGGAGGATACTGTCAGCACCTGGACGTGGGGGCTTTGTATTTTTGTAGACTCTGTGGAAATGAATACGATATTTTACTTCCAGTGCGAACTTGGATTATCCATGAGAAAAGATAAATAACGTACAGGGTGAATTATACCCCGGAGGAAGGCCGTAGAAGATATCGGCTGGAAGTTAGGGATATATATATATATATATATATATATATATATATATATATATATATATATATATATAGCAGCAATAATAATACCATCAGATGCAGTTTAGAGTTCTACACAGGGTACCTCTTTTTGTCGGAAGTGGCTTACCCATATACAGGCTGGAGATGGCGTACTCTTAGTCCAGGTGACAGGACTGAGTAGGGGTCCTTGTATTTGTTGTATACACCGTGGAAATGAATACGAGACTTTACTTCCGGTGCGATATTGGATCATTTATGAGAAAAGAATAACATGCCGGGTGAATTTTACCCCAGAGGAAGGCCGTAGAAGATATCGACTGGAAACTAGGGATATGGATATATAGCAACAATAAGAACAGCATCAGATGCAGTTTAATGTTCTATACAGGGTACCCTTTTTGTGGGGAGTGACTTACCTTATCTACAGGGGGAAATAGTCGTCGGGGCAGGGGTGGGGTCCTTGTATGTGTTGTAGAATCCGTGGAAATAAATAGGAGACTTTACTTCCGTCGCGATCTTGGATCTTTAAGCATGAATGAATAGTGAATGTAAGTGTTCAAATATTTAATATCTAATATCTAAGAAATACAGTTGTATTCCACAATAAAATGCCTGTTTCTGTTCAGAATGCTTTTGCAGTTGACTTCACCCATGCTCATGTCACTCGTGCTGGCCAATCTGGTTTGTTTAATTTCCCTATCATCAACACTGTTAGTTTGGGGCATAATTCGATTCGTTTTAATGCAATTAATTCTTGGAATACTGTTCAGTCGTTATTCTTAGATAAAGAAAAGATGAAGCTTGTTTCAGTAAATTATTTTGTCCTTAAAACACTTTTGAAAAAGCATTTTATTGCCTTTATAAACAACAGATTTGCATTTAGATTCTCACACGGCTAATTTGTCTCATGATATATATGTATATGTTTACGTTGTGTGTTTCATGTATCGTTTCCTGTGAGCGTCCAAGGGTGGTCATGTCCATGGGATTAGCTTCACGCTATTAGGCATGGCCTCCCTTCAATAGTAGTTTAAACCAATAAAGTTTTTCTTTTACTTATATTTTTTTAATAATTTGTACTACTATTGATTAATAAATTTCTTATTTCTTTCTTTCTTTCTTACCCGTTATGTTCGAATTAATCATGTAACTGGTACTGGACTCAGGAGATATTTATACTAATTATTGTTTGTCGATTAAGGAAGTAAAATCGCTTGATGTAAATTTTTGGAAGTTAATGGGGTTTTTTATCGGAAGGTGGTTTAAATGTTGAAAATTATTAAGAAAGGATGAATAACATGCCGGGTGAATTATACCCCTGAGGAAGCCCGTAGGAGATATCGGCCGTAAGTTAGGGACCTAAATAGCAAGGAATGGGAAGACGAGCTTGAATAAGCAAGTTATTGTTCGGACAACAGCTGCGGGTGTCACTTTGGCATGAACAGGAAAAGTCTGATGGCGCACTTGCCGCGGGGTATTTTTGCGGGGGGGGGGGACAGCGGAGTGGGGGCGGTTTGCTGACTTGTGCATTGGGTCTATCTGAGGGGGAAAGAGCCATTATTGTCACCAGAGGTTATTGTCCACCAAGACATTATCATTTTTTTCGCCTGTTTCTTTCCTTAATAAATCAATTCTATTCTTTATGTGTTTATTTATTTTTTGTTTGTTTTTGTCGGGGGTGGGGTATGGGGGGGGTATCGGGGGTGGGTGGCGGAGGTGGCGGAGGTGGGGTGTCGTGTGTGTCTTTCTTTTACGTTTTTGTGGTATTTTTGTGGCTTTCGTCTTCTCTTAAGTGTTGCATACGTACGGGAGTAATGCCTGCGCTAGGGTATCTCATTAGGGGTCCGTTTTTTGGCCCCTACGCCACACCCTCTCTCTCTCTCTCTCTCTCTCTCTCTCTCGCTCTCTCTCTATCTATCTATCTATCTTTTGACTCAATCTATCTTTTGACTCTCTTTTTCAGTATCGCTTTCTTTCTTTTGCATACAAGACCCAATTTAACATTTTTGACAGGCCATTGTCCTAAATATTATACGAATCAATATTTCTTCTTCTTCTTCTTCTTCTTCTTCTTCTTCTTCTTCTTCTTCTTCTTCTTCTAAACCTTTCTTTCTATTCTTATTTCGCTTTATTCTTGGGTTCCTTTTTTATCCATCGTCATAGTCTTTCTCTTTATCTTTTTAATTGCTGTTGTTGTTGTTGTTGTTGTTGCTGCTTCTTCTTCTTCTTCCTTCTTATTCTTCTTCTTCTTCTCCTCCTTCTTCTTCTTTGTTTCTTCTTCTTCTCCTTCTTCTTCTTCTTCTTCTTCTTCTTCTTCTTCTTCTTTGTTTCTTCTTTTTATAATTATTATTATTATTCTCCTCCACCTTCTTCTTCTTCTTCTTCTTCTTCTTCTTCTTTTCCTCTTCCTCCTCATCCTCCCCTCTTTCTTCTTCTTCTTCTTCTTCTTCTTCTTCTTCTTCTTCTTCTCTCCATTAATCAGCTTTTATTGATCACCTGATGTAGATCCGTTTAGAGTTTCTTCCTATGATTTCATTTCTTCATTTTTTCGGAATTATCCACCATTTATATATTCCTTATTTTCTTCTTCCTCAACATTTTTTTCGGGTGGAGGGGGGTCAACGATTTTTTTCCTTTCCTTTTTCTTCTTCATTTGATTCCTCAGTTGGTTTTCTTTTTTGTTTTTTTTTTTGTTTTTTTTTTTCTTTTCATTTTTTCATTATCTTATCACTGATTCTTCTTTTTTGTTTTTCCACTTCGCTTAACCGATTTGCCCATTATCTCTTTTGTTACTCATTGACTCCACTCCACCCCCCTCCCACCACTAGCCCCCCTTCCCCCTTCCCCCTCCTACCCCCCATCATCATCAGCAGTATCAATATCGCCATTTTCGTTATGAAAGGTGGCATCCTTTGTTAATGTCGGGTTGTCTCTTTGCGTTTTACTCACCCCGAATGTATATTTTCTCATAAGTTATCCTCTCTACTTAAACGTATTATACATACATAATACATACATACATACATACATAAACGAGGTGTGCTTAGCGTAACGATTATTGTCGTGGTAAGTGGAATCGGTAAACCTAGTTCAATCCTGGACGAGGCTGTTTGCATTTCACTTCGTTGTATTAGTTGTAGACTCCGTGGAAATGAATCCGAGACTTTACTTTCGGTGTGATCTTGGATCATTTATATTTAAAAAAGATGAATAACATTCCGGATAAATTATACACCAGAAGGAAGGCCGTAGAAGATATCGGTTGGAAAGTAAGCGATATAGATATATAGCAACAATATAAACAGCATCAGATGCAGTTTAGTGTTCTACACAGGGTACCCTTTTTCTGGGGAGTGACTTACCCCATCTACAGGGGGAAATATAAACATCGCGAAAGGCATGAATCTATCTATTCTCCTTCACCTTTGAGTAAATAGTAGGGCAGACTGGGTTCTTTAGCCTTGGTAAGGAAAAATGTAAAAAAAACTGAATTCAAGCCAGCTTTACTCCGTTTAAAAATTGACCTTGTCTCACATCCTTCTAGTTTCCTAAGTTATTGTCCTTGGGCGAGACATGAAACCTTCTGTTCTTCCTTCAGCTATCAATAGGATAAATTATATATAATTACAAGGACTAGTACACAATAAAAAAAATACCCTCCATGCGATGTAAAAATTAATTTTTGAAACATATTGCCTGAGGGGTGGGAGTAAAAAAAATTCAATATCAGCGAGTTTGTACCCTAAGTCAATAAAATCCTGAAATTCATTAAAGATTAGAAAATAAAACAATTTGAAATGTAAACTTTAAATATGTATTAAAATAAAACAAACTATATATAGATATATAATACCAGTCATGTATTTATTAAAACTTGTTTTAAAAAAACAATGAGGACTGTCTAATGCTGCATGTTCAAATTTTGAGTATATTTATTCTATGTTATGACGATTTTGGGTAATGTGACGTAAGCAGTGACGTAATTTTTGTTACAGAAAAAACCGGAAGCGAATCTCCATTATCAATAGATATAATTATAAAATGTTGCTTATAAACTAATACCAACTACTCTTATAACCATATTGAGATGTTGGAGGCGCGTGGTCTAATGGTTAGAGTCATTGGACGAAGCCGTTGGCATTTCATATGGCGCTAATACCCTTGGGAAAGGTATGAATCCAGTTCTCCCTCCAGCTATGGATAAATAGCAGGGCAGACTGGAATCTTTATCAATGGCTAGGTAACCAGTCTAGGAGAAGGAAAACTCTGAATTCAAACCTGTTAAACTCCGCGTAAGAAATTGACCTTGTGTTGCATCCTGCTCGTGCGGAGGGTTGGTAAATAGATATTGAGAGACAAGACTTGTGTTTATTTAATTATAATAAAGGAGACTTGCACAGCATCATCTCACTCTCTTTCTCTGATGTGTCATATCAGTGACAAAACAATGATTAAAATTATACAATACAGGGAGAACTTATTTCATGCCTTTGCCAAGGGCTTAAAAGCATAATGATGATCAGAAATATGAACATGTCTATCAATAGATCATCACAGGTGCGTTTTTGTGGGTGAAGGGGAGTGGGAAAGGCTGGTGAAGGTAATGATGAGGATGCTAATGGTGGTAATGGTAGCTGAGAGGCGTTTGAGAATGAAAAGGGAAAGAATGTAACAAGTTGAATCATTTACCTTTGGTAAGACAATGGCTCTAAAAGGTAAATTCTGAATTCAAACCAGCCACACACCCCTTTAAAAATGACCTTATGCCACATCCTGCTTGTGGAGGGGTTGGATAAATACATTCATACAAGTCGTATTTTTTCGAACCTGTTAATTGTCTTCGAAAACCGGAACAACTTATAATATGTAAACATTTATTTCTTAATTATATATAACACACATTGCAGGATTTTAAATATATTAATAACACAAGTACAAAAAAAAAAAACGTCCTCCAGGTGATGTAAAAATAGATTTTTGAAACATATTGCCTTAGAGGTGGATTTAAAAATTCAATGTCAGCGAGTTTGTATCCTAAGTAAGTAAAATCATCAAATTCATTAAAGGATTAAAAAATAAAACAATTTGAAATGTAAACTTTAAATATGTATTAAAATAAAACAAACTATATATATAGATATATATACCAGTCATGTATTTATTAAAACTTGTTTTTAAAAACAATGAGGACTGTCTAATGTTGCATGTTCAAATTTTGAGTGTATTTATTCTATGTTATGACGATTTTGGGTAATGTGACGTAAGTGGTGACGTAATTTTTCTTACAGACAAAAACCGGAAGCGAATCTCCATTATTAATAGATTTGTTTTGAGGCAAATCTATCTCAGGTAGACCTTAACAGAGACATTACTTAATAAATAAGATGCTAATTAAGATTAAATAATCATTATTCAATAACCATTGAGAATATCACGTAAATAACTAAGGGACCTGTGACGTTGGTGGTAATGTAGTTTCGGATACAGACAGACATACACATAATCTCTATTATTGAATAGATATTTAATGCAAAATGTTTACTTCTCATATAGATAAGATAAATTGATGTTTTCATTCAACAGCAACAACAACAACAACAAAATTAATAACCTATACGTGCCATCACCTTGACCATATATGTTTCGATGTGCCAGAAAAGCATTTTAAGTGTCTTCATTTTACTTGCATTTTTCTGCTTGTCAGATTCTGTGTCGTTAAAGTTCATTCAGAAAAATGTTGAAGCAAAAAAAATGTTGGATTGAATATTTCTGTGTTTATTAAATCTATTTTCATTTTGTCAAAATCCTTTTTCCCAATGAGTCAATTCACTTAAGTTTATCACGATGCATTCGTTGTCGTCTGCTGCTTCTCTATCTCATACAATGGCGACCTTTCAAAGAAAATGTATTGTCCTGTCCGGTTTGATATCTTTTGCCATCCATATATGTCCCTTTTTGACAATAACAAAAAGAAATGATATATAATAAATAAAATGCCTGAGATTTTGCAAATTCAGAGTCTTGTATTTTTCTTTCGTCTTTTTTTTCATATTTTTTTTTCTTTTTTAATTTACCCCTATCTATTACAAAATATTTTAGGGAGGGAAAATCAAATTTCTATATTTTTTTAAAATAAAATAAAATAAATATTTTCTTCGATTTTTAAATTTAAAATTTTCAGTAATTCATCACTTGCCATGTTTTTCTTTTTTTTTCTTTTTTTCTTCTTTTTTTCTTCCATTTTTCGTTCTTCTTTTTCATTTTTTTCTTTTTTCTTTTTTCCTTTTCTTTTTTCTTTTTGTCTTTCTTATTTTTTTCTTTTTGTTTTACTTTTTCTTTTTATCCTTATCTTATTTTTCTATTTTTCATTTTCTTTTTCATTTTTCATTTTCTTTCTCATTTTTCCTTTTCTTTTTTTCTTTTTTTTTTTTCTTTTTCTTTTTTTTCTTTTTCTTTTTCTTTTTTTTTTTTTTTTTTTTTTTTTCTTTTTTTTTCTTTTTTCTTTTTTCTTCTTTTTCTTTTCTTTTTTCTTTTTCTTTTTTTTTTCTTTTTCTTTATTTTTTCTTTTTTTTCTTTTCTTCTTTTTTCTTTTTTCTTTCTTTTTTTTCTTTTTTTTCTTTTTCTTCTTTTTTCTTTTTTCTTTTTCTTTTTTTTCTTTTTTCTTTTTCTTTTTTTTTTTTCTTTTCTTCTTTTTTTCTTTTTCTTTTTTATTTTATTTTCTTTTTTTCTTTTTCTTTTTTTTCTTTTCTTTTTCTTATTTTTCTTTTTTCTTTTTCTTTTCTATTTTTCTTTTTTCTTTTTCTTCTATTTTTTCTTTTTTCTTTTCTTTCTATTTTTCTTTTTTCTTTTTCTTCTATTTTTTTTTTCTTTTTTCTTTTTCTTTTTCTTTTTCTTTTATTTTTCTTTTCTTTTTTCTTTTCTCTTTATTTTTCTTTTTTCTTTTTCTTCTATTTTCTTTTTTCTTTTCTTCTTTTTTCTTTTTTTCTTTTTTCTCTATTTTTCTTTTTCTTTTTTTTCTTTTTCTTCTATTTTTTTTTTCTTTTTTTTTTCTTTTTCTTTCTATTTTTCTTTTTTTCTTTTCTTCTATTTTTCTTTTTTCTTTTTCTTCTATTTTTCTTTTTCTTTTTCTTCTTTTTCTATTTTCTTTTTCTTTTTTCTTTTTTTTCTTCTTCTTTTTCTTTCTTTTTTCTTTTTTCTTTTTTTTTTTTTTTTTCTTTTTTATTTTCTTTTTTCTTTTTCTTTATTTTTCTTTTTCTTTTCTTTTTTTCTTTTTCTATTTTTCTTTTTTCTTTCTTTTTTCTTTTTCTATTTTTCTTTTTTTCTTTTTCTTTTTTCTTTTTTTCTTTTTCTTCATTTTTCTTTTTTCTTTTTCTTTTTCTTCTATTTTTCTTTTTTTCTTTTTCTTCTATTTTTTTTTCTTTTTCTTTCTTTTTTCTTTTTCTTCTTTTTCTTTTTCTTTTCTTTCTTTTTTCTTTTTTTCTTTTTTTCTTTTTTCTTTTTTTATTTTCTTTTTCTTTTTCTTTTTATTTTTTTTTCTTTTTCTTCTTTTTCTTTTTTTCTTTTTCTTTTTCTTTTTCTTTTTTCTTTTTTCTTTTTTCTTTTTTTCTTTTTTCTTTTTTCTATTTTTCTTTTTTTCTTTTTTCTTTTTCTTTTTCTATTTTTTTTTTTTTTCTTTCTTCTAT
>CM042166.1:9874696-9889696 GCA_023376005.1 Doryteuthis pealeii | reverse complement strand
ATGTATCTCACTCTGTCTGTCACCCCCTCCCCCTCTCTCTCTCTCTCTCTCAGTCTGTCTGTCTGTCTGTTGTCTCTCTCTCTCTCTCTCTTTCCATCTATCTTCTCTCTTTAAGCCTCGCTCGCTATGTCTCTATGTATGTATGTATGTATGTATGTATCTCACTCTGTCTGTCACTTTCTCTCTTCTCTCTCCTCTCTCTTCTCTCTCTCTCTCTCTCTCTCTCTCTTTCTCTCTCTCACACACACACACACACACGCACACACACACACAATATGTCCCCTCTCTGTCTGTCTGTCTGTCCATCTCTCTTTAAGCCTCGCTCTCTGTCTCTGTCTGTCTGTCTCTCTCTCTCTGTCTCTCTCTCTCTCTCTCTCTCTCTCTCTCTCTCTCTCTCTCTCTCCCAATTATATACCCAATATGCAAAGGGGTATATAACAAATGCAACAATATTCATACGAAGTAAAACCATAAAATAATGATATTGGAAGAGTTTTACTTCATCTAAAAATGACCAATAAGTTGAAATGAGTAAAGCTTATAATCAAATAATATTCCTTGATATTGACAAATGGGAAGTGAAAGGACATGCGTCAAAAATGCGACAGGGAGTTTTCTGTGTGTGGCGTAGATTTTAAGTGGTTTCACGGAGACGGAAGTAATATTAGGTATGATTGTAAAATGCCGGGGTTTTGTGATTTTTTTTTTTTTTGACGAAAGTGTAAAGATGGGTTGACAACGACCGGAGCGGAAGTTGTCATCGAAATAATATGCTGTGTATTGGTGAATATAGGGGAAAGGGAGAGTAAGGAATGGAGAGCAAGGATGATAGAAGAAAAGAAAGATGAAAAAGAGAAAGAACTGACAGGTGAGGGGAAATAGAATGATG
This sequence comes from Doryteuthis pealeii, assembly GCA_023376005.1. Taxonomy (NCBI): domain Eukaryota; kingdom Metazoa; phylum Mollusca; class Cephalopoda; order Myopsida; family Loliginidae; genus Doryteuthis; species Doryteuthis pealeii. Next base: position 9,888,807 of record CM042166.1, on the reverse strand, counting down.
GAAGATGAAGAATAAATACCAAAGAAAGAAAGAAAGAAAAAAGAAGGAAAGAAAGAAAAAAAGAAAAGATAAAGAAAGTAGTAATAAGAAAAAACATTAGACCATAAAGAAATAAAGAAAATGTAAAAGAAACCGGCAAAAGGAAAAAAATCATTAGAAAATAAATAAAATCGAAAAAAAAAGCTTTTAATAGAAAAGAAGGAAGAAAGAAAGAAAGAATGCATAGACAGAAAGAAAGAAAGAATGAAAGAAAGAAAGAAAGAAAGGGTGAAAGAAAGAAATTATGCATAGATTACAAAGAAAGAAAAAAAGAAAGAAAGAAAGAAAGAAAGAAAGAAAGAAAGAACGAAAGAAAGAAAGAAAGAAATTATGCACAGAAAGAAAGAAAGAAATGAATAAAGAAAGAAAGAATGCATAGATAGATAGAAAGAATGCATAGATAGATAGAAAGAAAGGGGAAAAAGAAAGAAAGAAATTATGCATAGAAAAAAAGAAAGAAAGAAAGAAAGAAAGAAAGAAAGAAAAACAGGAAAATATATATGTGAAAAGAAAAAGATCATAATAAATGAAGGAATAAATAAAATAGAAAAAAAAGTTTGAAAGAAAGAAAGAAAGAAAAAAGAAAAGAGAAAAAAGAATGAATAAAAGAAAGAAAGAAAGCAAGAAAGAAAAGTCATACGCAGAAGGAAAATGTCATTAAAAATGAATAAATAGATAAACAAAATAGAAGGAAAAAGAGTTGGGAAAGAAAGAAAGAAAGGAAAGAAAGAAAAAAGAAAGATGTCATGATAAAGGAAGAGACATAATTATTTGTTGAAATGTCACCAGTGATAACGAGTCTATGCCAGTAACATTGTCGTTTGTAACAGAAGAATGATAGATTATCAGTTGATCATATTAAAGAGAGAGAGAGAGAGAGAAGAGAGAGAGAGAGAGAGAGAGAGAGAGAAACGTTTGTTGGAAAGTCAGAGAAGAATTGATATATGTAATCTGCATATGTCAGTGGACAGGCGGATACAGCAACATTCGAATGTAAATAATGATAGAAAAAAACCCCTAGAAATTCGATCTTTTTAAATTGACAAATTACTAACAGAAAAGTGAAGAAATGTAGAAACAAACACAGCATTTTACAATAGATAGAAATTTATTAGTCGTAGTGTCGATGTTCGAACGTTTCGGTTCATAAAGAAACATTCTTCAGGACCATATGAAACTAGTCAAGGATAAAAAAACGATTTATGTAGTTAAAAAGATGATGGATGTTTTGAATGCATTGAGTTTGGAAAATGAGTAGAAAAGGTTCGTAACCGTTCGTTGATTAGAGTTCATAATTGAATATCAATGACGTGATTGGTAGATGCAAAAGTGAAAATCAAAATGTGATTGGAACTCATGAAGTAGAAAAGCCAAGACGTGATTTGTTCTCGATGAGATGCTGAAAAGGTGTTATGTATTTCATTTAGATATCAATGTTTAAAAAACGTGAGAAGTATTAGTTGTTTAACTATTTAATATATATATATATATATATATATATATATATATATATATATATATATATATATATATATGCATGTTGAATTAAACAAAAATGTTTACCAATTTGATTTTTGATTTTTTTTAAATTTTCTGGCCAACTTTTTAATATTTGGGTGGAATTCGTGGATTAGTTCACCAAATTTCATGTCCCGGGTACTTTCGGCACTTCGAAGAGTTTGATGTATAAAGCTTCTAATATACATAAGCATATATATATATATATATATATATATATATATATATATATTATGTTGTGTTGTTGTTACTATGGTCGGGATTCTGTCGCTATTAATGATTGATTTACCTAGATGTGAAGGTATGTTAAACAAGCCTGGTCTATAATTAATATTCTAACATTAGCATAATTTTAACTATCGCGCTGGCGTCAAATATTTGCCTTAATCTTAATAGAAAAGTGTAAATATATATATATATATATATATATATATATATATATATATATATATATATATATATATATATATATATGTTAGGAGGTTGATTTAGAAGGCTATCACAATGCAGGTGTAAAGAAAAAATGATAATACGGTTACAATGGTGTTGTGTGTTAACCTGTACTAAGAATTAAATAAAGGTTAACACACAACACCATTGTTACCGTATTATTATTTTCTCTTTACACCTGCATTGTGATAGCCTTCTAAATCAACCTCCAAACCATATATATACACAATGCTTCAAGAAAATTATAAAACTCTCTTATATATATATATATATAGAGAGAGAGACAGACAGACAGACAGACAGAGCCAGAGACAGACAGAGACAGAGAGAGAGAGAGAGAGAGAGAATTAATAGATAGATAGATAGATAGATGCTAATAATTTAGTTAGTTGTTTGAGATAGATAGATAGATAGATACACACATGCAAACATACAAATCCAAGATATGTAAATATATATGAAATCATAGTCTCAGATTGACAAATAGCTAGCTAGCTAGCTAGCTAGATAGATAGATAGATAGATAGATACGAACAGTGTTAGTAGTTTGAGACAGATAGATAGGAAATTGTAAAATTGTTTATAAAAAAACTCTAGTCGACTGCGCGTCATGTTTTATGAATAAAGCAATTTATCGAGCCTGTGTAGTAAAAATAATCTTGAATGCTGAATGTCACGGAAGACAGGTGAGAAAATTGTTATCTATTATTCGGTGACAGAAACTGCCGTTGGGTGACAGCAACAATTTGGGGGACTTATCATGTGGATTCCCTGACTGGGGTTTCACTTGCAACTAATTACAGTCAGTGAACGAACGGATGTGAAACGTCCGCATTGATTCTTAGGATGGAATCATTCCAAGAGGCGTGAGCACGCTGACTCTGATGCGTGGACATTGCAACAACAACAACAACAACAACAAAATGGCTGCAATTGGCTGGGATGGAATCGTGAATTTTTTTTCTCGGTTCTTGCACGGCAGAGCCCCTGACTTTATATAAATCATCTCTACAAGTGTGTTCTAAAGTGAAAATAAAGAAGAATGTCTCAAGAACACTGCTCTAATAGGACAAAATAGAAATGCTACAAATTCTAAATATCTTTGGTCTAAACATTTCTGATTTAAAAATACATATTTCACCAGATTTAAAAGAAAAAAATAGTATCTTAATTATAATCATAGTGTTTTAATTGTTCTGTTATATATATATATATTTACCAACCCCTCGGCACAAGCTGGAAGTGACACAAGGTCAATTTCTTAAGCGGAGTTCAACAGGTTTGAATTCAGAGTTTTCCTTCTTCTAGATCGGTTGCCTAACCAAGGTTAACGAGCCCAGTCTGCCCTACTATTTATCCATAGCTGAAGGGAGAGTAGGATTCATACCTTTCCCAAGGGTATTAGCGAAATGCAATTAGCACGTCCAGGATTTGAACTCGGGGCGATGTGTCCATTTCCCATGACTTTAACCATTACACCACGTGCTTCCACGTTCTGTTATATACCCACATTTAACATCGAACATCAGGTATATAAACGAGAGTGTGAGAGAGTGTTCAGAGAGAGTTCTCAGATTATATATAGAGAGACATATCAGAGAGAGAGAGAGGGGGGGAGAAAGAGAGAGATTAGAGACTTACTTGGAGAGAACATGGCCTTACTTTATCACTTGTTGACACCTTTACTCTCCAGTTGCCATGATTTCTGTCTTGTATTTCCTCTTCTTTTGCCGACATTTCGTTTAGCTGGGTTCTTTTATTTAACTTCTACTAAGAACTTTGCTTTTGGTCTCTACTTGTTTTCAATTAAATGAACCAACAAGACATCATTGTTGTTTGATCAAGCTTTTATCTTATCTAGCCCATGATTTTTATTCACCGCGCGGGGAGACCAGCCTCAGAGCACATCTAAACTCTATGACGGCCGGGCTGCATCTCAAAATTAAAACTAATCACGTGTTGCTCATGGTGCATTTTTCAGGTATAAGGGGTTTATAACCGTCACTGGTAAATTTCCACTCCCTGGTCTCAAAATTAACGGCCTTTATTCTCGCTACAGAGTCTGTCAACAATTTCTGACACACATAAATTGTAACAGCTCTAAAGTGAAGATAAAGAACAAAGTTTCTGCAATACTGCTCTAATAGGACAAAATGGTGTAGAAATGCAACACATTTATATATCTCTATTCTGAAAGTATCAGATTTAATAATAAATATTTGGTTATTTCCTATAAGTCTAACATAAACAAAGGGGGTTCACTCTTGACTGATAAATTATTTATTTTCCCATTAAACTAACCCTAAACCCCAACCTTTGCCCAAACCCTAAACCCTAACCCTAACCCGGTTTTCTTTTTTCCTTGTAGATCAATAAATAAATAAATAATTTATCAGTCAAGAGTGGTTCCCCTTTGATCATGTTAGACTTATAGGAAATAACCAAATATTTCCCTCGGGGATCCTATTTATTTACTGATTCTATTTTCGTTTCTTTTTTTTATAATCTATTAATAATGGAGATTCGCTTCCGGTTTGTGTCTGTAGCAAAAAATGGTGCTCTGTTTAACACAAAGGATCTCTGCTGGACACGCGCTCTTGCTTGAAGCCTAAAGGATGGCCACTAAAATCGTATACCCAAATAATAAAAAATCCCAGCTAGATTATATATTAATAAACAAAAAAATGGATCAACACCAACAAGAGGTATTGGTCTTTAAATGAACTCAGATCAAACAGAGTTCGTAAGTTTTTAACAAGATGGAGCTGTCTTCTAGACCAGTTCACATACCTAGGTAGTAATATCTTATTTACAGAAAGGGATGCCAATATACACATAGGAAAGGCCTGCTATTGTATAGAAAAAAAGCAGCCTCTTACAAAAGCAGTTCCTTTCACATAAACCATCCAAGTAAGTTGAACAAGAGAAGTAAATGATGAACTTATAATTGAAGATCCCATGTGGACACCAACACATGGACACACCAGTGTTGGTCAACAGGCAAATATTTTCATACAACATCTAGGTGCGGATACTGATGCCGTGTTGAGAACTTGCCAGAAGCGATGAGCGATAGGGACGGCTCACAAGAGAGAGAGAGAGAGAGAGAGAGAGAGAGATTGTGTATATCATGGGAATCCGCGCAGTCTCTGACTGGTTCTTCTTTATCTAAACTTTCTGACATTAATATTTCCTCTAATTCAAACAATTTATTGGCTAGACGTAAAACAACAAACAACAATATAAAGTCCTTCTTGTATATAAAGTTGAGCTTAAGGGACTTACCGGTGCGTTGGAGAAGATATCTTCGGGTGGTTTCTTGGAGCCCCTGAATTCGTTGCCTCGTGGTGCCGCTGGTGGAATCTGTCTGGTTTTGCTTTTTGGATATTGCGCCTAAAACTCTAGGCTATCACGTGATTGGTATATCCAATCACAGAGCCTCTCCCTCACTCACTCTATATACAGGAATAACCATTTTACTGACCCAACACAGAGAAAGATCCAACAGTTGCACAGTAATATATCTAATAATGCTTTTCATCGAATACGCCAACACCACTGGACAAACAACAGTATAGCTAAAATGTTGGCAAAACGTCTAGCGTTATCGTTTGCTTTTGACTGCATGAAGATTTCTTTAAAAATTAATTATTCTTAACTAGGAAAATAAAAAACACCCCTCGGGCGATGTAAAAGTAGATTTTTGAAATTATTGCCTGAGGGGTGGGAGTTAAAAATTCAATGTCAGTTTTTGTTACAGACGTTCTCCCTCGCCTAAACTGGTTGCCTAACTAAGGTTAAAGAGACCAGTCTTCTCTACTATTTGCCTATAGCTGGAGTGAGAATAGTTGGATTCGTACCTTTCCCGATGATATTAGTCCTATGTGAAATGCAAACAGCCTCGTCCAGCATTTGAACTTGTGTTACTGTATTTATTTCCTACGTCGGTAATCATTACACCTTCGCACCTCCTGGTCGGTATAAGTCCATAACTTTCCCTTCCTTTTCTAAAATGTGGTGTTCAGGCAGACAGGCCATTTCTCGAGAAAAAACTCGGCAAGGTGTTCACCATTTCTATTTGGTGAGTTGTGTAAAGTGAAAAAAAATAAGGTCGTTGGGGTGGCCTAAAGTCGGTATCAGCCAGACAGCGAGGAAGTCTATCCCCTCTTCATTAGCGTTAGACCAAGGAGATTTTTTTAGTCTGGGGTGGAGCGCCACACCTACCATCAGCTCCTCATCTTGCCCCACAGATCCATGTGCTATTCATAAGCTGAGTTGACGAGAGCCGGAATCGAACCTGGACCTTGAGGTTCCCAGCCGGATACTCTACCGACTGAGCTAAGCCGTGGGGTGGGGTGACATGTCTAGACAGATTTTATTATTTTTGTCTCTGCCTATTTGAGCATTCGTGTCTCCACAGATAACCAGGTCTCTATGGTTAGGAAAGTGTTGGACTTGGAAAGATATTCCTTTATCTACCTTTCAACCCTTCAGCACAAGTAGTGTAGAGAATTTGGGGATTTAAAAGAAAACGGTCATCGAATTTCTGTAGAAAGAGAAGAAAAAGAAATAAGAACAAAAAAAGGTTAAAGTTTGGAAAGGTAAACATTCAACGGATGCCAGCCATTGACCGAGCAATGACCCCGGAACTAGATTTGAAAATAAAAACGAAAGTCCTTGTTTCTGCGGAGGAGCGGAAGTGGACGTGACCCTCCACCCCCAGGACCACAAACGGAAGTAAAGAAAATTCGCTCTTTCTTTCGCTGGACCCGAGAAGGGTCGGACGTGTTTGTTGGGGCTCCATCGTGACATGTCTAGGGTATCAACGAACAGCGCGCATGAACGTGATTTACGATAGAAAAGTTTGACCCTACTCTCTCACTATCCTCTGAAAGAGAACCCACGACCCAAGAAATAAATAAACAAGCCCTTTTTTACTATACGACCTTCGTATGTTGTTACCCTGAACTAACGACTACTACTACAATCCGACTTGGCCCCTACGCAACTCAGGTTTAAATTCAAAGTTTTCCTTCTCCTAGACTGGTAGCATAACCAAGTCTGTCAAACTATTTAACCATAGTTGGAGGGAGAATAGTTGGATTCAACCTTTCCTAAGAGTATTAGCGCTATGTAAAATGCAAACAGGCTCGTCCATGATTTGAACTTGTCTCATCATACGCATTTGCTACAATGGTAACCATCACACCACGCACCTTCAAGATAGACCATTATAGAGAGATCATTTACATTCTTGGGATGTAGCACGAGACGATCGTTGTGCAGGGGTTGTCATTAAATGTAGAGCACATTATTCTTGGTTGGATTTTTTCTATGCAATATTTTTAAAACTCCTCTTATTCTTTTCTCCTGTTTTTTGGCGCTCTTTCTTCTATTCTAATATTTTACCCAAGCATTTATTCTCTCCTCCTCCTACTTCCTCTTTCTAACTCCTCTTTCCTATCCCCCTACTCTCCTACTGTATTTCCTACTCTTTCTACTTCTATTCCCACCGATTGTCTTTATTTCTATACCTCTCCCTATCACTATTTACTCTACTCCTACTCTCCTACTGTATCTCTCACCCATCCTTCTAACTCCACCATATTGTCATTATTCTTGTACCTCTTCCTTTCACTTATGATCCTTCTTCGATTCTCTTCTCCTCTTCTTTGGCGCTCTTTCTTCTACTCTATTAGTTTTCTTAAGTTTTTATTCCCGCTCTTGTTACTTCCTCTTTCGTTATCCACCTACTCTCCTACTGTAACTGCCACTCATTCTTCTAACCCAACCACATTGTCCTTATTTCTATACCTCTTCCTATCACTATTAACTCTCCTCTTACTCTCTCCTCCCGCCCTTTGCTATGCATTCTTCTATGATATTATTTTACGTACCCATCAATTTTTCCTCCTCCTACTTCCTCTGTCTTACTACTCTCTATTATCATCCTAATCTCCTATCTCCTACTCTTTTTTATTCTCACCCCACAACATTGTCTTTACTTTTATACCTCTTCCTATCACTATTTACTCTCCTCCTACTCTCTCTTCCATTTCTTTGGCGCGCTCTTTCAACCGCTTGCTCACCGCCAAACATTGACTTTCCTTTCGTCAATTTTTTTTTCAAATATATTTTCCACGTTATTTTTCTTGTCATTCGTGTAATTATTTTCAACTTTATCATATTTTCACCTTATTTATTTATTTGTTTGTTTTGCCTTTTTGTTTTTATTTGTTTTGTTTTTTGTTTTTATTTATTTATTTGTTTGTTTGTTTGTTTAATTATTCATTTCATTTCCAGTTCAAGTATTCATCTTTATTTTCTTATTCTCTGTGTCTTCTTTTTGTTTGTTATATATATATATATATATATATATATATATATATATATATATAATATATATATATATATATATATATACATGTATGTGTGTGTGTGTGTATGTGTGTGTGTGTGTGAGTTTATTTGTTTGTTTTCATTTATAATTTTTTTCTTTTTCCCCGGCTTCTTCGTGTTTTTTTCATTCCACAAAACCTCCTGTAAAATTCGTTGAAATCTTGTCAGCAACATGGATTGTGATTGATGATTTCGTATGTATTCTGAAATACACCATATATATATATATATATATATATATATATATATATATATATATATATATATATATAACAGTGTATATATATACACGTATATATATGCCAATATATGTACAAATATATATACAAATATATATATATATGTACATACAAATACATATATACAAATATATATACATGTATATTATATATATAAAGAGATATATGTATATATATATGTATGCATATATATATATGCAAATATATATACACGTATATAAATAAATAAACATATTATATATATATATATATATATATATATATATATATAGAGAGAGTTAAAGAATCACTGTGTCTTCTTTGATACCTAACCATCAAGTGTGAATTCCAGCGTTTGCACAGCCAGGCCCATTCGCACTTGTTACTGAAGGAGGTTGAGTCATCCAATTCCTTTCAGCATCTTCGTTGCATTTGCACATTTTAAGAATGAAGTTAAAATTAGAAATCTTCAAACAAGGAGGTCCTAAATGCCATTACATGCCGGGGTTTGTTGCTTTTCCGATATATCAATCCTTGCTGGTTTGTTTTATGCCGATTAATTATAATTAGTTATTATTAACGATTAATAATAAATCAACTTTGTTTTGATCATTAATACTTTCATTTTAAAATAAGATATATCCATATTTATTCAGTATTCAGTTTTTTCGTAATTACAAAAGAGTTTTAGAAAAAAAAGAAAAGAAAAAAAGAAATTGGAATACGAACAATTGTAATTCTTAGCATTTTATTGTTACATTTTAATACGGTAAAAAAAAGGGAAGGAATTCAACGGATATATTTCATTTCTACCAGCAATGGGCAAGGGAGTTCACTTAAAAAATTGTTTCAAAAATGTAAACAGCAACAAAAAAATTTTCTTAAAATAAACGAATATTGAAATACACTAATTCTTAGCTTTGTTTATCGTCAAATCTTTAATAAAGTTTCGAAATATTATCGATTAATATAATTATCGATTAAAATACTATCGATTAATATAATTATCGATTTAAAATTTAATATTATCGATTAATATAGTTATCGATTAAAATATTAAAAATATTAAAATATAATTATCGATTAAAATAATTATCGATTAATATTTTTTGTAAACAATTATGTGGTTTTCCAGTATTCCCATCTAATACTAATTTATGCACAATTAGATGGTTTCAAGTAATTATTCCTAATAGCAAGAATATGTACCCTCTGGGCGTAATTATTTAAGTTTTAATGTAATGAAATATATCAAATTAGAAAGACTAACGAAATTAAATAAGAACGCATATAAAAAGATTACAATTATTTTAGTTATATTTTAATTGGCAACTGATTTTGGAGATTAAAACAATGATATTACACATCAATAACATCAAGTAGTTATTTATTAAACCCAGTTTTGTTAAAACCAGTATGCAAATTAATCACACAATATATCATGTAAGACTTTATTTCTTAGTGATATATAAGATATATAGGAAGCGCGTGGTGTAATGGTTAAAGTCATAGGAAATGGACTCGTCGCCCCGAGTTCAAATCCTGGACGTGTTAATTGCATTTCACTTATCGCTAATACCCTTGGGAAATGTATGATTTCTACTCTTCCTCCAGCTATGGGTAAATAGTACGGCAGACTGGGCTCTTTAACTTTGGTTAGTCAACCAGTCTAGGAGAAGGAAAACTCTGAATTCAAACCTGTTAAACTCCGCTTAAGAAATTGACCTTGTGTCACATCCTGCTCGTGTGGAGGAATTGGTAAAATATAGATATAAGACAGATTGTATGGTTTAAAAGCACTAATAGCATGGGTTGTTTTGAGGCAAATCTAACAGGTTTTTCATAGAGACACCCTTAATAAATAAGATATATATTAATGATTTTGAATGTGAATTAGATACTCATTGATAAATTTACGATTTGAGTGTATTATGACGTAAGGAGTGACGTAGTTTCAGTTACAGAGAGATGCCAAATCTTCATTATAATAAGATTTGATAATGATGATAAACCAGAATCTTTTCTTGAGAATAAAGCATGAAAATTCTCTGGTACTTTGAGATACAGAAGACAAAACCTTGTATAGATTAACAAGAAAAAAAAGTACTTGCCAACTGATAGATTTTGCCGTCTCAGTAGATAATAGAGTGAAAGATGAAAGAAAAGGAAAAAATAGACAAAAGCCTGGAACTTGCTAGAGAATTAAAAAAAAGACCGTGGAATTGTAGGATGAATTGTAATTGTAATTGTAATTAGTGCTCTTGGAACGGTTCCGAAAAGTTTAGAAAACAGATTAGAGGAATTGGAAATCAGAAGTATTGAGACCATCCAGACAACAGCATTGTTAAGATCAGCTAGAATACTAAGAAGAGACCTGAGGAGACTTGTAACTAATAATAATAATAATAATAATAATAATATGACGCTGACACTGTTGATTCCCATGACTCTCTCTCTATCTCTATCTCTCTGTCTCTCTCTCTCTCTCTCTCTCTCTCTCTCTCTCTCTCTCTCTCTCTCTCTCTTCTTACTTACCTGCTGTTCTCGTCGTTCAGGGCGGGGGTCCAGTGTGTTTCGGGCACTGGACCGGTAGAGTACAATTAATAGCATTGATCCCAGGGTGTCATCCCCCCAGGCAATACCTGCTCCCTTGGGGGCAAGGCTGGGTTTATTGCCCAGTGCATGAGACGCCCCCCTTGAGGGGGAATGCCGAAGGAATCGACGCAATTTTTGTTCTTTCCCACCCATGAGCTTCGGCTTGTGTGGTGGCCCACCGTTAAAACCAGGCCTTGTGCCCAGCCCATACAAGTGGGGTATTGAGGCAAATACTCTCTCTCTCTCTCTCTCTCTCTCTCTCTCTCTCTCTCTCTCTCCATCCATCCCTATTGGTCATCACTCCTAGCAGGTCTTCCGCACGGCATCCAGAATCCGTACATAACTGATTGATATAGGTTTTTGCTATTCAGTCTACACTTGTGTGTTCATGGGTAAGTATCCATTGGAGAACTTCTTAAGCAGTTTCCAGCTTATCTTGTTTGTCTTATTTGAATGGTTTGTGTGATAGGAGGCAAGTGGCCGTACAGTTATAGCGTATTGCTTCCAATATTTGTTCAAGACAGCACGTTGCACCCTGGCATAGTTCCTATCTAGCTTTCTTTCTCAGCGTTTAGTTAAAATATAAGTGGTACCGCCATACAACAACACTGACACGGCTAGAGCGTGGAAGCATTCTCACTTTATCTTATCAGAGAGCTCTGATTTCCATACTATCAATAACCTGTCAATAATAGTCCTTCCCTTTCCTATGCGTAAATTACTTTTTGTAGATGAGATTATCAGAGGTGAACGCTATTTATGTATATGAATATAGCATGTTATCAATATATGTATTTTTTGACTTGATTTGTGTTCCTATCACATTTTGATTTTCGCTTTCGTATGTACCAATCACGTCATCAACATTCAATTATGAACGCTAATCAACGAACGGTAACGAACCTTTTCTATACATTTTCCAACTCAACGCCTTCAAAAGATCCATCATCTTTTAACTAGATGACTGTTCTACATTGTCTCCATATATATATATATATATATTAATATATATATATATATATATATACTAAAGAAAAGTGTTAAGAATTGGCTCTCACCTTGCCCAGACACAACTCAAACATCCGCTGTTGGAATAAAAGTCCAGAGCTTAAATCATCTTCTAATACCAACTATTTGGTAACTCATCTACTGATATATGATATTATATTATATAATATATAATATATATATATATATATTATCAATAAGGAAGAACTCAATACAGTAATCCATAATAAATTTATTTCGACGGAAAATTGGGGGCCCCATATAATCTAAGTGATTTAAACCGGCTCCCCAAATTTTCGCCTCATCAGATGGGTCTCAATCCACTTATGAACAAGCATATCACAAAAAACCAAAGAGCTGAATATATATAAATTCAAACAAAAACAAAAATAATAAAAAAATTATATATATTTTTTAATCAGTGTGGAGTGTACCATAGAAACAGGAAGTGAATGGAAAAAAAAGAGATACCATCAAAGTTGATTTCTAGGGTGTCCAGACAGACAAAAGGTGACATGACAGAAAAAAAACAGAATAGTATATTAAAATATAAATAGACAAGTAAAATAAAAAGATTTTAAGTTTAAACATTAGAGTATAATGATGGTATAAAAGAAAATACTAGTTAAGGATATAAATAATAAAATAAATAATAGAAGATAATAAAATTTAAAAAATAATAAAATAATAGAAAATAAAAATCAATTAAAAATAATAATACTAATAAAAAAATAATACTCAGAAGAGTCCTGGAGACCTGAGGAGACTTGCTATATTTCCTAAGACTTTAACCATATATATATATATATATATATATATATAGTATATATATATATATATTCCTAAGACCTTTAACCATATATGTATATTATATATATATATATATATATATATATATATTCCTAAGACTTTAACCAAATATATATATATAATAATATATAATATATATATATATATATTTCCTAAGACTTTAACCATATATATATATATATATATATATATATATATATATATATATATATATATATATATATATATATATATGTATATATGGTTAAAGTCTTAGAAAATAGACTCGTCCCCCGAGTTCAATTCCTGGACGAAGTTGTTGGGATTTTACTCTGGGAAATGTATGAATCCAATTCTCCCTCCAGCTATGGGTAAATAGCAGGACAGGCTGGGCTCTTTAACCATGGCTAGGTAACCAGTCAAAGAGAAGGAAAAATCTGAATTCAAACCTGTTAAACTGTTGTTTGTTTGACAAATAAAAATATTTATTTATTTATTTTTTATTGCTCTAAACTAGTTCCGAACATAGATCATCAAGAGAAAAAGGTTTTGAAAAAGTGTTTTCCCTTTTTTTTTTAAGTATTCAAACCCATAACAGAAGGGACGGAAAATGTTGTGATAAATTGACGTGTCCATTTGTTGAGTGAAAACCATCATATGGTGGTTGTTAGATCGATTTCGAGCAGGTCGATCTTCTGTGCCTTGCACCAATAATCATCTATGACCAATTCATCCAATGATGACTCTTTAAATCAACAAAAGAGAGCCAGCCCCTACCACAAACTGGACATTGCCCATCTTTCTTTTTTCTCTTTTCTTTTTTCTTTTTTTCAACAAAAAATGTCAGACTAATTATTAAGTGGCTGAAAATCCGTTCGCATGTGACTTTCAAATCCAGCAAGTGCGAAACACACTTTTTGGCATAAATTGCAGGGCATGTTGCTAGTAATTACATGGGACTGGGGAATGCCTCCCTCCCGCCTTTCAAACGGAACGTTTCAAGGAGAGATAATGAGCACGTTCATCTTCAAAATTTTAGGTTCCCAACTGCAACTGAATGATACCACGCCAGTTCAGTATATTTCTGGCAATAGT
>CM042166.1:9869696-9872196 GCA_023376005.1 Doryteuthis pealeii | reverse complement strand
TAATCGTCAAAACATAACAAATTAACAAATCCATGAATATATGAATATAGAACGATATTGCCACCACCCACTACCCGTCTGATGGTCGTGTAGCAAAGAAGACAGCGACAATGGGTTCAATATCTTCTTAATGACGTTTGTTTCATGTTTACGGATTGATTTTGTTTGTTTTTCTTGCTATTGCTGTTGTTTAATGTCATTTTCTAAGCTAATCTTGATTTGACACAAGGCAGAAAGTGTGTGCTACCCAGTTAGCAAAACATATGCTGAATTAGAATACACTGATTCTATCCCGCTACAGAGGGTTAAAAAAACTTAAAAATACTTATCCTGCGTATGACACTAAACTGCATTAGATGGTGTGGTTCTAGTAATCTTTGAATCTCTCCCTGTATCTATAGTATTTACTCTTTTTATTAGTTTTATCACTCTTCTTTGTGTAACATAATGCGACGGAGAGCAATGAGTTTAACACTGATGTGTAAATTAGCACGGATTTTTTTAGCAAAGATTACGTGTTAGATTAGAATGGAAAATTTTACGGATGAATCATCATAAGGCCACGTGAATTGTTTCTATTGGATGAGTCGTGAGACATGGCGAAGTGGGAGAGGGGAGGATTGAGAGATAAGATTGTTGAGTGAGTTTGGAATTATGCGTTGAGAGTGAGACATGGGCTCTTGTTCTATGGCAGTTTTGGCTTGGGGAGAATAAAATCTCATGAGAAAAAGAAGGGGCCTTGTGTTATTACTAAAAGCTATAAATGACACAAGGCAAGATGCCCCCCCCCCAGCACCCCAAGTTGGTTTCATGACTCCGAATATCCAGGGATCGTCAGTTAATTGAGCATCGACACAGCCACCAAATTTCAAGCCTCGCCACTGTTTTCAAAGTTGTTTGACGCTCACTTCTCGGTTTAGTGTCAAATCAGACTAGACTTAGCAAACTATTATAGAGCACTTGGTTAGAAACCACAAGGATCCTAGTTCGATACCGGCCCTCGCCAACTCCGCGTATGAGTAGCACAGGGGTATGTGCGGTAAAGTAAGGAGCTGATGGTAGGTGTGGCGCTCTATCTCTGATGCAAAAAAAATCACCTTGGTCTAGCGATGGTGTAAAGGGGATAGACTCCCTTGCTGATTGGCTGATACCGACAATAGGCCATCCCGATGATTTTACTTACTTATGTGGTTTCAAGTATTTCTTTTAAAAACAAGAATAAGTTTAATATCTTCCCAATGATATTTGGTTTATTTTTTGGGAATGATGTTTTTTGTCTTGCCATTGGTGTTCTTTAATATTGTCTGTTTCTAAGCTTGGCACAAGGCAGAAAATATGTGGCACCCAGTTAGCAAAAATACGCTAAATTAGAATACAATGGCTGTATCCCACTGCAGGCAGGTAAGAACTCCCTCTCAAAAAAGAGAAGTCTACTGGTGTTGACACTAAACTGCATCTGGTCTATTATGACCTAGAGTGGTTAGGTTCCCACCTATGAGTCAAATAAAACTTTTAAAATCCTCCCCCGAGGCTGAGACTGTTGAATACCACAACTGTTCTTTTGCATAGGTAATATGACTCTCCCCACCCCAATGGGACCACCCGTTGGACGTGGGCGGCAAACCGTGTTGCTTGGGGATGGAATCCTGGTGAAGGAGCAGTCCGTGGCTTGCAAGATTCCACCTTGCTTTTCTTTAGAATTTTAGTTAGAGAGAAACCGATAGGTGGAATGCTAGATGAGTATTTTTCTTACAGTCGTTGTGAAGTCAAATCAAATTTGTTAAATAGTTTGTTTTAAGATATCACGTTTGGAATATTGATTTTATTCCTTTCTGTGCTTCCATATTTAGTGTGATCTCTCGAATTAATCCAGACGGGATTTGAAATTTGGACTTTGTGGCAATTAACAATTCTTTGTTAAACACAAACAGATGTGATCTTCACTTTTGTTTCATGTTGACACCATCAAAGTGTCATCTCCAAAATACACAGTTATATAAAATATAGATTGTATCGGGTGATCCTAAAAAAAATTTTTTGAAAGTCAGGACTGTTTGGGGGGGGGGGTCACCATATATATATATATATATGTGTGTGTGTGTGTGTGTATGTTTGTGTGTGTCTGTGCATATATATATATATATATATATATATATATATATATATGTTTGTAATATAGTAAAAATTGTAAAATAGTAAAAAGTCAAGTTTCATTAACGAATGATTTTAATAAGCCTACGCTGCAGTGTTTCGGTCTGTTTAACAAACCTTCATCAGGGCTTTTCTTAGCTTAAAGAAAAAATAAATTATTAATACGTTAATGAAATTTGTGTTTTTCAATTTTTACTATATTACATATTGTCGGATTTACTTCCACTTTTTCTTCATATATATATATATATATATATATATATATATATAGCTCTATGCAAATATATAATATATATATATATATATATATATATATATATATATATATAGGGTGACCCCAAAAAAATAT
>CM042166.1:9844696-9864696 GCA_023376005.1 Doryteuthis pealeii | reverse complement strand
CTTTATTGTTATTTGTACAACGTTTCGGCCGTATTTCTTGTCGGACTCGGAAACCTTCTTTTCAGACTCGGAAACCTTCTTTTCGAACTCGGGAACTTTCTCGTCGTTGTCGGGAACCTTCTTGTCGTAATCGGGAGCCATCACGGAACTTTGAATCTAAACCTTTATTCAGTCTATGGGGGTATCCTGTTCTCATTCCGCTAACCATAGCTGGGGCAGGAGTTGTGTTAATTATTTTTCTATGTTACTGCCGCTGCTCAGGATTGAACCCGGAATCCAGAGATAACTGTCACTTAGAACTGTCTTACCTAACTATCTTATCCACTAGGCCATGTGTCAAAAACATTCAGAGAAATAGTCCAGCGAACCTATTTGAAACTGACTACAGAGTCTGTCAACAATTTATAACACAATAAATTGTAACAATATATAAGACACATTGAAGGATTTTAAATGCACTTGTAACATGGGCTGTTTTGAGGCAAATCAAGTATATATGGTAGCTTTGAATGCATATTTTCTGAAAAAAGTCGGGGCACAAGTGAGGATAGTGACAAAACCTCGATTTACAAAAGTGCACATCCAAATGCGTTCGAAATAGACAAAAGAAAACATGAAGGTCGATTTCTCGAATGTTCTATAAACATATGAAACTTGTGCAACATTTGATCGTCCTGATGGTTTAAGCAAAGGTTGGATTGTATATTAGGGTAGGTCGATTTTTCACTTTTTTGAAATATCAAATTGTCCATCAATGCGAAAGTTGTGTGTTATTATACTGAATACTGATACAAAAAATTAGGACTTTCATTTGTACCATTGTTTGAGGAAATAGCATCAAAGATCGTCTAATAAAATGTACTAAAAATCCTTGTTGTCACAAAATTTAGCCTAGAAATTGGTTAGAAAATTGACCGTTTTTAATATTCAAATCAGAAATGTCATTTTATTTTATTAAAATGAACCGAATTAAATATCACAAATAGAATTCAAATTGGAAATGTGTCCCCGCACCACAAGCAACATATCTGATATGGTGTTTTTACCTCATTAGTTAAGCTGTAACAGACGATCTTTGATGCTATTTCTTCAAACATGGTACAAATAAAAGATCTCATTTAAAAACGATGATCAATGTGAACGTAGATCCAATTAGATTGCCAATTAGTTGGCAGCAAAATTGAAGGTAGTGCTCTGGTATAACTTGTGCTATAATGTACAATTTTGGTCTGAATTACGATCAAGCGCGCACACACGCGCACGCACGCACACAAATACATACATACATACATACATAGAGACAATCTTAGAATTATATATATATATATATATATATATATATATATATATATATATATATATAATATATATATATAAAAAGTAGAGTTACAGTTACTTCATTAAGTTTCAATGTTTACTGTAACTCTACTTTTGGCCACTCTGTATAATAGATAGATAGATTGACAGATAGATTGATAGATAGATTGATAGGAACGGTCTGAGATACACTGGAATAGATAGATACATAGAGAGTTAAATAGATAT
Source organism: Doryteuthis pealeii (assembly GCA_023376005.1). Taxonomy (NCBI): domain Eukaryota; kingdom Metazoa; phylum Mollusca; class Cephalopoda; order Myopsida; family Loliginidae; genus Doryteuthis; species Doryteuthis pealeii. The sequence continues at coordinate 9,863,151 of CM042166.1, read as the reverse complement.
ATAGACTGAGATAGATAGATAGATATTAATATACTGTGATAGATATCAATATACTGGAATAGATGGATAGATAGATACATGCATACATACATAGAGAGACAGGGATAGACTGATATATATATATATATATATATATATATATATATATATATATAATATATATATATATATATAATATATATGAAACGTAAACAAACAGACGATGTTTGTGATATGGCTTTTTTTTTCAGCCGACAATATTTGGGAGAATATGTGCTTAAATGAAGTCGAACCTATTTTTTGAAATTTAATTCATTAATAATTAATTAGCGGGATTAAACTATTTAAATGTAAGGCTAAACAAATTTTTCTCGATTTGTTAGCCTTACATTTAAATAGTTTAATCCGCCTATTAATTATTAATGAATTAAATTTCAAAAATAGGTTCGACTTCATTTAAGCACATATTACCAAATATATATATATAATATATATATATATATATATATTATATATATATATATGTGTGTGTGTGTATATTATAAGCTCAGTTGGTAGAGTGTTCGGCTAGAAACTACAAGGTTCCTAGTTCGATACCGGCCTCGCCAACTCAGCGTTGTGAGTAGCACAGGGATCTGAGTGGTAAAGTAAGGAGCTGATGTGGCATTCCACCTCAGACGCTAAAATAATCTCCTTGGTCTAATGCTAGTGAAAAGGGGATAGACTCCCTCGCTGTCTGGCAGATACAGACATTAGGCCGCCCCGGTGATTTACTTACTTATATATATATATATATATATATATATATATAGAGAGAGAGGAGAGAGAGAGAGAAGAGAGAGGGAGAGAAGAAAGAGAGAGAAAATGAGATGGATAGATAGATAAATAAATAGTTAGCTAGATAGATACAAATCGACTCGGATAGATAGATAGATAGATAGATAGATAGATAGATCTGTCTGTAGTTCATAGTAGATTTCTTTCTGAGATGTTCACAGTGCGATGTTCGATATATCTGATTATTTGTCACCACCGATTCGGAAGGAAATTATGTTGAAACATAAATATTTATTGAATCAAATGCTTTTCTCGTTCACACACAGATTCATGTATCACCATAAATAGATAAAGATCTACATCTTTACAGCCACACCGGGGAATAATGGAGAGCAGGTGTCTTTCTGCTACGGGTGTGTATTGGCTAGGAACGTTTTTGGGGGAAGTTATAAAATGTTTAATCGCTCACGATGCAAATTGTTACGGAGGTGAACAATATAAGAAAAGAACAAAATATATATATTAGAGTAAAAATGAACAAGAATAAAACAGGACATTTTAAAAGAAAACGAAAGTATTATAAAAAGAAAGAAAGAGGAGAAGGAAAGAAAGAAAGAAAGAAGAGAAAGAGGGAAATGGGTGAAAACGAAAGTATTATAAAAAAGAAGAAGAGGAGAAAGAAAGAAAGAAAGAAGGGAGAGAAAGAAAGAAAGAAAAGAGGGAAATGGTGAAAACGAAAAGTATTAATAAGGAAGAAAGAAGAAGAAAGAAGAAGAAGAAAGAAAGAGAGGAAGAGGGGTTGAAAACGAAAGTATTATAAATAAAAAAAGAAAGAAAGAAAGAAGGAAGGAAGGAAGGAAGGAAGGAAAGACGAAAAAAGGAAGGGGAAATAAATTATCATTAAAACGAAGAATGGGGGGGAAATAGAAATATTAAAAAATAGAAAAAAGTATAAGAAAAAGAAAGAAAAGAAAGAAAGGTAAAGAAAGTGTAAAATGATAAAAACAGAATCAAAGAAAGAAGAAAGAAAGAGAGAAAGAAAGAAAGAAAGAAAGAAAGAATGTGTAAAGATGATAAAAACAGAATACAAGAAAGAAAGAAAGAAAGAAGACTGTAAAATGATAAAAACAGGATACAAGAAGAAAGAAAGAAAGACGAAAGAAAAGAAAGAAGAAGGAAGGAAGAAAGGAAGGAAGGAGGAAATGGAATAAAATGAAAGTATTAGAAGATGAAGGTAAAGAAAGAGAGAAACAAAAGTATCAAAGAAAGAAAGAACGAAAAGGTAGAAAAGACAGGCAGATAGACAGACAGACTGACAGACAGAAGAAAGAAAGAAGAAAGAAAGAAAGAAAGAAAGAAAGAAAGAAAGAAGAAAGAGAATTGAGATCAAGAAAATATATAAGAAAGAAAGAAAGAAAGACAGAAAGAAAGAAAAGGAAAGAAAGAAAGACGAGAAAAAAAGAAAAGAAGAAAGGGGTGTAAAATAAAAGTATTACAAAAAAGAAAGAAGGAAAAAATGAAAGAAAGAAAGAAAGAAACATGAGAAAAAGTAAAAGTATTATAAAGAAAGAAAGAAAGAAAGAAAGAAAGAAAAAGAAAGGAATATAGAGGAAAAGGAAGAAGGAAAAGTACTAGAGAAAATGAGCAGAAAATAATAAGGTTTAAAAAAAGAAAAAATGAATTGAGGAGAAATAGAAAAATAAAGGAAAGAAAAAAGAAAAAAAGAAAGAGAGAAAGAAAAGAAAAAAGTAATGCATTATGTTGTAAAATAAAAGTATTACAAAAAAGAAAGAAGGAAAAAAAGAAAGAAAGAAAGAAACACGAGAACAAGAAACAGTACAAGAAGAAGAAAGAAAGGAAAGAAAGAAAGAAAGAAAGAAAGGAAAAAGCAACTGAAAAGAAAAGGAAAGAAAATATAGAAAGATAAAAAGATATAAAGAAAGAAAATGTTTGGGTTATACAAGAAAGACAGTAAGGAAAAGAAAGAAAGAAAGATGGAAGGAAAGAAATATTCCTTAAAGAGGGAAAGACACAGCTGAAAGAAGTATATTTTGAAGACGTACGAGAATAATGGTGAAAATTGCTGACTCATCAAAAAGTCAAAACGCGGGAAAAACAAAAAAAATGGCGATGGGATGTTAAACTCAACACACAAAGAAAAAAACTCTTCCATTTTGAAAACGTATTTGATATTAAATCCTAACAAGTGAAAATGATGAATGGAAAATGTAATAAGAAGAGAATGAAATATTGAAGAAAGTGATGAGAAGGAGTAGGAGGTAAAGGAAGGGGAGAAGGTGGAGTAGGTGAAACTGTGAAATCAGAATAAAGCTGTTTAGTAGAAACGAAAGAATTATTAAAGATAAAATTCTAGATTCGTTGTAACAAGAATGAGCTAATAAGGAAGACTGGATAGTCAATGAACAAGATAGAAAAAGAAAGAAAATGCATTGAAGAAAAAGAAAAAAGGAAATAACTTGAGAAAGAAAGAAAGAAAGAAAGAAAGAAAGAAGCGTTTTTGGAACTTTGAAAAAGTTGTAGAAAGTTGAAAAAGTAAAGGAAAATAAAAGGGAGCATGTGAAAAAAGAAAAGAAGAAAGAAAGAAAGAACAAAAGAAAGAAAAAATGAAGGAAAGTTAAACGGAAAAAGGAAAGAAAAAAAAGAAGAAAGAGGAACATGTGAAGAAAGAAAAGAAGAAAGAAAGAAAGTTAAACGGAAAAATATATGAGGATAAAAGAAAGAAAAAAAGAAGAAAACAGGAAGAGAAGGAAATATCATTTTGATTGTAAAAGAAAGAAAGAAAAAAGACAGAAAATGCAGAAAGGAAAGTTAAAATAAAATAGAGAACCAGAATAAAGAAAAAAAAGGAAGAAAAATGTCTGAAAAATAAAATATTATGGTAATAATAAAGAAATAATAAATGAATGAATGAAGGAATGAAATAATGAAAGAAGCATGGGCGTAAAGGAAGAAAGAAAAGTTATCAGATAAAATGAGAAAGAAAGAAAGAGAACCAAAATGAGAAAACGTTCTATAAATTTTTTAAGATAGAAAGAAAGAAGGAAAGAAAGTAAGTCAAAAATATACAATAAAAAAGTAAGTTGAAGGAAACAGAATGAAAATGATAAAAGTAATAATTATGAGAGAAAACGACAAAAGAAAAATATCGAAGAAAGTGAAAGAAAAATGAAAGTATTAGAAAGAAAGAAAGAAAGAAAGAAAGAAAGAAAGAAAGAAAGAAAGGAAGGAAGAAAGGAAGAAAGAAAGGAAGAAAGAAAGAAAGAAAGAAAGGAAGAAAGATAGAAAGAAAAATGGTCACGCAAGAATGACAGAAGAGAAAGAAACAAATATACAAGAAAAAAAGAAAAGGCTTTACGGTTAAGAGACAAAAATCAGAAATATATAAAAGAAAGAAGAAAGAAAGAAAGAAAGAAAAGGCAAGACAGGAAATAAATGCAAAATAAAATTGGAAAGAAAAGAAACCTAGAAAGAAAGAAAGAAAGAAAGAGAAAGAGAAAGAGAAAGAAAATATTGGAGAAATATGAAATTCTGTAAAAAGGTAAAAAGAAAGTAAAGAATTGTGTACCAAAAAAGTTGAAAAACATTCTATGTCAAAGAAAGAAACAAAGAAAGAATAAACAAAAAAATAGAACACGTTATAAAGAAAAAGTCAACGAAATTGTGAAAGAATGAATTCGCTAAAAATAAATAGATGAATAAAATTGACAGATAATCACAAAGACAACCAAACATGAAAAATGGAAGATCAAAAATTCAGTGAAAATGTTTTTCAAATAAAAGAATTACTAAAAATTCTGTCAAAGAAATGACACAATCACACACACACACACCACACACCACACACACACACACTTACATACACACATATATATATATATATATATATATATATATATATATATATAATTATGGTTTCTCTCTCCTCCCAGTTCATGTTCTCCCTCTCCCTCCCTCTCTCTCTCTCTCTCTCTCTCTCTCTCTCTCTCTCTCTCTCTCTCTCTCTCTCTCTCTCTACTTTTTCCGCTTACCTCTTCCAAATTTCGTTATTATAAAATTCTTTCTAGATTTCTTTTTAGTTTCAACCTTTCTATGTCTCCTTCTCTCTCTCTCTCTCTCTCTCTCTCTCTCTCTCTCTCTCTCTCTCTCTCTCTCTCTCTCTCTATCTCTCTCCCTCTCTCTCTCTTTTTTTTTACCCCCCCTCTCTCTCACTCTCACTCGCTCTGTTTCATCTCTCTCTTACTTATATTTGGCGAATTTACACACACACACACACACACATATATATATATATATATATATATATATATATATATATATATATATATGTTATTGACAGGCCAAACCGCGATTTTTGAATCGACTGTATATATATATATATATATATATATATATATATATATATACAGTCCAGTCAAAAATTGCGGTTTAGCCTGTCAATGACTTAAGTTGTGATTGGGAAAAGAAAAAAATAGGGAGAAGAAAAGCAAATTTTGTGACTTAAATTATGCAAAGAATTAACACACACAAGAAGGAGAAAAAAAATCATCGTGAAAAATAAGTTTGCAAAAGATAAGGATGAAATGAGAAAAATCGGAAATTACAGTTAACGAACTGGAGACGAGAAAGTGCGAGATTTGCAAGCAAAAATACATTTTTAAAAATGAATTATTGAAATAGAGAAAAACATTGACAAAAAAAAATCTGCAATTTAAAGAGAAAAAAAAAGAAGAATTTTAAAAGTTAAATGAAAAAAAAACGCAACAAATCGTCGAAAAATAAATATAAAGAATTTTTTTTTTATTTGATAAAGAAGAAAGGCAAACGATTGAACAAAACCACAACAACAAAAATAAAACAGATAAAAAAAAACGGACTGTGAAAGTCAAAAGCCACTAAAGTAAAAAGAGAAGACATAATTCAAAATGGCGGACTCTTGAAAGAAAAAAAAAAGGAGAGACGCTTAAGAAGATAACGAGCGAAGGCGTGAATAATGAATGAAAGGAAGGAAGGAATAAAGAAAGAAAGGAAGGATATGAAGACTTAGTAGTTAGATCATCAAAGTAACAAGTCATGCAGAAGAAATATCCTCCGACATTAATTAAATAATGTCAGTACATTGAAGTAAATGATTGATGAACTCTCGTTAAAAGAGGTAAAAAAAAAAAACGAAGAAAAAAAAATGAAATTTTCGTATTTGTCAGGAAGGAAATCAAAATCAAAGGGAAACAACTCTTGTTTGAAAAAAAAAGTGAGAAATGAGCCAATGAAAGACAAGAGCAAATAAAACAAACCAAATTGAATATATAAATATATTAAAATTACAATGCAGAACATATTGAAAAATACCAATACAAAGAGGAGAATACAGGCTAGCGTCACGTGATCGATATAGCTCAGAGGATACGTATTTTCGAACAATGTTGCTGGTCGGTGGTCGAAGTTCAATCCTACCCACACAAACAAACAAAAAAAACGCCATGATTTATAATCCTGATTCTAAAGGCAAACAAGATTACCGAACTTGGAAAATGTCCCCAACAGAATCCATATTCTCCATATTTGGGCTGGACATCCTGTAGTGACCGAGCTGACTTACTTCCGGCGAATCGCATCTGCTTCGCTTGTCAGGTTCTGCCTGAACAAAACTAAAAAAACATGGCCACACACACACACACACACACACACACACCATATATATATATATATATATATATATATATATATATATATATATATATGCTCCCTGGTCCGCTCTGACCCGGAGTGGTAGTACCTGTTAGGGTCCCATCTATGGGTTGAATAGAAAAATGTATTTATAAATAAATTGTATTATCCATTAAGAATTGATTTATTTCATAACTTTATCGGCATTAAATGACCCATTGAGGTTCATATGCCGTAAAACAAAACCAAAACAACAAATATATATATATATATATGGGGTGGGGGTTAAGTTTTAAGACCACGGAATATTTTTTTATGATTTTCAAATGTAGACGTTCAACTCTTCGTGTTGTTTTCCGTATATCGGGACCCAGATTGTAGAGAAGGTGTCACATATTTTTTTAATCATGCGCTTTTGACCATATCACTGGTCGTCCTCAGGGGGCACATGGGTTGTAGCTATTGGTTGTTTCGTGTGAGTTTATTTCGTTTAGAAGGGCTTCTGTCAAGTTTCTTTTTATTTTGGATTTTGGTTTATTCAGTTGGGAGGGTTTAAGATGGGACAACTTTCTCCACCATCTGTCTCCCGATATACGTAAAACAATAAGAAGACTTGAACGGCTTCCCTTTAAAATCATAGGGAGCAAATAATCGGTGGTCTTTAACAAAACGTTCTTCAGTTATAACTTGCTGCCAAAATAAACGATATTCAAACACACACACACACACACACACACACACACACATATATATATATATATATATATATATATATATATATATATATATTGAAAGAAGAAAATGACTCATCGGGGAAAAGAAAAAGAAAACAAACGAACGAGTCACAATACTGACCGAGTGAGTCGCAATACAATAAATATTGAAAAAAACGTTCAATACGTAAACAGGGCCAGGTAATATATATATATATATATATATATGTATATATATATATATATATATATATATATATATATATATATATATATTAGTGCAGCCATGAATACGCAAGGTTCCAGTTGTAAAAGCGATTTGTAATGAAGGAAATAGTGAATCATTCTTATGAGCATTTCATAGTTATCTCCGTTATATATATATATATATATATATATATAATATATATATATATATATATATATATATAATGTAGATAACTATCCAAAAAACAAACTACCTCATAGAGGTTCTTCACGGAACGAATGAACATGCTACTATTAAACACACTCGCCTACCCGGATTTTAACAGCATGTTAAACCCACTATAACACTTGAACATTTATAACTCTTCTATAATGCTCCCTTTCTAATAATGTATCAACAATTTCTTCAAATAATAAATTTTCTCCTGAAGATGACCGAAGGTCGAAACTAGTTGAGATTAAACAACATACAAGAAATATTCCTGATTGTCTTAATAATAATTTTTGTTCACACTATATATATATATATATATATATATATATATATATATATATATATATATACATAATATGGAAATATGGTGAGGAAATTAATCCGACAATATGAGAAGAAAATATTTTTAAAATATAACAAACACAGGATGTTATGATCTGGAAACAATTTAATGTGTCAATACTTAAGCATTTCGGTATATTGTACCATCTTCAGGACACTGTTAAGTAATGTTTATGTGAGGAACAAAATGAAAGATGTTAAGTGTATAGTGATTGTATGAATATGATGCTATTAACCGTTCACACAATCACTATACACTTAACATCTTTCATTTTGTTCCTCACATAAACATTACTTAACAGTGTCCTGAAAATGGTACAATATACCGAAATGCTTAAGTATTGACACTAAAAATTGTTTCCCCTGATCATAACATCCTGTGTTTGTTATATTTTTTAAATATTTTCTTCTCATATATATATATATATATATATATATGTTGTGTGTGTGTGTGTGTGTGTGTGTGTGTGAGAGAGAGAGAGAGAGAGAGAGAGCAAAATGGGGAAATACTTTGAGAGTATGTGGAAATACATAGACCAAGCAACGAAGTGTTCCAAAGGATGTATATTTATTCTTGGTGGTAATGTCGACGATATAACATTTCGGGTTTTTCCCCCTTCTTCAGGGCGTTGGTGAGATCTTGTGTGGGAGAAGTTAATTCTTGCTTTTCAGAGGATAAGTGTCGTTGGTCGCGTATTGCCGGAGAGGTGTTGTGGTCGGAGTCATCTGGTGGTCAACATCATCTCTTCCTCAATAAATATATATATATATATATATATATATATATATATTAAAGAAATGGATACAATAGAAACCTTCTCGAGTTTCACCATAAGGATCTTCAGGGTTAAATCCACTAAATTAATCGAGGTACCGATTAATTGCAGCCGATTACACGTGTGTTCATTGAATAAGATGTTACGTTAACATCTTATTCAATAAACACACATAACATCTTATTCAATGAACACACGTGTAATCGACTGCAATTAATCGGTACCTCGATTAATTTAGTGGATTTAACCCTGAAGATCCTTATGGTGAAACTCGAGTAGGTTTCTATTGTATCCATTTCTTTAATAAATTTGCTCTACTTTGTATTGAGCACTTTGTATTTTGTTTTATCGCGGACTTAACCCCTGGATTCTGTGCACCTCCAACGATCGTGCCCATATTCACCGGTAAGCCACCCTTTATATATATATATATATATATATATATATATATATATATTATATATATACACATGAAGTGAAAATATGATGTCTGTTTTAAACAATCTTGAAAAAACAATGACGTCTGCTTTTAATAGCCTTGAAAAAAATACATTTTCAATTGCCGTCTGTTTTAAATGAAGTGAAAAAAAGAAGGTTTTCAAGGTTGTTAAAGACATCAATTTTTCCGCAGCGCATAAAACAGACGTCAATCTAATTTTTTTTTCAAGGCTGTTTAAAATCAGATTAAAAATTTTCCAGGTTGTTAAGAAAAAAAAAAAATATATAATATATATGTGTGTGTGTGTGTGTGTGTGTCTGTGTGTGTGTGTATTATTCCTATTAGTAAACCCTTGCGGTAAGAAAAAAAACCGGCAAATAATATATTAGTAAAAATATACTACCAAACTTCATCTGGGGAGAAAATGAAAAAAAGAAAAGACAAAGAGGGTCGCACAAACCGAAAATAATCGGTTAATACTATAACACTTGGCCAAAAGAAAAAAAATTGTATATATATATATATACCGGTAGAATTGTCTAAGGCTGAAATGTAATAAGTGCTCCATACCTAAGTAGAGCAAATTGCGAAAATATTAGTCCGTATATCTTACTCATTAATATTAACTTTAATATATATATATCTAATATATAAAACAGAGATTTTGGTATGTACGTGTCGACGTATAACTCAAAAACGGGAGGTCACTGAGATTTAAAATCTTGCATACACATTGATATCGGTCTAACTAAGAAAAATTCCAAATTTGGTTATTGATTTTTACTGATTAAGGGATTTAATCGATTAATCAAACAAAAATCAAACGATTTTTCGAAAGCCATAGCATAGCTGCTGCTGCTGCTAATGCTTGGTCTATCAGCGGATGCTCGCCTGACTGTTTATCAGCAGAAAGAAAGAAAGAAAGAAACAACGAAAATGTTAGCGACTCGCCTGGCTGTTTTAGCAGTAGAAAGAAAGAAAGAAAGAAACAATGAAAATGTTAGCGACAAACTAAATTTTAACGTAAAATAAATTCGTTTTTTTATAATCTTTTCTAAATATTTATTATTATTTCGTATGTTTTTGAAACTAACTTTTATTGTACAATGTACACTCACTTAATTTAAATTGTTGTCATGCACAAAAAATTGTAGAAAAATGAAAAATTGTTTCAAAACACAAGTTTACGGTTACATTTTTTTAAATAAGATTTTAAATGTCAATTAAAAATCAGTCACCAGTATAGGGTTGTATAAATGTAAATAAAAAAAAATGATAAAACGAGTTGTTTTGTTTTAATACTAATGGTTTAAAAAAAAAGTCTTAATAGTTTAGAGAACTAATGAAAACGTTTTAAAATGTAAGCAAAAATAGATATTGCATTCTCTTTATCGTTAAGAACTAGATTTGAATTGTCATGTAGAAAAAATTCAAAGAAAAAATTACAATCTATTTCTAACTTATCAAGCAATTAAAAACTGAATTTAAAATTCCCCCAACTATTATTATTTTCAAACTGGAGTTTCAGTGAAACTTTTCGTGAAAAAAGAGAAAATAATCTTGCTCAATTATATAATTTTACGAGTCTTTTCAATTGAATATATTTTTATCAGCGAGTTAGAAATATTAATTTTGTTCTTCTATGTTTAAGAAAAATCAATCTATTCATATAGTTTTTAAAAAAGAAATGAAATGTACACAAATAATCGAAGTAAAAAAACAATAATAAGCGCTTATTATTTATTAAATAAATAATAAGCGCTTATTATGTTTAATACATTTTATTTCGTTTATTTAATAAATATAAATATAACTCAACTTTGTATATATACGAAAAAAAAAAACAAAAGAATTTTATAAAGAAAAGCCTTTTACAAAAATAGGAAGTTAAATTATAACTACTTATTTCGTAACTAAGTAAACATAGTTGTATTCGTATTGTAATAAAATAAAACAAAAATTATAATAAAAATACGATGTAGTTAACATTTCGTATATAAAACAAAACAGTGTATGATATGTTCTTACCTTAAACATAAAATAAAAATGATTTTAATGTACGTAACTTGAATGAGAAAATGTGTTCTTTAATTTATCATAATTCTAATGATAAATAAATAGGCAGATTTTTTTTTAAAATTAAGGGCGGACCTGAACTTTTGGAACACCCCTCTAAAATTTTTTTGTTTTTAATTTTTTTCTTCTTTCAATGGATTATTATCGATTGCACACCAATCTATCAGACTGTAAAAAAAAAAATTCAAAAAAGTTATTTATTTTTCGAGTTTTCAGGGGTGCTCAGTTTCCCGTATAAGTTTATCGTAAATTGAACCCCCTTATCGGAACCGCTAAAAAGAAAATTTTATTTAAATATTTATTTTCCTTCAATGGATTATTATCGATTACACACCAATCAATCAGATTTTTAAAAATTCTTGAAAGTTCTTTATTTTTTGAGTTTTCAGGGGTGCTCATTTCCCCGTATAAGTTTATAGTAAATCGAACCCCATATCGGAACTGCTCGAAAGGAAACTGGCGCAAATGTGTCAAAGTTAGGGTGGCCCAGAAAAAACAGAACCCAAATTATTTATTTATTTTCCATTAAACTTACCTTAAACACCAACCCCAACACCTAACCCTAACCCTAACCCCAAATCCTAACCCCCCTACTTGAATTTAACAGTTTTATTACAAAATTTGTGAGTTCTGTTTTTCTGTGTCACCTTAATTTTGATACCTTAGTGCAAATTCAGCCCAACTGTTAAGATAGAGCGGTTTCGATATGGGGGTTCGATTTACTATAAACTTATACGGGGAAATGAGCACCCCTGAAAATTCGAAAAATAAATAACTTTTTTTATTTTATTTTTTTACAATCGGATAGATTGGTTTGCAATCGATAATAATCCGTTGAAAAAAAAAAATAATTAAAAAACGAAAATTTTAGAGGGCGTGGGTTCCAAAAGTTCAGGTCCGCCAAATTAAGTCACCACTTTTTTCTCTTTTTTTTTTTTTTTTAGTCCGGTCATGGACCGGGCACTTTAGCTAGTATATATATATATATATAGACACTGACCTGAAATAAATTATTAAGACAAATGATGATAAATTGATGTAGTTTATAACAATTTATAACAATTTATGAGCACTTAATATTTAGTAATATAGCCATTAGGATCAATTACTCCATGACACTGTCTGGTGATCACTTTCAACAAGTGATTGACAAAGATCCTTTTTTAAAAGGGCAATCGTGTTGGGACAATCGTATAGGTACTAGGGCTTGACATGCCCATCCAATTGATCGGAGGGACCTCTCCGTTGAATTGGAACACAAAATCTCTGACTCCAACTCCTCTATTTTTGACGACTCCTACTCTTGTATTCTCTGCGAAGTCCACGGTGCCACAAGAGGTCTGGTCATTTTGTTCATCTCGAGAGAAATAAAAAAATATATAAAAATGTTTATTCGGATATGAAATACCTCCACGAAACTACCCACAAAAGCACGACTGATTACTGTTCATCTCACAAATTTGTTAATATATATATATATATATATATATATATATATATATATATAATATATTATATATTGAATAAGATATAATGAAAAAACAAACGATGTTTACAACTGAAATAGGCTCATCAGAAGAGAAAGTGTGCAAACCGTTTCGGGGCCTAATTCTCTTGACGGTTTAAAAAGCAACACTCGGCCCATCCTCAACTAATATAATTTTAAACCGTCAAGAGAATTAGGCCCGAAACGGTTTGCACACTTTCTCTTCTGATGAGCCTATTTCAGTTGTAAACATCGTTTGTTTTTCATTATATCTTATTCATACTGTCGGATTAATTTCCATTTTATTTTCACATATATATATATATATATATATATATATATATATATATATATATTCCACATATAAATATATAAATTCCACATGACTTTGTTCCAGCCATCCTCTCTCCGTTTCAAAATCCGTCGCATGCGACATGACGTCATTATAACCGTCTTTCTCGACCGCCTTTGAACACTCTCTTCATGTGATTTTTAAAAAGGTTTTTTTTTTCGAACATTTCAAAAATTCTCCGCGTTCCAACGAATTTTATTTCAAAAAATAAGGATTTACTCTAAGGAAGGTCGATATTTCTTTGTGTGCGGAACATTTCTACATTTTTTCTATTATTATTATTATTTCATTTCATTTTGTTATTTGAAAATAATAATAGATTGAATAATGGATAAACTCCTGACCGAAACACGTGTAAGTTAAATTAATTAAAATATCCTATTTTATCCATTCAATACTTTCTTTCCTTTATTTTTCTCTTCAACCTATCGTCGGATTCACTTCCATTTTCATTTTACAATATATATATATATATATATATATATATATATATATATATATATATATATAACATTGCACAAAAGAACCTGACAACTGATATAAAAAATGTTAAGACAAATGATGAGTAATTGATGTGGTTTATGACAATTTATGATCACTTAATATTTGGTAATATATCCATTAGCATCAATTATTGTCTGACAGCGTCTGGTCATCACTTTCAACAAGTGATTGACAAAGATCATGATGGATGATGTCAATTCAATTTCTTTGCAAATTTCGCAAAGTGAAAGCCTTCAGTCATTGAATGTCACAATTTGACCTTTTTGAAACTCCGACAACCGCTTACAAGACATTGGCAAAGGAAGAATTTTTATATAGGAACATTCTTGGGCCTTTTTTTTTGTTTGTTTTTTTTTTTTATTCCTGAGAATGTTATAAATGGCTACACCAGTTGTTTCAGAATCAGTTCCTCTTAGATGTTATATGGTAGATTGGAAGCGAGTGGTGTAATGGTTAAAGTCATGGGAAATGGACTCGTCGCCCCGAGTTCAAATCCTGAATGTGGTAAGTGCATTTCACTTAGCGCTAATAATCTTGGGAAAGGTATAAATCCTACGCTTCCTCCAGCTATGGATAAATAGTAGGACAGACTGGGCTCTTTAACCTTGGTTAGGCAACTGGTCTAGAAGAAGGAAAACTCTGAATTCAAACCTGTTGAACTCCACTTAAGAAATTGACCTTGTGTCACATCCTGCTCGTGTGGAGGGGTTGGTAAATATATATATATATATGGTAGATCGATTTTTCACTTTTTTAAAGGGTTAGTCTACTCTATTATTTACCCATAACTGGACAGAAAATAGTTCGAACCTTTCTTAAGGGTTTTAGCGCAATGTGAAATTTTAAAAGAATCGTCCAGAATTTGAACTCGTGTTGCCATGTACATTAGGGTAGGTAGATTTATAACCCTTTTAAAATATCAAATTGTCCATCTATGCAAAAGTTGTGTGTTAGTATACTGAATACTGATACCAAAAATTACATCTTTTACTTGTACCATTGTTTGAGGAAATAGCATCAAAGATCGTCGGTTACAGCTTAGGTAAAAAGCAGCATATCAGAGGTGTTGGTGGTGATGTGGGGGGGGGACACATTTTTAATTTGAATTTTATTTATAATATTTAATTTGTTGTTTCATTTTAATAAAATAAGATAAGATTTCTGATTTTGAAATTTGAAAACAGTAAATTTTCTAACAAGTCCTAGGCGCGCACACGTACGCAGTCTCTCTCTCTCTCTCTCTCTCTCTCTCTCTCTCTCTCTCTCTCTCTCTCTCTCTCTCTCTCTCTCTCTCACGCACACACATACACATATACACACACATACACACACACACACACACACACATATATATATATATATATATATATTTGTATATGTATAAGTATTAACTTACCGGTGGGTATAAGAACGATCGTTGGAAGCGCACAATATCCAGAGGTTAAGGTTGAGAAAAAACAAATACAAAGTGCTCAATACAATGTAGAGCATAAATTTATTTAAGAATGGAAATGAGTAACCTACTCGAGTTTCATCGATAGATGAAATCTATCGATGAAACTCGAGTAGGTTACTCATTTCCATTCTTAAATATATATATATATATATATATATATATATATATATATATATATATATCATATAGCTACACAATTATGCTGAGTGTGGTCTTGAACAAATCCCCTGAAGTTAACCCCCATAGAATAGTCGCTATACGGCCACTTACTCCCTATCACACAAATCATCCAAATAAAACAAACGAGACGCACTGGAGAAGCAAAGACGAACTCATAAGTGACGTTCTTCTGTGAATACATACACATGGAAATACCAGTGTTGGCCGACCAGCAAAAACCTATATCAATCAGCTCTGTGCGGATTCTGGATGCTTTACGGCGGAGCATACAGTGGCGATGACTGATAAGGATGGTTGAGAAGATAGATAGATAGATAGATAGAGAGAGAGAGAGAGAGAGAGAGAGAGTGTGTGTGAGAGAGAGAGAGAGAGAGTCATGAGAATTCATGTTGTCAGCGTGATGATGATGATGATGATGATGATGATACGTGTGTGTGCGCGCGTACGCACGTGTGTGTGTGTGTGTGTGGTGTGGGATGTGTGTGTGGTGTGTTGTAAAATAACCGTCTTCAATATCCTTTGCTTGTATAATTCTTTTTTTTTTCTTTTTGCCTGTCTTGCGTCCAAGATTACCGACCCGGCACCCAGACTATTTTGGACACTGCCTGCTTCTTTTTATACATGCATTTCCAGCCCCCCCCCCCCATATACACACTTTCTCCTCTCTTTGTGTACCTTCCCCCACCACCACCACCACTACAATCTCCCACCCACCCCCCACACACACGTCAACCACGCCCTCTCCTGGGCCAGCATGATCGCTTTCCTCACGTCATTTCGCTGCTGACAAGAAAATTAGGATATAAATGTGTTTACCCCCCACCCACCCACACACACACAAATAAAAAAGAAAAGAAAAAAATAATGAGAAAAATAATGAAAAAAAAAAGGGAGGTAAATAAACATCGGTCGTCGACTTTTCTCTATTACAGACTGGAAATGCCTTCAGCCAGTGCTGCCACCTGTTGGATGCATGTTTAACTAGGAACTAAACCCAACGTCAAACATATCTATCCTTATCGAGCCATTAAAATTCCACACGTGCAAATAACGTAGATACTTGTGTATAAGTCGATGTTAAGTATAAGACAAGGTAAAATTACAGAAGAAAATCCAAGTAGATTGAATGATTCGAATCGAAGTTGAATACATACAAAAATGTAATCTGCTGGTATGCTTTACGATGTTGCCTAGATTGTTAAGATAGATATATTGACATATAGATAGATAGATAGATAGATAGAGAGAGAGAGAGGGGGGAGATAGTGATAGAGAGAGACAGAGAGAGAGAAAGAGAAAGAGAGAGAGAGATGAGTTGCGATAATTAGATAGATATATAGATAGACAGATACGGGTCAGTTGAGATAGATAGATAGATAGATAGATAGATACAGATCAATTGAGATAGATAGATATATTGACATATTGATAGATAGATAGATAGATAGATACAGAGAGAGAGAAAGACACACAGAGATAGACACAGAGAGAGAGAGAGAGAGAGAGAGAGAGAGAGAGAGAGACAGATACGGTTCAGTTGAGATCGATAGATAGATAGATAGATAGATAGATACAGATCAATTGAGATAGATAGATATATTGACATATTGATAGATAGATAGATAGATACACAGAGAAAGACACACAGAGATAGACAGAGAGATAGAGAGAGAGAGAGAGAGAGAGAGAGAGATGAGTTGCGATAAATAGATAGATATATAGATAGACAGATACGGGTCAGTTGAGATCGATGGATAGATAGATAGATAGATAGATACAGATCAATTGAGATAGATAGATATATTGACGTATCGATAGATAGATAGATAGATAGATAGATAGTGATGAGTTGCGATAAATATATAGATGTATAGTATAGTGAAAAATTTGAAAAAACACAGGTTCATAAAATGAGTGATGTTTATTCAGCCAACGCTGCAGTGTTTCAATCTGTTTAGATCTTCTTCAGGGCTTTTGTTAATTTGAGGAAAAATTAAATTTTATCACAGATAATAAGGAGACTGTAAGAATCTTTTGTTGATCAGTCTATTTAAAAATGTTGAATGAAAAAATATATAGATATATAGATAGATAGATACGGGTCAGTTGAAATCGATGGATAGATAGATAGATAGATAGATACGGATCGAGATAGATAGAGAGATATATTGTGTCGAAATTGAAAGGCAGCCGTATGAACAAGCGGATTCCCAGCCCCCAAAAACAAAGCGCGTCAGGATATGTTTGGCCTGTGGCGAGCGGCTACGGATACTCGAACTCGCTACCTCCTCGTAGCTGAGGTGTTGCTAGTAGTGACTCAAATAAAGTATATCCGAATTTGCATAAGCGCATCCGAACGAGCAGAAATAAAGACGGACTGTCGCTGACAGGGCGAGTGAGGAAGAAAGTGTTTGGACGGCAAGTGAAATCTGACGACTGCTATTTGATGTGAGAGTAACGTGCTCAGTTGGGAAAGGAATTGCATTTCGTTTGCTGGAGAGACTTTCAACGGATTGATATTACCTTGAATTTTGGGACCCTTTCAAAAGAGATATAGATGAGGGCGAGTTCTTATATAGATAGACAAAGTGAGAGAGAGACAGTGGGGAAAGAAAGAAAGAAAGAAAGAAAGAAATAGATAAAGATATAGATGAGTTGCGATAGATAGATAGATAGATAGATATTATATATATATAGATAGATAAATAGATATTGATCGCAATGTCTTGTCAGGCGACTGTCACTCCTTTATTCATTGTCCGTTTGTGCGTTCGTTCATGACTTTTTCAATCCTGTCAAAGTCTTGCATATCTTAAAACATATCTGGCTCATATAACGATCGATGTTGACTGAGTCGACAGGTCTTGTATACTCATCACTGTCCTCATGTTGGGGATCATGCTGGGAATCAGAGTGTGGCATCTGGAATTAGAGATAGATAGATAGATAGATAGATAGAGCAATATAGAGCAATAGCATAATCTTTACAGATCATTGTTGTCCCTCACAATCCTATAACTCCACCACCAGAAACTTTCCTCTCATGAGCTCTCAAATCACTCATCAAATCCACTGCAGATCCACAAAGTTTGATGCAAATATGATATAGGAAGGATGTCCTTCCCGTTGAATCAGATGAATCAGATTATAAAATTTGATGCTTATAGACTTTGTTACAGATTCCACAAGACACATTGTTTGTTCCTGGAGTTTGCATGAATTGTCCTTGATGAGATTTCCTATGATTGACATATCCAGCCCTAGAAAGC
>CM042166.1:9834696-9839696 GCA_023376005.1 Doryteuthis pealeii | reverse complement strand
TTATATGCCTGTGCGTCTTATATGCCGTCAAATACGGTACTATGTCTCCGTAGTTGGTATTAGGATGATTCTAAGTTGAAACTTTTTTCCAACAGGGTAATGTTAGACTGTTCAGTGGCAATGTGAGAGCTCAATTATTAAGCCTTTTTTCTTTGTAATTATATATATATATATATATTATATATATATATATATATATATATATATATATATAATATACATGGAGAAAATGTGCAACAAACACGAGATGTTAGAATGGATGGAAATTTATTAGTCTTAGTGTCGATGTTCGAACATGCCAAATTGCTTTTATACAGCTATGTTTCTCCTTGTGTAATGCACAGCTAGACTGTTTTCAACAATATATGCTTAAATACACTAAAAGCTTTTTTTCATGAATCTGATCTGCTGAAATGGGATGCGTCTTATATGCCGATGCGTATTATATGGTAGTTTAATCTTAAAATTCAATATTCGAAATCCCAATTTATATACATTTACCTAGGAACGAACGCTGATTTCAGGTAGGGAAATAAAATAAGCAATTATCCCAGCAAATATAAAAGCCTAATTTATACTTATAGGGACAATTATGTCTTGTAGAGTAAGCAAATGTG
This sequence comes from Doryteuthis pealeii, assembly GCA_023376005.1. Lineage (NCBI taxonomy): Eukaryota > Metazoa > Mollusca > Cephalopoda > Myopsida > Loliginidae > Doryteuthis > Doryteuthis pealeii. The sequence continues at coordinate 9,839,079 of CM042166.1, read as the reverse complement.
AATCAGCTCATAACTCTATTGTCGGACGTAATTCCCACTTCTCTGTAGTGTAATTGTCTACTCTTTTGTTAATACATTTTCCTACATTTGTTACCCGTCGTTTTGTTTTATTTGACCCCTTAAAACCCCACAACACTTAAAAACATTTTTATGGATTATATATTTGATATATAACAACAATGCCAATAAAACAAACTTATTTCTGAAGAGGTATATCTGACACATTTTCTTATTTCTCGTCTTAGTTGATCGAAATCTAGATGTACAAAATCTATGGTCCCACTAGGTGAGTTAGATAGTAATGGTATCTGTCACAAATGCCAGCGATCAGTGTTCGAGCCCAGGTGTAATTACAATGCTGATAAGCAAATGTTGTTACATGCTACTCCCGCAGATTACTATTTTGATTCTTACCGAGTGACCCTCACTTGAACTAGACGAAGCTTAGTGAATATCATTATAAAATGTATCTATTCCAAATTGCTTTTGTTATTTTTTTTAAATATTTCGTTTAAATGATATATCAAAATCCTCTGATAACTTTTTGATAATTACTTTGTATGGTACTCATTATTTTTATGTTAATAATTTTGGTATATATATATAATATATATATATATATATATATATATATATATATATTATATATATAAACAATATTATATATATATATATATATATATATATATATACATATAAATATATATATATATATTTATATGTATATATATATATATTATATATATGTGTTATATATATATTTGGTAATTTGGCTTGAAGCATTGTTAAGATATGTTATTATATATTGATGATAGGAGGCAATTACAATGCGTATAAAATAAAGATAAAAATATTTTATTTTTATAACATCTTTTTATTTTTATTTATACGCATTGTAGTTGCTTTCCTATCATTAATATATATATATATATATATATATATATATATATATATATATATATATATACTAGCACATATATGCACCCTTCGGGTGCAAGCATTTAAGTTTTAAATCTAATAAAGTATTATAGTGAATTAGCAAGGTTAATGAAACTAAATAGAATGCAGATAAAAAGATTTGAAACAGAGGGGGAGGGGGTATAATCGAAAAATAAAACACTGAAACTTGATCTTCCATCTCTGCCGTTTTTTTTTTTTTCGTTTTTTTTTCTAGTTTTTTTTCTAATTTAACTCTTTATTCAAAATAGGAAGTAAAGAATAAATTACAGTTATTTCTTTTTGTTAATGGATTTCTATTTAAAAGATTTATCCCGAAATGTTTGCTCTTATTTATTAAGATAAAACCAAACGATTAGAAATCAATAATACCAAGCACATGTTTATTAAAATCAAATTTTAATATCAATATGCAAATTAGCCATCCCATTCACACTGTAAATTGCTATTTCATTGTATATATAAACATTAATTGCATGCTCTTAGTATATTGACATGGTCAGCAATATCAATAATGTGAAATATTTTATCAATAATTGAAGTTTAAATAAAAATAAAAATTATGAAGAATGCGACGTACATAATTAAGCGGATTTGTGATACAGTTTCGGTTACAGACAGAAAAAAACACACAATCTCCACTATAAGTAAGTCGACGGGGCGGCCTAAAGTCGGTATCAGCCAGTCAGCGAGGGAGTATATCCCCTTTTCAATAGCGCTTGACCAAGGTGATTGTTTTTTTAGCATCTGAGGTGGAACGCCACACCTACCATCAGCTCCTTACTTTTACCGCACAGATCCCCTGTGCTACTCATACGCTGAGTTGGCGGGGACCGGTATCGAACTAGGAACCTTGTGGTTTCTAGCGAACGCTCTACCGACTCTATCTCCATTATAGTAAGATTATATATATATATATATATATATATATATATATATATATATATATATATATGACATTTTATTTTTGGTTTGAAAGGTGTTTTATTGGAGTCCCTGTAGCGTAGAGGCTAACGTACAGGACTGTGACATCGTAGTAAGCGAGTTCAAACTCCAGTATTAATAACTATTATTATGCTAACCATTACACTGTTAGGGGTACTCCACATACCACTATTTTTACCCAGCCCGATCGAAACGGTTGGATGAGACACAAAAGTCGCAAGTATGGGACATCAAGCGAGGATCGGACTCGCTTTTTATTTAGTAATAGTTTTGCGAGACTAGCTTGCTAAACATTGCTGCACATGGGATGGGGAAACGGTCAGCGTATTCTAAGCTTGGCGACCGAATGGGTAAGCTTATTTGTTTCGGTTTGAGATTAAAGATTCGTTTATTTAACAAACTGGACACGTAAGTGCTCTCGCCAAAGCCGGACTTGTTTTACGACACGATTCCTCAGACAAATATTGGGCTGTTTTATTGCAACTTACACGCCGCTCGCGGGATTTCAGGGTTTGATATTTCTAAAAGAAAGAAGGAAAGAAAGAAAGAAAGAAAGAAAGAAAGAAAAAGAAAGAAAGAAAGAAAGAAAGAAAGTAAGTAAAAGAAAGAGAAAGAAAGAAAGAAGAAAGTCACCCAAATGAAATTGAAAGAAGGGAGTGAGATGAATCAACAGGAAGAAATTGGAAATGAAAGAGAGATAGAAATAAATGAAAAACTCAATTAGAATTTGAAGAAAACAAAGAACAACGAAACTGAAAGTGAAAGTAATACATGAAAACGAAAGTGAAAGTAAAAAAAGAGCGGGAAAATAAGACAAACATGAAATAAAAGGTGGAGGTGGTGGTAGTGGGGTCCAAGAGAAGAAGAACGTGTTTGTAATATTAGTTCGGCTAATTTAGCTCGTATTAAGGCGACAGACCCACATCATATTTCAAGGGAAGAGGCTTTCTGCAACAAGTGGATTAAGGTTGCAATCATCGCTTGGGTTTCCGAAACAAATGAGAAAAAAAGTTTAGGCTAAAAAGCAATAAAACTGTTAATAGACTTTCAAGGGATGGCAGGTATGAAAAGGCTGATTGATAGATAAACAAAGGCCGAGATAGATAGATAGATAGATAGATAGATAGATAGATAGTTTAAGAAAGTGATAGAATGAAATAGACTAAGACTAAGATAGAAATAAAGATCCTGGGATAGAGTGATAGAGATAGAGAAAAAATTGTGACATATATATATATATATATATATATATATATTATGTGTGTGTGTGTGTGTGTGTGTGTGTATATAATATATATATATATATATATAATTATAGAGAGAGAGAGGAGGAGAGAGGGAGAGGAGAGAGAGAGAGAGAGGGAGAGAGAGAAGAGGAGACAGACAGAGACGGAAACAGAGAGATAGGAAGTGAAAGAGACAGATAGGCCGACAGACGGAGACATACATTTTATATATGTATATATATAAGAGAGAGAAAGACAGACAGACAGACAGACAGGCAGGCAGAGAGAGACAGAGACAGAGAGACAGAGAGGGAGACAGAGACAGACAGAGACAGAGACAGAGAGATAAAGAGAGAGAGACACACACACAGAGAAAGAGACAGAAAGCGAGACAGAGATAGGGAGACCGACAGATAGATAGATAGATAGATAGATAGAATAAAAATTGAGATAGACAGGTACGGAAAGGGCAAATATATACCGAGATAATCGAAGTGAAATAATAACAGAATCAGGCATACGTACATATATATATATATATATATTTATATATATATATATATATATATATATATATATATTAATGTAGAAAGGCAAATATGTTTTAGACAAAGAAAAAGAAAAATTAGTGTTATGATTTTTTGCGAGATTACACGACACGCATTTCCCTCTTTATTTCATATTTTCTTTCATATTTCCCCCTCTCTCTCTCTCTCTCTCTCTCTCTCTCTCTCTCTCTCTCTCTCTCTCTCTCTCACACACACACACACACACACACACACATAAACACACACGCGCACTCTCCCTCTCTCTTTCTCTGTGCACAGCTTATCACCCTTTCTTTCTCTCTCCTTTCCTGGGTCTCTCAAACTCCGTTCGACACACACACACACACACACACACACACACACATATATATAATATATATATATATATATATATATATATAAAGAGATTGGAAGTTAGGGATATATGAGGTAAATTCGTTTTATTTGAGAGACCCATATTAAAGATAGAATTAACTCGCCAGTTTCACATATCCGGCTCCGGCCTCGGGGCCTGATCCCTATTTCGTGAATAAAGACAACGAGAGAATGACTGAAAAGAAAGAAGGGGGGGATACCATCATCTGAAATGAGATGTAAAGGGGCCCTCCGGTGAAGAGTCTGGGATCGCACCCGACCCACGCACCGACCAATAGATACCGTTTGTTAATACACAAATATCGATCATTGTCGATTAATTCACGAAACCT
>CM042166.1:9827420-9834596 GCA_023376005.1 Doryteuthis pealeii | reverse complement strand
AGAGAGATCAAACCTGTTGAACTCCACTAAGAAAATTGACCTCGTGTCACATCCTGCTCGTGTGGAGGGGTTGGTAATATATATATATATGGTAGATCGATTGTTCACTTTTTAAAGAGGTTAAGTCTACTCTATTATTTAACCCATAAACTGGACCAGAAAATAGTTCGAACCTTTCTCTTAAGGGTTTTAGCGCAAATGTGAAATTTTAAAAAGAATCGTCCAGAATTTGAACTCGTGTTGCCATGTACATTAGGGTAGGTAGATTTATAACCCTTTTAAAATATCAAATTGTCCATCTATGCAAAAGTTGTGTGTTAGTATACTGAATACTGATACCAAAAAAATTACATCTTTTACTTGTACCATTGTTTTGAGGAAATAGCATCAAAGATCGTCGGTTACAGCTTAGGTAAAAAGCAGCATATCAGAGGTGTTTGGTGGTGATGGGGGGCGGACACATTTTTAATTTGAATTTTTATTTATAATATTTAATTTGTTTCATTTTAATAAAATAAGATAAGATTTCTGATTTGAATATTGAAAACAGTAAAATTTTTCTAACCAAGTCATAGGCGCGCACATGCACTCTCTCTCTCTCTCTCTCTCACACACACACACAACACATAACACACACATACACACACACACACACACATATATATATATATATAATATATATATATATATATATATAATATTATATATTTGTATATGTAAGTAAAATTAACTTACCGGTGGGTATAAGAACGATCGTTGGAAGCGCACAATATCCAGAGGTTAAGGTTGAGAAAAAACAAATACAAAGTGCTCAATACAACGTAGAGCATAAATTTATTTAAGAATGGAAATGAGTAACCTACTCGAGTTTCATCGATAGATGAAATCTATCGATGAAACTCGAGTAGGTTACTCATTTCCATTCTTAAATATATATATATATATATATATATATATATATATATATATCATATAGCTACACAATTATGCTGAGTGCGGTCTTGAACAAATCCCCTGAAGTTAACCCCCATAGAATAGTCGTTATACGGCCACTTGCTCCCTATCACACAAATCATCCAAATAAAACAAACGAGACGCACTGGAGAAGCAAAGACGAACTCATAAGTAACGTTCTTCTGTGAATACATACACATGGAAATACCAGTGTTGGCCGACCAGCAAAAACCTATATCAATCAGCTCTGTGCGGATTCTGGATGCTTTACGGCGGAGCATACAGTGGCGATGACTGATAGGGATGGTTGAGAAGATAGATAGATAGATAGATAGAGAGAGAGAGAGAGAGAGAGAGGGTGTGTGTGTGAGAGAGAGAGAGAGAGAGAGAGGGAGTCATGAGAATTCATGTTGTCAGCGTGATGATGATGATGATGATGATGATGATACGTGTGTGTGTGTGTGCGCGCGTGTACGCACGTGTGGTGTGTGTGTGTGTGTGTGTGTGTGTGTAAATAACCGTCTTCAATATCCCTTGCTTGTATAATTCTTTTTTTTTCTTTTTGCCTGTCTTTGCGTCCAAGATTACCAACCCGGCACCCAGACTATTTTGGACACTGCCTGCTTCTTTTTATACATGCATTTCCAGCCCCACCCCCATATACACACTTTCTCCTCTCTTGTGTACCTTCCCCCACCACCACCACCACTACAATCTCCCCACCCACCCCCCACACACACACGTCAACCACGCCCCTCTCCTTGGCCAGCATGATCGCTTTCCTCACGTCATTTCGCTGCTGACAAGAAATTAGGATATAAATGTGTTTACCCCCACCCACCCACACACACACAAATAAAAAGAAAAGAAAAAAATAATGAGAAAAATAATGAAAAAAAAAAGGCAAGTAAATAAACATCGGTCGTCGACTTTTCTCTATTACAGACTGGAAATGCCTTCAGCCAGTGCTGCCACCTGTTGGATGCATGTTTAACTAGGAACTAAACCCAACGTCAAACATATCCATCCTTATCGAGCCATTAAAATTCCACACGTGCAAATAACGTAGATACTTGTGTATAAGTCGATGTTAAGTATAAGACAAGGTAAAATTACAGAAGAAAATCCGAGTAGATTGGATGATTCGAATCTAAGTTGAATACATACAAAAATCTAATCTGCTGGTATGCTTTACGATGTTGCCTAGATTGTTAAGATAGATATATTGAAATATTGATAGATAGATAGATAGATAGATAGATAGAGAGAGAGAGAGAGAGAGAGAGAGAGAAAGAGAAAGAGAGAGAGATGAGTTGCGATAATTAGATAGATATATAGATAGACAGATACGGGTCAGTTGAGATCGATGGATAGATAGATAGATAGATAGATACAGATCAATTGAGATAGATAGATATATTGACATATTGATAGATAGATAGATAGATAGATAGACACAGAGAGAGAGAAAGACACAGAGATAGACAGAGAGAGAGAGAGAGATGAGAGATGAGAGAGAGATAGACAGATACGGGTCAGTTGAGATCGATAGATAGATAGATAGATAGATAGACACACAGAGAGAGAAAGACACACAGAGATAGACAGAGAAGAGAGAGAGAGAGAGAGAGAGATGAGTTGCGATAATTAGATAGATATATAGATAGACAGATACGAGTCAGTTGAGATCGATCGAGGATAGATAGATAGATAGATAGATACAGATCAATTGAGATAGATAGATATATTGACATATTGATAGATAGATAGATAGATTGATAGATAGATAGACACAGAGAGAGAGAAAGACACACAGAGATAGACACAGAGAGAGAGAGAGAGAGATGAGTTGTGTTAATAGATAGATATATAGATAGACAGATATGGGTCAGTTGAGATCGATGGATAGATAGATAGATAGATATATACAGATCAATTAAGATAGATAGATATAGTGACGTATTGATAGATAGATAGATAGTGATGAGTTGCGATAAATATATAGATGTATAGTATAGTGAAAAATTTGAAAAAACACAGGTTCATAAAATGAGTGATGTTTATTCAGCTAACGCTGCAGTGTTTCAATCGGTTTAGGAGATCTTCTTCAGGGGTTTTGTTAATTTAAGGAAAAATAAAATTTTATCACAGATAATAAGGTGATTGTGAGAGTCTTTTGTTGATCAGTCTACTTAAAAATGTTGAATGAAAAACTATATTGATATATAGATAGATAGATACGGGTCAGTTGAAATCGATGGATAGATAGATAGATAAGTATGTGTTGAGATAGATAGATAGATAGATAGATACGGATCGAGATAGATAGAGAGATATATTGTGACGAAACTGAAAGGCAACCGTATGAACAAGCGGATTCCCAGCCCCCACAAACAAAGCGCGTCAGGATATGTTTGGCCTGTGGCGAGGGGGAAGAGTGTGGTGAGCGGCTACGGATACTCGAACTCGCTACCTCCTCGTAGCTGAGGTATTGTTAGTAGAGACCCAAATAAAGTATATCCGAATTTGCATAAGCGCATCCGAACGAGCAGAAATAAAGACTGACTGTTGCTGACAGGGCGAGTGAGGAAGAAAGTGTTTGGACGGCAAGTGAAATCTGACGACTGCTATTTGATGTGAGAGTGGCGTGTTCAGTTGGGAAAGGAATTGCATTTCGTTTGCTGGAGAGACTTTCAAAGGATTGATATTACCTTGAATTTTTGGACCCTTTCAAAAGAGATATAGATAAGGGCGAGTTCTTATATAGATAGACAAAGGGAGAGAGAGACAGTGGGGAAAGAAAGAAAGAAAGAAAGAAAGAAAGAGATAGATAAAGATATAGATTAGTTGCGATAGATAGATAGATAGAGATTATAGATATAGATAGATAGATAGATAGATAGATAGATATTGATCGCAATGTCTTGTCAGGCGACTGCCACTCCTTCATTCATTGTCCGTTTGTGGGTTCGTTCATGACTTTTCAATCCTGTCAAAGTCTTGCATATCCTAGAACATATCTGGCACATATAACGGTCGATGTTTACTGAGTCGACAGGTCTTGTATACTCATCACTGTCCTCATGTTGGGGATCATGCTGGGAATCAGAGTGTGGCATCTGGAATTAGAGATAGATAGATAGATAGATAAATAGATAGATAGAGCAATATAGAGCAATAGCATAATCTTTACAGATCATTGTTGTCCCTCACAATCCTATAACTCCACCACCAGAACCTTTCCTCTCATGAGCTCTCAAATGACTCATCAAATCCACTGCAGATCCACAAAGTTTGATGCAAATATGATATAGGAAGGACGTCCTTCCCGTTGAATCAGATGAATCAGATTATAAAATTTGATGCTTATAGACTTTGTTACAGATTCCACAAGACACATTGTTTGTTCCTGGAGTTTGCATGAATTGTCCTTGATGAGATTTCCTATGATTGACATATCCAGCCTTAGAAAGCAGAATTCGACCACATATCTGACATTTCCAACCCTCCATGTTCTCTCCAATATGACAGGTGTATCCCTTTCGAAGTTGACGCTTGAAGTCTTTATGCTCAATTCTTTCACTCTCACAACTGGTACATATATATATATATATATATATATATATATATATATATATATATATATATATCCTTCGAAGAAGGAGGATCATATCTCCGAAATATTAGAATAAAATAAACGAAACTTAACATCCCACAAACTGAGTTTCTTATATATTTCACACCAAAATCCTAAATCATATGAATTATATACATTTATATATGCATATCATATATACTAATATAATATATACACACCCAGAACCAGACTCACCACGCGTGGGCTAGTGGTTAGAGTTGTGGAAAATGGACTCGTCGGTTCGAGTTCAATTCCTAGACGAAGCTGTTGGCATTTCACATAGCGCTAATAGCCTTGGGAAAGGTATGAATCCATATATTCTCCCTCCAACTATGGGTAAAATAGTAGGGCAGACTGGGCTCTTTAACCTTGTAACCAGTCTAGGAGAGGGATAACTCTGAATTCAAAATTCCTGAGATCAGTCGTTGATTGGGTTCGTGGCATTCCTTGATGCACCAATTCTTTCCTATCAAACTGCGCCAAAAAGTGTGGAATGGTCCTACACAAGCCTTCACCACTATAAACAAATTACTGTGTTGGTTGTTCATTGGATGAACACTCATGCGTCAAAATCGACCAGAGAGTCCATTTTATAATATATATATATATATATAATATATATATATATATATATATATATATATATATATATGCGGGCTCTTGTGTGTCTTTGTGTCTGTCTGTGTGTCTCTGGCCCTTGCAATTCTCACCTGGAATCATTTCAATTCTGTTTGGTCATGTTCCTACTGAAACCAACATTCACTGTCCTACAAACCTGCAAACGTTTCGATTCATCTCAAGCATGCGTACACACGACATCCCGTAAAAGGGGTCTACACTTTCATTTCCTGTCGCAAATCATTTCAATCTCCAATGAATCGATTCGGTTAATTTTCCCCAACTACCGATGTCCCCGAATGAAAAAGTGAAATTAGCAAGAAAGAAATCTTCCGGTGTTAATCCTTCCATTTCTTTGGACATTTCTCTGGAACTTTCACTTTGACACTATTTTATTTTTATTTTTTTTGTTTGTTTTTTTCACGTTTCTATTTTTATTTGATTTTTTAAAAACGTTTTCATTTTTCATTTTTATTCACTTTATAAAATTTTTATTTAATTTTTTTACTTTTTATTTTTATCTAAATTTTTCAATTGTGTTCATTTTTTATTTTTTTGATTTTGATTTTAAGATTCATCCATTCATGCCCCTCGCCTCCCTCTCTCTCTCTCTCTCTCTCTCTCTCTCTCTCTCTCTCTCTCTCTCTCTCTCTCTCTCTCTCTCTCTCTCTCTCTCTCTCTTTCTCTCTCTGTTGCTTGGTCTCCACCCGCGCAATTTTATAATCTTTAAGCATTATATTTTGCTCCTTTTTCTTTAACATATTGTTCCCCAGTCCTTCTCTCTCCTCTTCTCTCTCTCTCTCCTCTCTCTCTCTCTCTCTCTCTCTCTCTCTCTCTCTCTCTCTGTCTCTCTCTCTCTCTCTGTCTGTCTGTCTCTCTCTCTCTCTCTCCCTCTCTCTCTCTCTCTCTCGCTCTCATTTTCTTTATATATCTACCTCTCTAGCTTCGTTTATCTCACTCTATGTTGGAGGCACGTGGCATAATGGTTAGAGTCGTGGGAAATGGACTGGTCGACTTGAGTTCAAATCCTAGACACTTTCTACGAACAATGACTGATATTCAGCCAGTATGTATGACATCAGGATTCGGTCCCCTGCAACACCTCTAGCAAAAGTCAAAAATGTTTTACGACTACACCAGTCCCAATGTTTGGCCTCCGAACTCCCCAGATCTTAACTCCATGGATTATTATGTGTGTGTCGCTGTTGAGAAAGACACCAATCGCCGTGCCAGTACTACAAAAGCCAAGTTAATCGAGAGAATTAAGGTATTTTTGAGACCCTTCCCAGGGAAACTGTAAAATCAGCTTGCTCCAGGTTTCGGAGCGGGATTGAGGCTGTGATCAACGCTAATGGCAGTTATTTTGAGGAAAACTTGTTGACAGTAATTTCCATGCCTCTTGAATTTCTTTATATTCTATGAAATTTTATAGTTACCAAGTCCTTTTTCTTTTTCCTTGTGAAACTGTCATATTTCTCCCGAATACCCTGTAGATAGATAGATTGTTAGATAGACGTATTGATGTAGACAGATAGATAGATAGTATTCGACTACGTCACTGGTTTCACGATTGGGACGCCACCTATCGATCTAACTTGAAATCTAAAGATACAGGTGGTGTCATATATATATATATATATATATATATATATATATATATATATATATATATATTATATAGTTAAAATTAATGGTGAAATGAAGGAATGGATGAAATAAAAATGAATGAAATGAGGAGGATAAATGAAAAATCCTTTCCAAGGGACCCTTCTAAAAAGTATTAAAACACTTTTTGAGAGTGGGGTCCCCGATAGAAGGTTTTCCTCATCTATTATTAGACTCCTTTGAAGCATCAAGTTAATATAATTATTAGAGAAGATAAAATCCGTCTCTTACCTTTGTAATATCTGTTGAGAATGGGTTTGAATTTATATATATATATATATATATATATATATATATATATA
>CM042166.1:9804920-9819920 GCA_023376005.1 Doryteuthis pealeii | reverse complement strand
CTAACTTTCTTCCTCTATCCGACTGTGTCGTTATGTGTGTGTGTGAGAGTTTTATCCGTCCCACCGACTCTCAATCGTAATTCCATAATCTTCAGCACATTCAAGAACAACTACACACACACACACACACATGTATATATATATATATATATATATATATATATATATATATATATATATATATATATATATATATATATATATATATATGAGCTCATATACATATATACATACATATATATGTCTAGATGAGTAGGATAAAGTTGCGACTAAATTTTTTTTTTTGAATAACAACAAGGAAACTATAAACATATAAATATTTATATACAAACATATGAGTAGACATGCCCACACACACACACACACATATATATATATATATATATATATATATATATATATATATATATATATCCTCTTTTATCCTCTTCTGCTGGTCATACAAACGTATATATATATATATATATATATATATATATATATATATATATATATATATATATATATATATATATACGTTTGCATGACCAGCAGAAGAGGATAAAAGTTACTAAAAGTTTTGTGTATCAACTAGGATAGAATCAACAGCTAAAGATTATATATATATATATATATATATATATATATATATATATATATATATATATACTAGCAAATATATGCCCCTTCTGGGTGCAAGTATTTAAGTTTTGATGTAATAGAATATTATATTAAATTAGAAATACCAATGAAACTAAATAGTAATGCAGGTAAAATGATTTGACATTTTAACATTAACAGAGAGAGTATAATCGAAAAATATAACTCTCTCATCATTTTTAATCACTTTCGTCTTCCATTGCTAATTTTTTCCTAATTCAACAATTTAGTTAAATTAGGAAGTAAAGAATAAAATTACAGTTATTTCTTATTGTTAATGGATTTCTTTTAATATTTATCCCCAGGATTTTTGTTCATATTCATTAAGATAAAACCAAACAATTAGAAATTAATAATACTAAGCAAATATTTATTAAAATCAATTTTTTTAAATCAATATGCAAAGTAGCCTTCTCGTTCACACTGTAAACCGCTATTTTGTTGAATATATAAATACACAGGCATGTTATTAGTATGTAGATAAGGCCAACAGTATTAATAACGTAAAACAATTTTATTAATAATTGGGGTTTAAATAAATGCATACACGCATACACGAACACACACACACAATATATATATATATATATATATATATATATATATATATATATTTATAATATATATACTGTAGTGGAGTCCACGTATACGTATGCTTCTTAGTTGATATATGCGTATTTATATATATATATATATATATATATATATATATATATATATATATATCTTTCACACACAATGCTTCATACTAACACCCAAATAGTATATATATATATATATATCCCATGAAATGGAGTAATTATATGACCTTTTTATGATTTTCTGGAGTAGTTAAGCACAATTTAGCTTTTTAGATATTTAATTCTTTGATCATATAGTCCAATCCCATTGTAGCAATATAGGCTACAATCCTTCAATATAAGTAACGGTTACTTAAAAAGCCGAACCCACTTAGCACAACTATTCAAATAAGCGGAACCCACACGAAGCAAAGACCTACATTATGACCATCGATATATGGAGAAAAAAAAACGGGTCCTTATTTTTTAAAGCTTATTTAATCCTCTGTAAATGGTATCTTTTTCGAGGACCCTCGTTCTTCTGAAAGTTTTCAAGTGTTGGCGTTGTGTGTTCTTTTATGCCACGCGTAAAATAAAGATATATATATATATATATATATATATATATAGCAAAAATTATGAATCAGTTATAAAGATACATCCGCAAAATACATCTACGAAAATTTACCTGTAAAGGAAACTTGAGTACCAACTTTTATCTCACACTCTAACAGTTTTTGGCATTAAATAACCCACAGAGTTAGTATACCATTAAACAAACCAAGCATAACCAAACCAATCCCAATGAGAATAATGAAAATTATCAATACCTATTTAGTTAGTTCAGTCGGTAGAGCATACGGCTAGAAACCAGAAGGTTCCTAGTTCGATACCGGTCCTCGCCAACTCAGCGTATCTATGCGGTAAAGTAAGGAGCTGATGGTAGGTGTGGCGCTCCACCTCAGACACTAAAAATAATCTCCTTGGTCTAGCGCAAGTGAAAAGGAGATAGACTCCCTCGCTGATTGGCTGATACCGACTTTAGGCCGCCCCGACGACTTTACTTTTTACTTATTTGAAGATATTAAGAACTTGAGACAGAATCTGTTATCAAAAAGTTTTGTATCGGCATTAAATGACCCAAAACGGGTTGATATGCTGTAAAACAAACAAACCAAATCAAATGAAGTAAATGAAAATTATTTATACCAATTTGAAGATATTAAGAACTTGAAACTTTTATCAAAATGTTTTGTTTCGGTGTTAGATGGCCCGAAAAAGGTTGATATGCCGTAAAACAACCGACTAAACCAAACCACAAAATCGTCATGAAGCACCCCTAACACCACTTAAAAAGCTTAAACCGGTTTAACTCATGGTTGGCTATTTAGTTTAATGGTATATCAACTATTTAATGTCAAATCTTTTTTTTTTTGCTTATATATATATATATATATATATATATATATATATATATATCAGTTGCGGTTCAATCTCGAGTCACTCGCTATACCCCCCTCGCGCAGGTCAGACACGCTTAGTCCTTGGCAGCAGGGAATTCTCAACTCCACGGTTCCCACCTCCGCCAACGCCCCGTGCTCTCTGTTACAATCTACTTTTTAAATTCCGACTTTGTGCATCCCACGTAGAATTTAGTTAGGTTTGGCGTTTTGGGTAGATGTCACTGAGGTATGGTAAATAACAGTTTAGTGAAGCATCTTCTCTTCGTGTGGCACATTGTAGAGAATTGGCTGTTGCAATGTTTCTGTCTTTTTTCTTATTTCTATTTTGTGTGTGTTTATCTATTATCTTATCATAGTTTCTTTATGATTCTTTCCATATTTTCTGTGCAAGAAAAATTAATTTCAAATTTTATTCTAGTGTAGCGAGATGGTGAAGGTCCTGAGTTTTGCGAGGACTACTATTATAAAAGGAGGAAGAAGAAATAAGAGGGAGTAAAGGTTTTTAAAAAAAGTGATGAACATAAAACGGTTTGTCGTGAATTTGACCGGGGCGTGACCCCCCGAATGGAGAATTGAAAGCCAACCGGAAGTTTCGGGTGTTGACCGGAACCGGAACAAAATTACCGACCTCTTTTTGCTTTCCGACAGCGTAGGCTACGGACGGGCCTCTGGTCCCTAGTGTGGGATTACAGTAATTTAACAGTGTCCCCTCTCTCTCTTTCTCTCTGCCTTTCCTCCTCTGTGACACAACACACGAGACGAGCCCTGAAAATAAAAGCTAAGCAGCTTGTAACGATATATTTCTCGCGTTGTACTTTTTTATCGACAAGATGACCGCCACGTGCTGAACACCTTTTTAGTGTCGTGAATTTGGAGGCACGTTGACAAGACCCGCTATACAACATATATCGCTTTTGGTACTGTGAATATATCGCTATTAGAACGTTGCACTAGTTAAAAATCTAATGTAATGCGTTGTTGACTGGAAAGTGTTTGTTAGCTAAATTAAACATATTTTACCAATTTTAGTTTTTGCTTTTAGGTTGAATGGGTCGTTGTACCAGATAATCCTTCTATACGTATATAAAAAAGTCGTTGGGGTGGCCTAAAGTCGGTATCAGCCAATCAGCGAAGAAGTCTATCCCCTTTTCACTGTTGGTAGATCAAGGATATCATTTTTAGCGTCTGTGACGGAGCGCCACACCTACCTTTATTCAGCTGTTCGGGACCTGACAATTAGCATGTGTTAAGATAGGTTGAACAGGCAAGCGCTGCAGAATTTGCAGATGAGGTGTTAAGAATGTATAGCTCATAAGGATAATAATAAAATTAAATGGTAAATATTGTTCTTTCTAATAAGTAAAAAGTAAGTAAAGTCGTCGGGGTGGCCTACAGTCGGTATCAGCCTGACAGTGAGGGAGTATATCCCCTTTTCACTAGCGCTAGACCAAGGATATTGTTTTTGCATCTGAGGTGGAGCGCCAAACCTACCATCAGCTCCTTACTTTACCGCACAGATCCCTGTGCTACTCATACGCTATCCGAACGCTCTACCGACTGAACTAACCCGGCCCAAGGGTAATTTGATAAATATGTGAATTTTCTTTTTTTATTTCATACATTTTTTACTTAAATGTAAAACCTACATTGTTTGGAATTGGTTTAGATAAAAAAAAATTATCTTAATCTTGCAGAAATTTAAGGTTATCAAAAATGACGGCAAATTAGACTGCAATAAGATTGGAACAGAGATCTGTCGTAAAACTTTTGATGTGTGAGAAATGTAAGCCATCAAGACTTTCAGAATAATGTGTGATGTGTACGGAGAAGAATGAAAGAGAGAGAAAACAACACAATGAAAGAAGGAGAAAAAAAGAAGTGAAAGTGAGAGAAAGAAAAAGAAGCGAAGGAGCGACAAAACAATAGTGAAAAAGAGAGAAAGAGATAGAACAACATGAAAGTAAAAGAGAAGAGTGAAAGACAGAGAAAGTGAAAGAGAGAGGGAAACAGTGAAAGAGAAAGAAAATAAGGTTTAGTGAATGAGAAAGGGTAAGAGAGTGGAATTGATAGAGAGAAAAGATGGACGAACGACAGAAAGAAAGAAAAAAATCAAGAGAGTGAAAGAAAGAAAGAAAAGATTGAATGAGGAGAACCACAATAATTAAAAAGAGAGAAAAAGAGAGAAAAAGGGTAAATGAGTGAAAGAAATACAGAGAAAAGAAGATTTTAAATTAGCGAAATAGATCACAAGGTTCTGGGTTCGATACCGGTTATCACCAACTTAGCACATGATTAGCACGCATTGGCTAATCTGATCTGTGCCGTAATATTTGCATCTAATATTTTCCAAGTTAGTGTTGATAGGAAATTATCAAATACATTATTTTTATAAATTAGTGAAATAGATCACTAATTATGATAGCCTATTCTAGTAGTAACCACCCCAAGCGGAGTTTAGGTTTGAATTCAGAGTTTTCTTTCTTTTTTAGTAAAAGAAAATGTTTACTAATGGGCTAAACAGTTCATAGTGTGGTAAAACTTGACTCGCTGTTAAATAAAACGTTGCTGGGGCAGCAGTCAATAACGAAAGGTATGCTGACAGTCTTTTGGGACATGAAAGGACCCATCCCTACTAATTTCTTAAAAATTGGTGTAAATAAAAATCAGTCAGCTGAAATAATACATTAACGAAACACATTCAGGAAACTAATGACCATTTCAAGTTTAAATACTCCAAATAGAGAATATACACAACTAACACTAAGAGAATTTGTTGAATCTAGCATTATTTCGAATTACGATACGATAAAACAAAGATCCGGGCTTTTTTTAAAACTTACTTATTTAAAATAGTGTTGAAATATTACAAAATACCTTATGTTGATTAATAATATTTTTCGAAAGTTTTGCTGACGTTTTGTCTGAACATTGAGTCCCCCCCCCCCAAAAAAAAAATAACAAAAAAACTTCTTGGGTCATTATCGCTAAACAAACAAAATTCTTCAATCCCTACCCAAAAATATTTTTTTACTGACGTTTTCAAAGCAAAGCCAATACAATTAATTCCTCATCCATTAATTTACCAAAAACGCTCTCCAATAAAAAAAAACAATCAAATCACAGACACTCAAATTGCAAAGTACAAATAATTCAATGGGTTTTGTTTTTAGTAAAAATCTCTCATTGGTTGACAAGCATCAGTTCAGGAAATTCGATCAATTTTTTTGTTTCATTCTGAAGGAAGGGGGGAAGGGACGAAGGAAGGGAGAGAAGAAGGGAGGAATGGAGGGAAGAAGAGAAGAAGGAAGGGAGAGAAGAAGGGAGGAATGGAGGAATGGAGGGAGGAAATCGATTAATCAAAGTATTTTTATCTGATATTTCTAACATAGGACGAACAAACTATTTCTTAGATTGTAATTAAATAATTGATTTGACTTTGGCAAAAGTGAAAACTAATCGCACTAATCAATAAACTTATATATATCAATAGATTAGATATCGATCATCTAGCCATATATATATATATATATATATATATATATATATATATATATATATAGTTGAATGAAGTGACAAATAAAAGGTTTAGCTTTTATTCATTTATTTGGGAACGATATTGCAACCAATGTTTTTCTGCTAAGTCATTCATCAGGTAAACGAAATAGTTTATATATATATATATATATATATTATATATATATATATATATATATATATAGGGTGTATTTGACAGTTTTATAAAGAAAAAGAAAAAGTGTTTGGTAACAACAAAATTTACTGGATTGTAAAGAAATTCAACAGGCACGGAAATGACACTACTGCCAACAAGTTTTACTCAAAATAACCGCCATTAGCGTCGATCACAGCCTCAATCCTGCTCCGGAACCTGAGAAAGCTGATGTTACAGTTTCCCGGGGAAGGTTCTCAAAAACTACCTTAGTTCTAACTGTTTTTGTAGTACTGGCACGGCGATTGGTTTCTTTCTCAACAGTGCCACATACATAATAATCCATGGGGTTAAGATCTGGGAAGTTTGGAGGCCAAACATTGGGACTTATGTAGTCGTAAAACTTCGCCGACAACCATTTCTTACTTTTCGTAGAGGTGTGGCAGGGGAGGGCAATCCTGCTGCCATACATATGGCCTACCATTGGCTACCCTTGTTATCCAGGGCTTGACTACAGTGTTTAGCAAGTCCACGTAGGCATCTGCGGGTCCTCCAGATATTCGAGGAATTCTGCTGTACGAACGCAATCAGATCGTCTGTTATATTGCTTTCTTCTAGCCACAGCCTCGTAGTTTCCATTGCAATTCTCCAGTTTATGCCTGATTGTTTTTACAGTGTTTAGGGAGCATTGGGCAGCAATATAGAATATTTGATTGGTGTTTATTCCAAGTGACACGATAGGCCTCGCCGTACAATAGATCTCGCAGTTCGATTGCTTTGGGGATACAAGCTTTCTACCTACGAAGGGACACGACGAAGGGACTCCCAAAATATATCGATGTGACAAAAGGTCGCAAGTTTGGGGCATCCAACGAGGTACGAACTTGCTATTCAGTATTAATCAATCTGCGAGACTAGCTTGCTAACCATTACACCAGGATGGGACAACCTCTCGCCTGGTCAACGTTTGTTAACATATGCGAGTTGTCAGGTCCCGAACAGCTGAAGAAAGCCGAAGGACATACCTGGCGACAAGCGTTATTGCAAAACTAACGAAGAATGTGGAAATGTGTTCTTTAAAACCCATAGAATATTCCATTGGTGTTTATTTCAAGTGATACGATAGGCCTCGTCGGGTCGATTCTTATCGATAGAGTCGCCGAGGCTTTTAATGCTGCAAAGCCATAAACGTGTGTTTGTGTTTCCTGCTTGTGCCGAGATGAATGTTCCAAGTGCTGTTGCTTGCGAACAATGATATGATCTGAGTCGACATTTGCGGAACGAGAACATGGAGCTTTATCTATTTGATAAATCTACCTCCGAGGGGAATTTCTTCTTCTGCTTTGAACTGAAGCATAAACGATTCTATTACACCAAGGTAATGAATAACTCGCTTTAGGAGAGGCTGGAATGACCGGACAGTGTCGGTTGAATAGGAGAGGGCGTGGGAAACGATTCGGAAAACAGGCATATGGAGATACGGACGGTAACACATTTGAATCGATGGATGGACGAAAGGATAATAAAAAATTAAACAAAAAAAAAGAGGAAAAGCGAAAAGATATACAAAGGGGTGTAGAAACGAACGAAATCTGAGTAAGGCTCAATTTTTCACGGTATACGAGTTTGGATCGGTAAAGTATGTAAACAGATAGTCGATGGGGCATAGAATATACAGACTGTATCTTTTCTAAAAATGCCTCAATACAAGTATTCCCTGTATGACCCGCTACCCAAACGGGTATACTGAGTATGACACTGCGCTGATATACAGGAAGGATGTAGAAACGTACAAGATCTGAATGAGGCTGAATTTTTCATAGTACGTGAGTCGATAGGACATAGAATACACAGACTGTATCTCTTGTAAGATCAATCAAAACAAGTATCCCTTGTAAGACCCCCCACCGTGCCAAAACGGGTACCCCCCCCCCCGTAAGAACCCTCAAAAATGGGTGTCCTGTGTATGACACTGAACTGATATACAGCAGGGACGTAGAAACATACAGAATCTGAGTGAGGCTGAATTGTTCTTGGTACTCGAGTTTGGATCAGTAGGTACGTATACTGATAATCATTGAGACCTAGAATACGCCGACTGTATCTTTTGTAAGTAACCCGAAAAACTGGTTTCCTGAATATGACACTATGAATTGATATAGAATGCAATCAGATCGTCTGTTATATTGCTTGCTTCTGGTCACAATCTCGTAGTCTCCATTGCAATTCTCCAGTTCATGCCTGGTTTCTTTTTACAGTATTCAGGGAGCATTGGGCAGCAACCATAATCTCCTTATTTTGATGGCCGGCACAGATCATCATGATACAAGTTATTCTCTTCCATGATTCAGGTGGATTTCAGTCATCTATTCTATCTGTCATCACGTATATGAATGAAGAAGGGTCCAAGCTTTTAAATGATGCGCAGTGTGCCTCAATAGCTTTACGGAGAAAAATAACCAAATATAAATATGCCATAATATGCCAAAAAAATATATATATAAAAGGTGCTGTATCGTGGCCG
This sequence comes from Doryteuthis pealeii, assembly GCA_023376005.1. Classification (NCBI taxonomy): domain Eukaryota; kingdom Metazoa; phylum Mollusca; class Cephalopoda; order Myopsida; family Loliginidae; genus Doryteuthis; species Doryteuthis pealeii. The sequence goes on along the minus strand of CM042166.1, from coordinate 9,811,067 downwards.
AAGCAGTTGAGTTTCTGACTATCCTGCTGAAGTCCCGATTTCGATTTCTGTCGGAGGGAAATCGTTAGTATACAGTCTGAACGATGTTCTAAATGAAAATTTTTTCTAATTCATTCTTTGCATTTCTATATTATCGAATTTATCGTATATTGCCTTCAAGAAATATATATATATATATATATATATATATATATATATATTCTAATATGGTTAGAGGTAGCTGTTGTGTATAGCCATACTGATGAGATGTGAAACGTCAAAACACTGTTTCTGTGGATTACTTATTATATGCGATTTTAATTGACTTTCCCCGCCAGCATAAAGCAATGATCCTGTGTTGTTTATTTATCTGTCATCACGTATATCAATAAAAAAAAGGTTCCAAGCGTAGTGTGCGTCAATACCTCCAACCTACGGAGAAAAATAACCAAATATAAGTATGTCAAATTTATCCCGAACACCCTGTATTTTCATATTTTATTTTTCATTAATTCATTCATTTACCTTTTTATGTAATTCCATTCTATTTTTTCATATCTAAATGTCATCTGCACTGATACTTAAGCACGTTACATTATTTTTTCATGTAAATGACTCGCGAAAGAAGATGTCAACACGTGAACACACCCCAGACTATACAAATGCTTGACTAGCTACTTTTTACTACATTCCCGTCTGAAAATAGATATATTTGTGATATAGACATATTGAAGATTTTAAACCCACATACAACATAGGCTGTTTTGAGAGAAATATAACTCAGATTTCATAGAGACATCGTTGATGAATAATATTTATTCTGTGTATTAATGATTTTGACCATAAATTAAATAGTCATTGATAAATTTACGCAATTGTTGAAGGTATTGTGTGACGAGACTGAAAGGCAGCCCTATGAACAAGCGGATTCCCAGCCCCCACAAACAAAGCGCGTCAGGATATGTTTGGCCTGTGGCGAGCGGCTACGGATACTCGAACTCGCTACCTCCTCGTAGCTGAGGTTTGTTAGTAGAGACCAAATAAAGTATATCCGAATTTGCATAAGCGCATTCGAACGAGCAGAAATAAAGACGGCTGTCGCTGACAAGGAGAGTGAGGAAGAAAGTGTTTGGGCGGCAAGTGAAATCTGACGACTGCTATTTGATGTGAGAGTGGTGTGTTCAGTTGGGAAAGGAATTGCATTTCGTTTGCTGAAGAGACTTTCAAAGGATTGATATTACCTTGAATTTTTGGACCCCTTTGAAAATATATTGGACCCCTTTGAAAATATATTGGACCCCTTTGAAAATATATTGGACCCCTTTGAAAATATATTGTTACGTAAATAGTGGCGTAGTTTTGGCTACAGATAAACAAACACTAAATTTCTATTATAATTAGATATTATAATGATCCGATGTTTGTAAGTGTGTTACAATTACGCTGCAAGAACGGCACATCGTAGCGAGATTTTAATTAGCGCAACAGTTCTAATTCGGTTTCGATTTCTTTGCTTAATAGCAAGAAACGTGAGTAATGAGAATATCATCATCATCATCATCATCATCATCATCATCATGTCGTGAAATTAGCATATATATCCATGACAACCTCTCGCCAACATTCTCTATCATTCATTGCCCCAGGGAGGTCCTTTGCGCAGCATCCAGTATCCACGCACAGTCGGTCAATGACTGATAATCTGTTTATAACCGATCATGCCTTTCCTATTCGTGTATTTACATCGTTTTCTATAGATGAGATATTACTACCTTGGTAAGGGGAATATAGTATCCATAATTTTATAAATGTTAGGTTTTATAGATATCATGCGATGACAATATTGAGTATTTCTATGCAAACACTTTTCTTATTTAAAGTCCTTTATTATATATATATATATATATATATATATATATATATATATATATATATATATATACGTGTGTGTGTGTGTGTGTGTGTGTGTGTGTGTGTGAATTTAATTATGTGAATACGTACTACTGTTCCCGTTCTTAATCATTATCCATATAAAAGAAGCATACCTATATACACTTACGTGTATGATAATAACTTACACAATATCTGCTTTAATTTCTTGTACAGGATTTTTTATTGCTATAAATGATCGACGCCTTAATCTGATTTCAAAGGAACAGAACCCTAGCCACGAACGACTTCTTTTCTTTTTTTCTTTTTTAGATAAAAAAAAGGTATCAAAATGGCTTCTCCCACCATTGGAACTCTTCACTACATGGAGGAGGGATCAAAGGAAAATTGAATGAATTCATCACAGGTTAAATTACTTTAAAACGATGACAAGACAAAGAGCAGTTTTGTTTCCTTCTTTTTTTATATATATTTTTAAAAAGAGCATTGAAATTTTCTTCTTCTTCTTCTTCTTCTTCTTCTTCTTCTTTCTTCTTCTTCTTCTTCTTCCCGGAAGTTGCAATTGTAAAGGACGTGGAAGATGAAAACATGAGAGGCAAGATATAATAAATAAATAAATCAAAACGCAGAGAATGAAAGTTTGTGTTCAATAGATTCTAAGTACTTCCGGTTGACAACAATAAAGAGTTCTTCAATGTCGGCAACGGAAGCGCATAACACGAAAATCTAAATAAAAAAAATTGGTAGATTAGAATGTAAATAAGGCTCACGTACATACATATATAATATATATATATATATATATATATATATATATATATATATATATATATGGTAGTTAAGATAGTATGTGATGTTCATCAGTAAAAAAGGCTCGCCTTTATTGACGCGAGCTATATATATATATATATATTATATATATATATATATATATATATATATATATATATATATATATGAGCCTTGTTTACTCCTAAACTACCGCAAATGTATATATATATATATATATATATATATATATATATGAGCATTACATACAATTAACTACTAAATAAATAAATAAATAAACAAGAAGGCCGTTTTTCGTTATATACTTAAATATTTTATAATTTTTTTTTCGTATATCTAAAATAATAATGAATAGAATACATGTGTACATGAACAAACTTCTGGCCGAAACACGTGTTAGTAAATCTATTTTATCCATTCCGCATTGTCTTTCCTTTATTTATTTATCATTTCAACATATTGTCGGATTCATAACCATTTTCAACTTACACACACACACACACACACACACACACACACACATATATATATATATATATATATATATATTCTATTACTTATATTGCTTACTTTTATTTATAAACATAACAAACGATATATATATATATATATATATATATATATATATATATATATATATATATATATATATATATATATATGTGTGTGTGTGTGTGTGTGTGTGTGTAAGTGTGCCTGCATATTCTCTAGCTGTGTGGGGTCCCATGATTCTTTTCCAGCAGCTAAATCCCATCAAGAAATTGATACTGGATAGGTTTCTATTTTGGGGGTTGTTTACCTTTTAAGCAACATAGATTTACTGTTCTTGCCAAAAATTCAAGCAGAAATATCTCTTCAAAATTCCTCATTGTAATATTATCCAGAAGATTCAACAGTTTAATTCTGAAGCACGCTAAACTTTTCTTTGAAGTCAGTAACTTGAAATATCCAAGAGCTTTAAATAGAGGAGTTGATTGGTTGGTTGGTTGGTTGGTTGACTGGATTTTACGGTTTATCAACCTTCGAGGTATTTTATGCCGAAGACGTTTTGTTTTATTCATTTTTTATGGGTATTAGATTTTTTAACTCAATTTTAACACTGTAATTCCTTTCTTTTTAAGGGAAATAAAATTATACCATAGATTATCATAACAATAGTGAGTTAGATACTAGCTGGGTGCCACATAGTTGTGACCTTCTATCACATCATACCTTGTTGAACTGGTTGGGTAAATACCTACTTTAGACACTGTAATATATTCTGAGTGAATTTAATTTTTTTCTTTTAAATCTAACTTTAAAATGACCTGAAACTTAAAGGTTAAAAATTATCAAAAGAAAAAAAGAAGCATTTTCTCTGTCTATTATAATAGTGAAAGAACTATTTGAAAATGTCAACATTCTGTCCTTTTTTGAGGGAAATAAAATTATACCATAGAATATAGATATGAACTTAATCAATACCATACAACATGATCCCCAATGGTGCTAACACAATGTTAAAACCAATTACTAAAAAGTATAAATATAAATACACAACAGATAATACTTCCTAACCGTTAGGCATGACATAACCCCAGACGGGTTGATATGCCGTTAAAATCAATCGACTAACCAACCAATTAATTTTAACAATTTTTAATCTCATTTTTCAATCTATTTAACTCTTAGAATGGTCCCTAACAGGTACTACCAATCCGGGTAAGAGTTTATCTGGGAGTAATGGTGATGAAGGGGTACTCTATATTCCCCCCTAGATGTAGTTTAATGTCATATTCAGAAAATTACAATCCTTAGCAACCACCTTAGCACATATTATAGAAAGGGTTGGGGGTTATCAAAAGAGCAATAGGCTCGAGACAATTATATATATATATTTACCAACCCCTCCGCACGAGCAGGATGTGACACAAGGTCAATTTCTTAAGCGGAGTTCAACAGGTTTGAATTCAGAGTTTTCCTTCTCCTAGACCGGTTGCCTAACCATGGTTAAAGAGCGCAGTCTGCCCATAGCTGGAGGGAGAGTAGAATCCATACCTTTCCCAAGGGTATTAGTGCCAAGTGAAATGCAATTACCACGTCCAGGATTTGAACTCGGGCGACGAGTCCATTTCCCAAGACTTTAACCATTACACCACGCGCTTCGGGACAATTATATAAGTTCTAGGGCTTGATATGATCAAACGACTGCCCATCTAGTAAATCTATGTGACGTAATTATTTTTTATTCAATTAAATAAAGTATTTTTCCCATTAATTATTTTTTAAATCACATCACGTAGTATAAATGAGGACACCGACGTAAAATAATTTTCCATTCATTAGAATTAGTTTCCAAGAATTTTCGGGAAAAATTTCGTCACGCAGATTTAAATTAAGACGCCGACGTTAATCAGCGTTTTAAAGTGTGTTTTTTCTTTCTTCATATTTGAATATCAACAAAAGCAGCCACATACCAAAAGCAGAGGCTCGCAGACTTTTGTTTTCATTAATAATTTATTTTCCTTAAACCAACGAAGGCCCCGAGGAAGGTTTCTTAAACAAACCGAAACACTACAGCATCGGCTTATTAAACATTATTTGTTAATGAAACTTGTGTTTTTCAATTTTTATAATATTACATATGATTTATTTTTTTCCTGTTATTTAGTAAATTTGTATTACTATCATTATTATTTTCCTCTTTTTGAGTTTTTCACATCAGCATTAGCTGATGGTATTTCACTGGAGGCTGAGTGACAACAACTCCCATCAGGTCTCCAGGACTATTCTGAGTATTCTATCCGATTGCAGCAGTGCAGTAGTCTGGATGGTCTCAATTCTTCCTCTGATTTCCAGATCCTCCAGTCTTTTTTCCAAGTTTATTGGGACCGTTCCAAGTGCACTAACTACAATTGATATCATTTTCATTCTCATGTTCCATAGCTTTTTCAATTCTCTGGAAAGGTCCAGGTATTTATCCATCTTTTCGTTTATTATTATATTATATTATTATTATTATTATTATTATATTATTTTTCACTCCTTTGAGTTTTTTCACATCAGCGTTAGCTGATGGTATTTCACTGGAATCTAAGTGACAACAAGTCTCCTCGGGTCTCCAGGACTCTTCTGGGTATTCTAGCCGATTGCAGTAGTGCAGAATCTGGATGGTCTCAATTCTTCCTCTAATTTGTAGATCCTCCAGTCTTCTTCTTCTTCTTCTTCTTCTTATTATTATTATTATTATTATTATTATTATTAGCAGGAGCTGTAGATATACGACCGTGTGATAATTTGATTATTAAAATGTTTGATATATTTACTTTAGAGCTACTGCTATATAGTTCAATATGTTAAATTATAATAATCCTGATTTATTTTTCTCTCACTATTCTCCTTCCCTCTTTTCATGCAGATTAGCGTTAACACTTCCGCGCGTTCACCCCCCTTATTACGAATTTTTCACACCACTAGAAACTGGTAATATTCACTAAAGTCTCACCAGTT
>CM042166.1:9794920-9799920 GCA_023376005.1 Doryteuthis pealeii | reverse complement strand
TAAGAAAGAAAGAAAGAAAAACAAAACAGAAAAAGAAAGAGAAATGACCTGATTAAAATGGAAAAAGAAAGAACAATGAAAAAAAGAAAGAAGTAGAGAAAGACATCACAAAGAAAGAAGTTATCTGGTTAAAAAAGAAAGAGAGAAAGAAAACAGGAAAGAAAGAAAGAAAACAAGAAAGAAAGAAGAAAAGAAAGAAAGAAAAGAAAGAAAGAAAATGAACAAGTGTAAGAAAGAAAGAAAGAAAGAAAGAAAGAAAGAAAGAATTAGTAATTAAACGATTTGTGTAATAGAACTAAAAGATGAAAAAAAAAGCGATCGGCTTAGAGAATCAATCAAAGATGAAATAATATGATTTGCATTTAGTTTCTCTGTTGATCCATTTTTGCTTTGGGCTTTTTCAATTTGAACTCTTAAATGATAGAAGATACAAACATCTCTCTCTACCCTCAATCCTCACCCTCCTTCTTTACTGTAAACCAACAGCGGAGAAGAGCAAACTACAAAACAACAACAACAACTACACACATATTCGTGGAGAGGACGACTTTTTTTTTAAACATTGAGTTCAAAAGCATCAATAAGAGTTCAGACAAAATATCTTAAAACAGATAAGAAATAAAAACGGGAGTTGAAATGATAATAATAATAATAATAATAATATAATAATAAGAAGAAAAGAAGAAGAAGAAGAAGAAGAAGAGAAAGAGAAGAAGAAGAAGAGAAGAAAGAAGAAGAAGAAGAAGAAGAAGAAGAAGAAGAAGTGAAGAAGAATAGAAGAAGAAGAAGAAGAAGAAGAAGAAGAAGAAGACTGGTAAAGAAGAAGAAGAAGAAGAAGAAGAAGAAGAAGAAGAAGAAGAGAGAAGAAGAAGAAGAAGAAAGAAGAAGAAGAAGAAGAAGAGAAGAAGAAAAGAAGAAGAAGAAGAAGAAGAAGAGAAGAAGAAGAAGAAGAAGAAGAAGAAGAAGAAGAAGAAGAAGAAGAAGACTGGTAAAGAAGAAGGAAAGAAGAAGAGAAGAAGAAGAGACTGGTAAAGAAGAAGAAGAAGAGGGAAAAGAAGAGAGAAGGGAAGAAAGAAGAGAAGAAGAAGAAGAAGAAGAAGAAGAAGAAGAAGAAGACTGGTAAGAAGAAGAAGAAGAAGAAGAAGACTGGTAAAGAAGAAGAAGAAGAAGGAATGAAGAAGAAGAAGAAGAAGACTAAAGAAGAAGAAGAGAAGAAGAGAAGAAGAAGAAGAAGAAGAAGAAGAAGACTGGTAAGAAGAAGAAGAAGAAGAAGAAGAAGAAGAGAAGAAGAAGAAGGAAGAAGACTGGTAAAGAAGAAGAAGAAGAGGGAAGAAGAAGAAGACTGGTAAAGAAGAAGAAGAAGAAGAGAAGAAGAAGAAGAAGAAGAAGAAGACTGGTAAAGAAGAAGAAAGAAGAAGAAGAAGAAGAAGAAAGAAGACTGGAAGAAGAAGAAGAAGAAGAAGAAGAAGAAGAAGAAGAAGACTGGTAAAGAAGAAGAAGAAGAAGAAGAAAGAGAAGAAGAAGAAGAAGAAGAAGAGAGGACTGGTAGAAGAAGAAGAAGAAGAAGAAGGAAGAAGAAAGAAGAAGAGAAGAAGAAGAAGAAGGAAGAAGAAGAAGAAGACTGGTAAAGAAGAAGAAGAAGAAGAAGAAGAAGAAGAAGAAGAAGAAGAGAAGAAGACTGGTAAAGAAGAAGAAGAGAAGAAGAAGAAGAAGAAGAAGAAGACTGGTAAAGAAGAGAAGAAGAAGAAGAAGGAAGAAGAGGAGAAGAAGAAGAAGAATTGTGAATGGTGTCGAGCTAAGAAGATAAAGACGCTCCTTGAAAAAAATAATTTAGGATAAAAAAGAAAGAAGGAAGAATCGAACGAATGGAGAGAACAGAGAAAAGGATGAGGGAAGAACATATGTTGGGGAAAGAAAAGAAAATAGTAAAAAGGAATTCTGTAAAGAAAGGAGAGAAAGAGAAGAAGGATGTGGGGAGGTACGTTTGAAATGAGATAGAGAGAGAAAGAGAGAGAGAAGAGAGAGAGAGAGAGAAGCAGAGTTAAAAGGAAAGAAGTGCATACAAAAGAAGAGAAAAATAGACAAAAAAGAAAGAAAGGGGAAGAAAAAAAGACAGTATATAAAAGACAAGAAAAGAAACAGAAAAAGAAAGAAAGAAAGAAAGAAAGAAATGATAGAAAGAAAGAAAGAAAGAAAGAAAGAAAGAAAGAAAGAGAGAAAAATGAAATGATAGACGGAAAGAAAAAAAGAAAGAAAGAAAGAAGAAAGAAAGAAAGAGAGAGAGAGAGAAGAAGGAAATGATAAACAGAAAGAAAGCAAGAAAAAGAAAGAAGAAATGATAGACGGAAATAAAGAAAGAAAAAAAAGAGAAAAAGAGAAAGATGAAATGATAGACAGACAGAAAGAAAGAAAGAAGAAAGAAAGAAAGAAAGAAAGAAAGAAAGAGGGAAAAAAGAAATGTATAAAATTAGAAAGAAAGAAAAATGCATGGAATTAAAAAAAAAAAAAGAAAGAAAGAAAAAAAAAGCAAGAAATAAGTAAACGTAAAAAAAGAAAAGAAGTATAGTTTAATAAAGCTAGGAAGAAAGAAAGACAGGAAAAAAGAAGAAATGTGTGGAATTCGAAAGAAAAACAAAAGAAAGAAAGAAATCTAATAAATTTGAAAAGAAAGAAGGAAAGAAATATATGGAATTTGAAAGAAAGAAAGAAAACGTAAGAAAAAAGAGAAGTATGGTATGATGACAAAAGAAAGAAAGAAGGAAAAAAGAAATGTATGAAATTTGAAAGAAAGAAAGAAAAAAGAAAGCAAACGTAAGAAAAGGAGAGAAGTATGGTATGATAAAGCTAGGAAGAAGGAAAGAAAGGAAAAAAGAAAGAGATAAATGGGATTAGAAAGAAAGAAAAAAGAAAGAAAGAAATATTAAAAAAGATAAGAAAGAAAGAGAAATATGGTAAAATAAAGATAGGGACAAAGAAAAGAACGAAAATTTGATAAAGAAAGAAAGAAAGAAAGAAAGAATAAAAAAAGAAAGAATCTAAAAAAAAAAAGATTTCTTTTTAAGTTTTTAAAAAATTAAAAGAAATTTTAAAAAACTGAACAATTTTGACAATAACAATTTTAAGTTATCCGGCAAAAAGACGAGAAACACAGAGAAAAGATGAAAAGAGATGAAATCAAAAAGGCCGTTCTTCTTGGGTTGTGGGGTGGTGATAACAGGGTTGGTGCAGGGGAGCCTATAGCAGGACACTTTGCAATAAGATCAAACGTTCAGGTAATGAAAGAAGTCGACACACACAGAGGCAAAAGACTGCAGCAAATTAATTAAAAAACATTCGTCAGAGGATTATACACTCGACTCACTGATTGCGCCATAATAGGCCCCTTTTTATTTTCTGCCATTTAGTTTCGAATTTGTTTTTTGGTTTTTTGGTTGGATTTTTTGTTTTTTCTATCTTCTATTTTCCATTTTATTTTATTCTCCTTCTTTTTCGTTTTGTGGTTCGTTTTTATTTTCGATATATTTGTTTATCGAGTAAACGGAGTTGTTTGACTCGTCAATCGACAGCAAAGGTGTCGAATACGCATGCGTAAACGACAGCCTCCCTTTCCTTCCTTCTATTCGCGACTGAGTGGAGCTTGTGCTGTAATAAAAAAGACCTTCAGAATACGCTAGCTGTATATTTGCACGTACGCAGGCATAAAAGGGTAGGTCGATTTTTCACTTTTTATAATATGATAATTGTCCATCTATACGAAAGTTGTGTTAGTATACTGAATACTGATACCAAAAATTAAATCTTTTACTTGCACCATTGTTTGAAGAAATAGCATCAAAGATTGTCTACTAAAATACACTAAAATCCTCGTTTTTGCAAAATTTAATCTTTAGAAAATGAGGAATTTTAGTGCATTTTAACAAACGATCTTTGATGCTATTTCCTCAAACAATGGTGCAAGTAAAAGATTTAATTTTTGCTATCAGTGTTCAGCAGTATACTCACACACAATTTTCGTAGAGATAGACAATTTGATATTTTTAAAAATTGAAAAATCGACCTACCTTATTGCAACTACGCATACATAAGTATGCAAACGCGTACACACACTATATGTGTCTATTATCAGATACGTCATCGAACGCATATTGAACATATGCGCATACAGACGCGAGGAGGAGCAGAAAAGTTCTTAATCTAACCAAGGAAGGAAAAACATCTTTTTTTCTCTATTTCTGTAAGTGTCGAAAAAAACCTTGGAAATGATGTATCAACTGCGAGATAAATATATAGTACGTTTCATGGTTCGATTCTCGGTCGGCCCAAGAACTTTTCAGTACCCCACATATATTTATAGAGAGGTTGATAAAAAACCCAGACTTTTTTTGAAAGTCAGACCTGTTCTTTTTGGGTCACCCTGTATCTATCTATATATATATATATATATATATTATATATATATATATATATATATATATATATATATATAGTAAAAATTGTGTCTTGCTCGATTTTTTGTCTTCTCCGTTAAGTCACCTTTTCTTTAAAAAACGTACAATAGCCGCGCGAACAGTTTCCCTGTGTCCCTAGCGCTTTCGAAACCTTATTTTAAGGATTACCCTCGCAGGAAAGCTTATGTTAGGTGTGATGCTCCACCTTAGACGCAAAATAATCTCTCTAGTCTAGCGGTAGTGAAAAGGGGATAGACTCTACGCTGACTGAACTTCTGTAGAGAGGTAATACACCCCCCAAATGTCCACTTTTTGGCCATGGGTGGCGACTCGTGATGCTTAAGGATGGAATCCTGGTGGATGAGTGGTCCATGACATCCAACACTCCACTTAGACCCTTACTTAGGCTAGACTGGTGGTCGGAGAGGTCCCTCCGATCAATCGACTGGCCACGTCAAGCTCTAGCACCTATATGATTGCCCCAACCCTATTGCTCTTATGGCAAGCCCCAACCCTTTTTATCATATATGTGCTAGAAGGTGGTGACTGAGG
>CM042166.1:9772420-9789920 GCA_023376005.1 Doryteuthis pealeii | reverse complement strand
CCTTCTCAAGGAATTGAACCTGGGTTGCGGAATCCATTTCTTATTTGATAATCATTATGCTAAGAACAATTTACCTTTGGTCACTCATAACATTTTCATGTTCTTCTGTATTTCTTTCATTTCTTCTTTCTTTTTCTTTTCTTCTTTTCTCTCATTTAATTATCTTTCTTTTCTTTCTTGTCTTTTCTTCCTTTAGTTCTTTTCTTTTTCATAAAGATAAAAAGACAACGTGGATCCGATGCCAAATTTAAATTTAAGATACCATTAATCCTAGGGCCACTCTGACCCGGAGTGGTAGTACCTGTTAGGGTTCCAATATATGGGTTCTTCATCATCATCATCATGTCGCGCCGGCAGCACGGATACCCATGAAAATCTCTCATCAACCCTCTCTATCATTCATTGCTCTCGAGAGATCTTCTGCGCGGCATCCAGTATCCGCGCAAAGCTGGTCAATGTATGTCTTTGCTGGACAGCCTACGCTGGTGTGCTCATGTGATGGCTTCCATTGAAGAACGTCACTTATGAGTTCATCCTTGCTTTTCCAGCAGTGTCTTTAAAACTGTTTTGAAAAAGATTTGAATACTCTACAAAAATTAATAAAACAAAATGTCTTCGGCATAAAATAACCCAACAAGGTTTGACATGCTGTAAAATCCAACCAAACAACCAACCAATCAAACATCAACCAACAAGCACACACGTTTCTTTGGGTATTTTAAAAAACAAAAGGTTTCTTCAATGTTGAAATTAGTATACCAATTAACATACCTAGGTAGTAATATCCCGTCTACAGAAAGCAATGTCAATATTAACAGGATATCTTTCATAAAGAAAATTGATATCGCTGATGAGATAATACGGATTTCTCCTAAACAATATGAAAGATCTATTTGAAAATGTCACCAAGGAGGACATTCTGTCCTTTTTTAAGGAAATAGAATTATACCATAGAATATAGACAAGAACTTAATCAATACCATACAACATGATCCCCGATGGTGCTAACACATTGTTAAAACCGATTACTAAAAAGTATAAATATGAATACGCAACATATATTACTTCCTAACCGTTAGGTATAACATAACCCCAGACGGTTTGATATGCTGTTAAAATCAATCAACCAACCATCCAATCCTAAACTGTAGTCATATCATTGATACAGTATGACTGCATGACTTGGACTTTGTTGAAAAAGGCTAGATGGAAATTGCACAAATATGCTTCGTGCAGTCTTGAATAAATCATGGAAGAAGCATCCAATAAAAGGAAGGTGTTTGGCCACTTACCTCCTATCACACAATCAAGTGAGACAAATAAGATATGTTGGACAATGCTGGGGAAATAAGAACGAAATCCTAAGTGACGTTCTCCTGGGAACATCTACACATGGACATAAAACAAAAACAAAAAAAAAGCATGCAAATAAAATGCAATTGTATTTATATATACAACAAAATAGCGGTTTACAGTGTGAACGGGAAGACTAATTTACATATTGATATTAAAAATTTGATTTTAATAAATATGTGTTTGGTATTATTGATTTCTAATTGTTTGGTTTTATCTTAATGAATATGAGCAAATATCTCGGGGGTGAATCTAAAAAGAAATCCATTAACAAGAGGAAATAACTGTAATTTTATTGTTTACTTCCTATTTTAACTAAATAGTTGAATTAGGAAAATATTCCAATGAAAGACGGGAGTAATGGAAGAGTAAGTTTCAGTTATTCTATTTTTCGATTATACTCCCCTCTGTTTCAAATTTTTCATATCTGCATTCTTATTTAGTTTCATTAGCCTTTCTAATTTGATATAATATTTTATTACATTAAAACTTAAATACTTGCAGCCATATATTTGCTAGTTTTTATAATAAAATATATAAGTTGTGTAAATATTTTACCTCTAAAAAAATATGTAGGGGTGACAAGACTTTCGGACCAGCCTGTACATTAAGCTATAGGGTGGTCTGAAAGTTTTGTCACCCGTACATATCGTTTTAACTTTCATTATTTGTTGTTTTGATAATGTATAAGTTATATAATTATTTTACCTTTAAAAAAAGACTTTAAAATTTGTTGACAGTGTAATGGTTATCGTGGTTGGTGAAGAATAATCTAGCTAAGTTCCAATTACCGTCGAATTGGTAAGACACGGCAACGAACGGTTGTAACTAAACACAATCCCGTCTCGTCTCAATTCTGTCTGCAGCGCCATATTGAAGTCAGTTAGTCCACTGTTGGTTTGAATAACAGCAACTAGCTATGCACAACTGAAGCAGTGTCCAAGACAGTTGGTATTTATAGAAATCAAGAATAGTCCATTCATGAATTTGCGTCATTCCATTCCTTGAGTTCTGATTGGCTGCTTGATTTCTATGATATTATGGATGTGGCTGTTTGCAATTCACATAGCACTAATACTCTTGGGAAAGGTATGATTTCGACTATTCTCTGTGAATTAATGTGATATAAAGTGTGATAATAGTGACAATGCTTGTTAAATGAATTGCATCAGAGATACATGTGCAGATCAAAATTTACATCGATCATCTATGTACGGATACTGGATGTCGAGTAGGACAAATTGGACCATTTAAACTTGGTATGGCAACCAGTCTAGGAGAAAGAATCCAAGCCTTTCAAACTCCGCTTAAAATTGATCTTGTGTCACATCCTGCTAGTACATGGGGAGGGGGTGCTACATACATACTCTGGATGCTGAGCTTAGGCCAACACAGGAGCGATAACCGATAGGGACGGATGTCGAGAGAGAGAGAGAGAGGGGAGAGAGAGAGAGAGAGGGGAGAGAGAGAGAGAGGGGAGAGAGAGAGAGAGAGGGGGAGGAGAGAGAGAGGGGAGAGAGAGAGAGAGAGGGGAGAGAGAGAGAGGGAGGGGAGAGAGAGAGAGAGGGGAGAGAGAGAGAGAGAGGGAGAGAGAGGAGAGGGGAGAGGAGAGAGAGAGAGGGGGGGGGGAAGGAAGAAAAAAAGAAGGGAGTTTTTTCCCCCCCCCCCCCCAAATTGTTTTTTTTAATCCGTGGTGTCAACGCGAATTTGATGGCCGCCACTGTCGCTGAGACTGTAGAATACAACGACTNTAATTATATATATGATAGAAAACAAATGGTTAAATTTGTCCGTACCGAATTTCTTCCCATTCCACTTAAACCGCGTGAATCTTTTATAGGATCACATCTTCTGGCAATAAAAAATTATTATTAGATTGTTCTTTGATAATCAGAATTCCAGATATCTACATAAAACAACAGCATTTTATATTTCCACAAACCAAGCACTTCGTGCATGAATGCTTTGTACTGACCTTCCATTGTGGGTAACCATGTCTTTTTCTTTTCTGTTCACATGGCAAAAAACCCAATTCCCATCACCTTGTCACATACAACACAACATAAAAGTTAAAAGACTTCTTCTTCTTCTCCTTCTTCTTCTTCCTTCTTCTCTTTTACTTCTTCTTCTCTTCTTCTTCTTCTTTCACAATTTCTTCTTTCTTCTTCTTCTTCTTTCTTTCTTCGCATTTCTTCTTCTTCTCTATCTCCTCCTTCTTCTTCGTTCTTCTTCTTCTTCTCTTCCTTCTTTCTTCTTCTTCTTCCTTCTTCTTCTTTCTTTCTTTCTTCTTCTGTCTTCTTCTTTCACATTTTCTTCTTCTTTCTCTTCGCATTTCTTCTTCTTGTTTTGTTCTGTGTTTCTTTCTTTTACATTTCTTCTGTTTCTTGTTTTTCTTTCACATTTCTTTTCTCTCTTCTCTTCACATTTCTTTCTTCTTCTCTTCTCTTCTTCTTCTTTTCTCTTCCGCATTTCTTCTTCTGTTCTTCTTCTTCTTCTCTCTTCTTCTTCGTCCGCATTTCTTCTTCTTCTCTGCTTCTTCTTCTCTTCTCTTTTTCCGCACTTCTTCTTCTTCTTCTTCTCTTCACATTACTTCTTCTTCTTCTTCTTCTTCTTCTCTTTCTTCTTTCTCTTCTTCTTCTTTTCTTCTTTCACATTTTCTTCTCTTTTCTGCTTTTCTTCCGCATTTTCTTCTTCTCTTCTTCTTCTTCTCTCGTCTTCTCTTTCTCTTCTTCTTCTTTCTTCTCTCTTCTGCTTCTTCTTCTTCTTTCACATTTCTCTTCTTCTTTTTTCTTTCGCATTTCTTCTCTTTCTTGTTCTTTTCTTTCTTTTCTTCTTCTTTTCCATTTCTTGTTCTTGTTCTTTTCTTCTTGTTCTTTCTTGTCTTCGTTTTGTTCTTGTTCTTTTTGTTCTTCTCTTTTTCTTCTTTCACGAGAAAACTTAATTTCTTTTTGCACATTTTTCTCAATCACTCGAGAGTGTTTATAAGAGATCTAAAAGTGACTCTTAATTTTTCCCCCGCCAATTCGCTATTGTTTTGGCATAATCCCTTTGAAAATCTATTTTCATTCGAAGTAAATCCCCTTCTGAAGCGAGCTCTTGTTGATATTGACAACACCATTATCAACCGCCCTTCAGCAGAGGTTAACCCACACCCCAATTGGAACACTTGTTACAGGTATGGCGAACCGTGATGTAAGCACGGAATATGGCTGAACACTACATGACATACAATTCCTTCATCATTGTCGCATTCTCTTAGGATAGCGGGTCGTTGAGAAGCACCCCTCCGAATCAATTCAAGCCCGAGCATCTATATGATTTCCCGACGTATTTCCCTTGGCAAACCCCCAATACCTTTTATCATATTTGTAGAAGAATCCTCAGTGAAGAAACCTTTGTTCCCTTGAGTCCCTAATTTGGGTATTGATCATTTGGGTGCTTCCATTGGTGTTCCTTAATATTGTGTATGATCCTTTGCTGTAGTCCGTTCGTCAATGTCAAATTAAATTTGCGCTGTCAATATTAGTGATTAAATATTACTAACACTATTCGAAGCTGTGATTGGCTGGGTTAAACCACGTGACCTCCGCTTTAAATCTATAATCTTTAACTGGTGATTACAGCACCCTATATAACCAAAAATATAGTATTATATATATATATATATATATTAATATTATATATATATATATCTTTATAAGGAATTGTGTGTAGTCGTAACCGAAACTATAACTATTCAAGCACAAATCCCTTTTTTTTTACATCACATTCTCCATATTGTATTTTTATTTAAACCTCCAATTGATTAATAAAATTGTTTACATCAAGTACTTTGACCATATATAACATACTAAATAACATGCAATTGTTATTTATAATCTACAACAAATACGGTTACAGTGTGATTGGAAGCTAATTTCATATTGATCTTAATAAATTTTGTTTAATAAATATTATTGCCTTAGATTTGATTTCTAATTGTTTGTTTTATTAGATGATTATGAGCAAAAATCTCGGGGATAAAAATTTTAAAAGAAATCCATATACAAAGAAGAAATAACTTGTAATATTATCTTTTACTTCCCATTTTAACTAAATAGTTAAATTAGGATAAATTACGAATGAAAGGACGGAGTAAGGAAAAATGATGAGATAGTAGTTTCAAATTATCTATTTTGAATCATACCACCTCTGTTCCAAATTATTTTTTATCTGCATTCTTATTCAGTTTCATTGCCTGTTCAAACTTGTTAATTATGATATTCATATTAAACTTAAATACTTTGCACCCGAAGTTTGCATATATTGCTAGAGTATTATATAATGTGTTTAACTAAAAGATATTAACAAAACTTTATTAACTTTTAATTGCCGCTCATGAAAGCTTTTTTTGGTTTCGACGTTGAATGATATTCAAGTTCTTAAAACAGTCTATGGGCAAACTGTGACCCACGCCACAACTCGCCCCGATTCTTCTCTCAGTGGTCCGTTCCGCCTATTTTCCAGAGACAAATTAATCTTTATTAATAGAAATATGCAACTGTATATCTAAACAGAATATTTTCATTAAACAAATTTGATTTCACGGATATAGAAATTATTCAATTCTTCTCAATGTAATATCAATTGATATGATTTGTTCGTGTTATTCTTAAAACTAAAACTTAAACTAATACACTTAAACCCAACCACATAAACCCTAAAACACATTTAAAACCCGTCTGCTTTTTTTCTTTTAGATCAATAAATAAAATACCCTTTTTATTATATGGGTGCTTAGAAGCGGTGGCTGCGGGTCACATGTCTTGTTTGGGAATGACGTTTAAACTATCTGATGTGATGTTCTAGTTTTGGAGTTGGAATTGGATCACCCTCATTTTCATTCAACCCATTGCTCCCTGTCCACTCTACCCGGTATATGGGGTATTGTTAGTACTGTTTAGGGTCCCATCTAGTTGTGTGTTAAATTATAAAAACATAGAGTTTGATAAAAAAATTATATTCATTTAAGATATTTGATTTATTCAAAACTTTATCCGGCATTAAATGAACATACGCCACTGAGTTGATAATGTCGTAAAACAAAACAAACCAACAAAAATTAAACTAAAAATTCATCAGCAAGAGTGGTTTCCCTTTGTTTATGTTAGACTTATAAAAAAAAATAACCGATATTTTTGTATTCATTTTCATTCTTTTAATAAAGCTACCAAGTCCTGCATATGTATTCTAAAGTTTTCATCAATGAAGTTATTTTATATCAAGAAAAAGACTTAACAAAATCACAATTAAACGCATATAAAAAGATCCACTATTTTAATTAATTATTCTAGATGGTTCCTATTAAAATTAGGTAATTTTACCTTGTTTCAAAAATTCCTAGCATAATAAGCTTATTAGATAACCTACCTTGACTTTCACTTTAACTAAGCGGTAACCTATTTTGAAAGTCTCCTGCGAGAATAAAAATATTCTTAAAGTTTTCCGAAACAACACAACGTATTCTTTAACACAAAAAACCATTAAATGTATCTTAATAACATATTATAGTTCATTTCGATATAGTTATGTAGGATATTTAGGCCAACTGACTTTACATTTAAGACAAGACTGTACCATTTGAAAGTTCGTGCGAAATATACAAATTTAGAATCTTCGAAGCACACAACGCATTCTTTGACTACAAATATCATATAAATGTGTTCTTAAATAACAATTATCTAGTTCTCAGCATAATCCGCCAATTTATTTTGGAATTTTTAACAACTAGGTGAAAATTACTAGATATTAATTTTAATACGTTATAGAATAACAATACTTACAAGATCAATACACACAGTAATATTTATTAAACCGGTTTTTAAAACCAGCTATCAAACTAACCACACATACATTTTAATATCCTTTATCTGATATAATTAAGACATATGACAGATAATAAACGAAAGAACATGGCGGTTGGCGTAACATAAAATTAATTTCATAACAATAATGCCAACACAATAGAACTACATTTCATATATTTCGTGTATAAAAGCAGTGCTTATGTTTGAACAAATTGTATTTCAGTTGAGATTTACAGTGAAAGAAAATGGCCGACCAACACATACGCTTCCACACAAGGGAACAACAATGGAGTTACATCTCATTTATCTTGTATATATGCAAGTTACCAATCTAACCAAACAATCCTCTTGAACATTAATTTTCAAGAAAAAATTCAACCTGACATTTTCTCTGATTTGGAATTTCAACAAATTAGACAACCATTTCATAAAATGCATTCCACTATAGATTCTTGCCTTTCAAAATATTTTTCAAAATATTCTCTTTTCTTTTTTTCACGCATGACTTCATTACAATAATGTATTAGTTTGGCAACCCTTAATATCCAACGTCCATTTTATAAACATATGACACATGCATAGTTCCACGTGCGTTGTGCTATGGCTGTGGAATTCTGAAGATAATCGTATTTCCAAGGGAAATCTTTTATTCTTAAAGAAGCATAACATTATAAACATTCTAATAAAATACTTAAAATTCTAGGAAATTGAAATTGAACTGACTTGGCTGCTAGCAGACTTGAGAGTAAGCAATAACTTGTTTAATTGCACAAGGAGTTAGGGACAGACAATTTAAAATTTAAAAAAAATTTTCTCTCGAGGAAGATTTGTGTTATCATATGTTGACCCGAGGTTCAGGGAAATGAATAAATGAAATTGGCACTTGCAGTCAATGCAGACAAATTCTAAATCTAGAAATCGATTATTTCTTAATCTCATGATTTAATTCCATTGATTGGTAATTGTATTATATAAGTAATTGAATTTTAACTAAACACCTTCTTAATGTTTTAATCTATTCGCCCGAAATTTCAAGCCGAACATTTTCCTGTATTTGAATTTTCAAAAAATAATTCAAAAATAGCAATTTCATAAAAAAGTAATAATCATTAAAACATACAGCTAATTCTGTGCCTTTCAAAAATTAAAAAAATATTTTCTTTATCATTTTCACCCTAATATTTCTTTACTCTGATTCTCTTTTGCCAACTTTAATTATCCAGACCCTTAAGTAATGCTACACGTGTAACTTGATTTATTTGAAGTCATTTATGTGAATCAAGACGCCACCAATCCGGATCTATATACCCGCAATCAAACCACGCGTGCCCACATCACGAAATTTTGTTTTAGCTTCGAGGGACGCGATGTTCCGTATCCCAGAACGGGTAAGACAACCAGACGCCCCCACCATTGCACACGCAGTTGAAATCATCCACTACAATAAGAGACAAGAAGGAAAGAGAAGGATAGTTTTATTCTCTACATCGATAAGCCGTAGGCATCTATAATACATACAAAACCACTATATAATATGTAGTATAATACACCAATATATAATATAATATAATATATATATATTGTGTATATATACACAAAAAGTTAGTATAATATGAATATAACATAATAAGAGATATAATCACATAACGAATACACACTACACACAATAATTAATATATACTATTACTAAGCTTAGATTAGATGTGGCCAAGCCCGAATGTACTGGGGTCAGTGAAATGGAGCTATATCTAATAATAGTTTTGCGATCGTTGCTAGCCGGAAACCACTATAGGACACACACCACCACACACACTACAACACCACACTACACACACAAATAATATATAAAGTATATATATATTATATATATATTACCAACACCCACACACATGAATATATAATATTATATATATATATATATATATGATTTCATGTTGTAGATGAACAGAACTACTCATTATCTTTCGCGGTATCAAAGGGCGAAATATTATGAAGTTTAAAGAAGATTATGTTTTCTGTGCAACAATAGGAAATGTAGTATCCGAAGAAGAAGAAAAATAGTTTAAGACTGGAAATTTAAGTGTTATATATGAAATATTCGGGAAAGATAAAAGGAACTTAATCGCCAGCAAACGTGAAAAAAAGATGAATGAGTATATCAGTGCAAAATCACCCACATCACACACACATCACACAACAACACACACACCACACAATATATATATAATTTATATAATTATATAATAAATATTATAATGTAAATTATATATAAATATATAATACATAATATATATTGCATTATAAATCTGTGCGGTGTGTGTGTGTGTTGCAGCCGTCCTATTTATTCAAACAAATAGATTATATATCTATCATAATACATTATAGAAATATTAATTTTTATGTATAAAATATGTATAAACACACACACACACATCACACACGACACACAACACACACACCACACACACACAGCACACACACGAAATAATATATATAATATATAATATATATAATAATGTAAATATAAATATATAATAGAAAGATTAATATATAATATATATATATAAATTATATAAAATTACAATGATTAATAATATTATGATTATTATATATAGATATGTTATAATATATAAGATATATTATAATATAATTGTTGTGTGTGTGTTGTGTGTGACTGTGGGATTGTGCATCCTGCGTGAGAAGCTGCAGTAATTTATGTTAATACAAGGATTGAAACACACAAATCAGCAAACAAGCAACAGACCGATCTGTGAAGGAGGTATTGTGTGTTGGGGTGTTGGCTTCTTTGAATACAAACAGACAAAATAGCGAAAATGCGATTTATTTGTACTTATTGTATATGTAATGAAATTTTGAAGATGATATTAACTCAAAGGCGTTTACCGGGAGTAATACAACAACAATATAAGTAATTTTTTCTTACCCTCCGTTAGAGCTGATGTGATTTCTTCAATCACCTTCTATTTCAATGTAGTGTGTGATGTATCCAAAATGTAGTATTAGGGATTGATTCTTATATTAGTTTAACATCACACTTAATTATATTAATTCCAGATAGTAAATATAAGGTAATCTTAAATTCACAAAAAAAGAGCTTCAAGTATATAATCTTTTTTACAATTTAGTATACAGAGCGAAATTATATTTGATAAGGAAAAACTAACCATATCGTATTCCAAATAAATTATTTCCGGACCAAAATGGGGCCTTATAATCATTAAAGTTTATCTTAAGCAAAGTTCCCAAATTAGTTCTCAGATCATAGATAATCATCAAATTTGAAATGCATAACAGATAAAGTTTCCTCAACTGTAGATCTTTTTTCCTCCAAAATTTTTTTGGTATATATGGCATTATACATTAAAAGATCTCATTATGGTGACAGAAAGCATATGCAAATGAGAAAAAATAAACATATTTCAGGACAATTTTAGTGGCATGTAGTTCAGTCAAAGTTAAAACTATAAATATATTAATAATATGATGTATATACTATATTTGTTTTTTGTGGTTTTATTTTGGTTCCGTACTTCTTTTGTATATATTAATATATAAGTTAACTATATATTATATTTGGCTTGAAGCAATTATAATGCATGTATCGTTATAAAATCGATAATATAAGAAGAATAAATTGAAAATCATAATATTACTGTACAGTTATTTCTAAATTATCGATTTATACGATACATCATTCATTAATTTCCTTCAAGCAAATATAAATAATAATATTTATTCAACATGCTTCTAAAAACAACATCAAAAAATCTTAGTTATATATATATTATAAATATAAATATAATATTATAGCGAGAGAGAGATGAGAGGAGAGATAAATTAATTAAAAGTGTATTTAGCATCTAGAATTTGCTATGCTAAAATAGCAGAGGCAGTGTTCAAAATAAAAAAAATATTATGATTAATATCCCTAATCTGAACGTTCATGCTTATTGCACATCAGACAGTCAAAAATTTAAGATTAAAATGAATTAATATAATGTTTGCCTGTTTCGGTAATAAACGTGAAACGTTTCAGCAGAGGAATGTTATAATTCATCTAAATTTTTATATTCTAAATACTGCTAAATATAACCAATGTTTTTAAAATATTAAACATATGACCTCGTCTGGATGATTGCAAATACGCATGAAAACTTTAGTTACAAGAATTAAATCCATATTACTCAAATTTGATATAAATATAATATATATATATATATGTTGTGTGTGTATGTGTGTGGTCTGTGTGTGTGTAGTACACTAAGAGCGTGAACGCGAATCAACGTTGTGGATGTTTCTTATTATGATTATATATATATATATATATAGAATATATTATATAGGATGGGATGCTTAATATATATATATATATATATATATATGTATATATATATATTATTTATATATAAAATACTACAATATCATACGTCTGTGACGGATAATCACCATAAACGTATGATTCCGAAATAGCATTTGTATAAACGACTTTTAATGTCAATCGGTTTGACTATAAATAGAATAATATACAAGCTTGACAGAAGAATTTGAGCACTATATTTACTATTTCGCAATATATAATAACAGTATTAACTATATATTATAATATATATATATAATATATATAATTATATATTATAAATATATATATATATACTTCGAAAAAGCAAAGAAAAACTTAACTAAACTTTATTAACTAGTATATTCGAATATTTCGACTCGGAAAACTCAAAAATTGCGTTCTAATCTCACATCTCATAGATTAGATAAAATTCGTTGTAAATTATCTATAAAACTAACTATTTGAGTTTCTGGATGAATAAGATTTATTATAGTTAACTGACGCTGTGTTTAAGTATTTCTTTCTTTGAAATTAATTATTGTCCGAATATAATTTAATTTATTGGTTATTTATCATTATCTCTCAGAATTACCAAAAATCCTTGATGAGGTCTATTAGTTTGCACCTACACAAAATACAATATGGATGTACAATAAGTATTCTCGATCGACCAAAGTAAAAACTCATCCTTTCTACAGCATTTCGTGTATCTATATATATATATTTATATATATATATATATTAGGTGTGTTGTTCAACACAGTGTTTCATGTTTACGTCTCTTCCAGTGTGTAGCACGCAAATATCTTGACAGGAGCGTAAACCGACTGACTTTTCTCAGCCCGATTCGTTAACCTCTCAAGCCACTTTGAAACCAGCTGCAGTGTAAGGGTGGTGTTAATAGCTTATAGATATATACATATTGAATTACCCATTTACGATCACCAGAGAGAATCCATCGTAAACAACAGACAGACATCTTTACTACTAGTTGAAAGTAATTTATGTATTATATAATATATATATAATTAATTATATATATATATAATATACACAACACACACACCACACACAATATATATATATATATATATATAATATATATATATGGTGGTGTTGGTGTGTGGTTGTGTGTTATTTGGGCAGCAATATGGGATGTTGATCCATGTTTTAAAAAATTATGTAATTTTATAAAAATACCCATTTAAACATGCCTATAGCACTTTCCATCGATACTTCTCCTTCCATGCCCCACTTAAATATGATTAAATAAAAAAACAAAAAACTGGATACATATCCTGATGATGGACCTCGGAAGTGAGGAAAGTACACGACGACTTGGTGCTAATCCACAATTCCACCCAGAATATTCAATAAGTGGCAGAAAAACTTGACAAAGTCAAAAATAAAATTGTTAAAACATAGATGTGTCTTTTGTTTAATTCAACATGCATAGATTATATATAATATAAATAATATATAATATATATGGTATAGACAAATCGAGAAAAATCAATCTCTCTGTATGTATCATTCGGCTATCTAGCGCTATCAGCAGACATAGATCGGAGAACGCCTGTGCGTGGATTTGAACTGGACTGCAAGCTGACAGGCGATTCCCATAATCCCTACTACTAAACCGACTTCTTAGATTTTACGATTTTTAGAGTAGGTTAATATCCTCTTCATGTGACTTTATACACGACGATATGATAAGTTGTAACACGGCT
Source organism: Doryteuthis pealeii (assembly GCA_023376005.1). NCBI lineage: Eukaryota > Metazoa > Mollusca > Cephalopoda > Myopsida > Loliginidae > Doryteuthis > Doryteuthis pealeii. The sequence continues at coordinate 9,776,631 of CM042166.1, read as the reverse complement.
GTTTTGGAATGGCTTTTGCCGATAATTTTGGGAGAATAAGTGCTTAATGGAGTCGTACCTAATTTTGAAAATTAATTAAATAATGAATTAGGCGGGGAAAATACTATTAAACGTATGGCTAAACCAAATCGAGAAAAATCAATTCTTGATGTACATTTCGCCTATTAGGCTCATCAGCAGAGAGCTATAATGGAGATCGCTACCGTGTCGGTGATTGAATACGTGAGTGTTGGAGATTGGTCCTTATTACAGCTTTTGCTGACCAATGTGTTAAAGCATTATATAATTATTATAATATATATAATTAATTATATATATATATATAATATATACTAGATACTGGCAATAGAATAAGAGATCCATGGTCTACCATCGTTTTCGATTCATATAATATCACCACGACTACTCGCCTGTGCCAATCGATGTTGTGTAAATGTTTTCTCATAATTAAACGGTTGCACTCATGATATTCTCAATTGTCACATAACGTGCGGCTTATTCTATTCGTGTTTTCATCTCATCAGTTCTCATCTCTTATGTTTTTAATCTATTTATAATTATTTATTATGTGATGCCAAACTTGCAAAATGGTCGAAAAATTAGGGTGACCCAGAAAAACAAACAGAACGCATACATTTTGTAATATATAAACGTTAATTCACTAGGGTTTAGGTAGGTTAGAGAAAGTGGGTTTAGGTTTAGTTTATTAGGAAATATAAATAATTTTGGTTTCTTTTTTTCTAGGTCACCTAGTAATAAAAGTCGTCAGGTCGACCTAATGTCGATAGCAATCAGCAAGGAATATCCCCTTTCCACTAGCGCTTAGACCAGAAGGCGATTGTTTTGTGCATCTGAGGTGGAGCGCCACACTACCATCAGCTCTTACTTTACGCACAGGATCCCCTATTGTACTTTTAACGCTAGTTGCGGGACCATGGGTTATTCGGAACTAGGGAACCTTGTGCATTTCTAGCCGTAAGCTTTACCGACTGAGCAACCCACCATTGTAAATGTTTTATATTTCGGCCGATTGCCAGTTTAGCCAATATGACTTCATTTCCCTCAAAATCGACAAAAAAACCCCTGACCGCCCACCATATGAATTAAATTAAGAGATCTTTTACGTGGTATTTTTAATCAAACATTATTAAACCATGTTTTATCTCATTACCCCGAGCTCGCCGGTACCGGGGCTGGACTAGTTATATTATATAATATAATTAATAATTTATATGATATATTATATGCATAATTATTCTCTTAAACTCTATACGTTATATAATTTATAATTATATTATATATTAATAAAATAACTATATAAATAATATATCAGGATAATAATTCCGGGAATGTATCATTAAAACTGTTTAAAATAATCAAATTTTGAATGTTATAATACAAGATTGTCATATTTATGTATTGACGATTTGAGCAATGGTTGGTTACTGACAAATCTCCATTATATTATTATTATATATATTATTATTATTATTATTATATAATTATTGATTTTTCACAGTAATTCACTGGAGGCCGAGTGACAATAAAGTCTCCTCAGGTCTCCAGGACTCTTCTGAGTATTCTAGCCGATTGCAGCAATGCAGTAGTCTCGATGGTCTCAATTCTTCCTCTGATTTCCAAATTCTTCAGTCTTTTTTTCAAGCTTTTGGGACCTTTCCAAGTGCACCAATTGCAATTGGTAATCACTTTCACCCCAATTATCCAGTTTTTCAATTCTCTGGTAAGGTCAGTATTGTTTATATTATATTATTATTATATTATTAATATTATTATTATTAATTATTATATATCCATTGATTCATTTAATAATTTGAAACTTTGTTAAATTAATATATTAAAGATAGGAATTTCCATGAATCAAAAAAAATAAAATAAATAGAAGAAAGTTTAGTCGTGTAATTCTTTTCTTTTTCTTTTCATCTAATTTCATTTTCCATTTGAATAAATTTTTATAATGGACGACAGATTTAAAGGAAATAATTTGTGATTGAAATTTTGTTCAGCTCTTTGCCTTCGAAAATAAGTTGGCAATTCAAGGTTTGAATTTTGAATAATTTAATTTTCATTAAAAAACGAGACCAACGTTTCTCACAGAATAGACGGTCTTTTTTTTTTTAAAACAATTTTACGATCAAAACTTTGTATAAAACTTCGCTTTTCAAAATGTATTCGCCGAGGTTGTTTTGAATTCTAAAGGATTTAAATATTATAAACAAATTTTGAACTAGAATAAACAAAAAAACAAAAATGAAATTAATTGCATAACAAACAATCGTAAATAATATCTGGAACTTTTGTCGAGTAATATGATAGTATAATACAGGAATGAAAAATATTAAGATATAATGATAGTAGAAAAAGAAGATTGTTAATGAGATAAAAAGACAAATACCCCCTCATATATATATAATATATAATAATATATATATATATATATATATATAATAATATGTTTAAATTTGCTCTACTAACGTATTGAGCACTTTTTATTTGTTATATCACTGTCTTACCTTCTGAATTTTGCATCAACTAACCATCATGATCATATTCACCGGTAAGTCACCTTTTCCAAAATAACACACACACACACACACACACATATATATATATTATAATATATATATATATATATATATATATATAATATATAGAGAGAGAGAGAGAGAGAGAGAGAAGAGAAGAAAAGGAAGATAGTAGTGCATACACATATATAATTGGATTTGTGGGGTATATTGATAGAGAATCCACCTAAGAACCACAAGATTCCAGTTCAATTCCAGCCCTCACCAACTTAGAGCATGAGTAGCACAGCGGTAAAGTAGGAGGCTGATGATAGATGTGGCGCCTCAGATGCAAAAACAATTTCCCTTGTCTAGCACAAGTGAAAAGGAGATAGAATCCCTCACTGTTCCGTTGATACCTTACTACTTATATGTATGTATATATATATATATATATATATATATATAATAATATTTTTTTTGGGGAGAATAAGTGCTTAATTGGAGTCGTACCTAATTTTGAAAATTAATTAATTAATAATGAATTAGGCGGAATACCTATTAAATGTATGGCTAACAAATCGAGAAAAATCAATCTCTGTATGTACATTTCGGCTTTAGTTAGGGTTATGGGATCGGCCTGTCAGCTTGGCAGTCCGGTTTCAAATCACGCACAGGGCGTCTTCCGATCTATAGCTCTGCTGATGAGGCCTAATAGCCGAAATGTACATACAGAGATTGATTTTTCTCGATTTGTTTAGCCATACATTTAATAGGTATCCGCCTAATCATTATTATTAATTAATTTTCAAAATTAGGTACGACTCCAATTAAGCACTTTCTCCCAAAAATTATCGTCAAAAAGCCATTCCAAACATACCCGTGTTCACAACTTATCATATATATTATATATATATAATATATATATATATATATATATATATATATATATATACGAAAGCAAGTTGTGAGTATGTGCAAAAGTCCCTGTGCATTCTCTTTAAAAAGCTAGAAAATTAATACACACTACAAAACGATTCTTATAGGTGTGTTTAATAGTTTCCAGCGTCTTTTTATTAGTAAAAAAATCGGATTTATGCTAGATATTTATTTTCTAGTTTCAAATAAGATTAAAATAAAAATGAATGAAAATAAAATATTACAAAAAACAACAGGGTTTTTTTCTCACTTAATCATTGTATCAATTTAATATATCGCTCGTTTCAAAGCTTTTCTGACGATACACGAAATTATATATATATATATATATATATATATATATATAAATATTAGAAATACAAAAGACTTAGAGATTTAGCATTATAGTCTATTTCAGGGAGCTATTTCAGCTCCCTGAAATAGACTATAATGATAAATCTCTAAGTCTTTTGTTATTTCTTTACTTATATATTTGCTCTGTGACTCTAACATTAAGAGCACACATTGAGCTCTCAAACTACGACAGGTTTTTTAAATAAAACTCTTGTGTCGTAAGGAAGATTTTTCTCTGGACTTTTGGATTATATATAATATAATATTATAATATATATATTATATATATATATTAAGAATATATTAATTATTAATATATATATATATTATATATATATATGTATGTGTGTGTGTGTGTGTGTGTGGTGGTTGTGTGTGTGTGTATACGTGTATGTGTGTTTGTATATATTAAACTCA
>CM042166.1:9754920-9769920 GCA_023376005.1 Doryteuthis pealeii | reverse complement strand
GCTCGGGCTTTCATGTCAAAAATCGACAAACAGTCTATTTCCATTCCTGCTTCTTTCATTTTCTACGTTCAGCAAAATGCGAAATAACTTAATCTCGAAACGGGCTTTGAACTCTTTTGTTTTCCAAAAACATAAAAGAGTTCGTGGCCTTAAGCAATACACAATCATTTGTCGCGTTTGGAAAGTTTATAACTTCAAAGAAAACCTGTTTCGCCGCCGCCCTTTCTCCTCTTTTCTATCGAAGTTGATTAATTTTTATCTCTGAGAATTCTATCTACACCCATCTATCTGTATATCTATCTATCTATCTATCTATCGTAGTCTTTTTTTCTCTCTTTTTTTCTAGCTAGCTAGCCATCTGGTTCTTTTCATATATATCCATCATTATACCTTAATCTATTCCTAACTATAAATCAAACTTTGTTCGTATCCACGCTCCTTAACATGGTTCGTATCTCGAACATAGATCGAACACGCTATTCAGTATTTATATCTTAAACTAATATCTTACACACACACACACACACACACACACACACACACACACACACACGTGCGCGCGTGTGTGTTTGTCTATGTGTGAACGCGTGTATGTGTATGTGTGTATATATATATTGTCATCCACAGACACTGTCTTTAGACTTTCTTAACCACTGGGCTATCAGCCACCTACAGGTAAGGGGTAGAATTTTAACTGATCAATACATAAATAAGTATATATGTTACAGCCGCTAGATGGCTCGCATTCGTTTTATGACAGAGCTTTGCTATTTAAGCTTAATTCACGACAGACAGTCAAATTTCACCCCAGAGAGCTCAACCAATAAGGGGCTTGAAGCATCTACTGACTAAATCAAGAAAAAACCCAAATTGCTTCAGGTAATAATTTATTTCAATTGCAAAAATGCAGCTTCCTCACACAGAGCAAAAAACATGGTTGTTACTGAATTTTATTTTGAGGTTTAAATATTTGATTTAGAACGGAAGGTGTCTTGGTTTGTGAGAGTAGAAAGGGGTGGGGCTAACTATTTGGATGAGACGAGGAATAAGGGAGGGAGAGGTACGGGGGATAGCGTAGTAGAGAAGATGACTAATTATATTTGTCCCACAAATTATGACTATTGAGTAGTGAGTTCGATCCACACTAGGTTCCCCATACTTCGGGCTTTGTGCCAAATTTAAGCTATGCTTGTTTTTAAAGGACATGGTGGAATGGTTATCGTTGTATGAAATAGACACAGCGACACGAGTTCAAATCCTGGATTAGACTGATTGTTCACATCGCGTTGATACAGTTGTAGCAAAAATCTTAATCAAATTGTATTGCTCAATAGTCATTTATTAAAGTTAGCTTAGTTTGACCCAATGACAGAAGTATAAAGCACACAGTGAGAATCGAACTCATTCATAATGGTCACCTATCCTAAACTCACTAACAATTATCACACGTTGGGTGTATCTTTTTCCTTCTTTCCTTCTTTCTTTCTTTCTTTCTTTTTCTTTTCTCTTTCTTTCTCTTTCTTCTTTTGTTTCTCTTTGTTCTTTCTTTTCTTTTTCTTTTTATTCTATCGTATGACAAAAAGATCTGATGTAAATAATAGGAGCAACGTCCATTATACTAACCTCCACCATAAAAGAGGCGGGGATAAGTCTTGTTCGTACTCACCTATGGGTGTCTCTCTTGTAAACATTTGAAAATAGTCGTATTAACTTGTAAAAAAAGAGGGATCTTTTTTCCTCCTGTTTATCAGAGTCTGAGTGATTTATTATACAATTATTTTAAAATATGAATATAATCAAATTACATGTAAATCGATAACAAATGTCTTCAATAAGTTTCGTTTGTTGTTTTTGTGATAACATTATTCATTTATTGTTGATTCAGTAAACTTATTTTTCTATCATTTGACTTTTATATCTTTATATCGTTTACTGAAATTGTCACTATCAATGAAGCTACATATGAAACAAAACTACATTAGAGGTTCCCAACCAGGGGGTACTCGCATCATTCCAGGGGGTGCGAGAAGCGTCCGTTCAAATTTAGATTAATCTTTTTTCTTTTGTAATTAATATCATTTATATTTTCGTTTCTTTATTTCAGATTATTATCATTACCCTTCATTAATGTCGAAGAACATAATACATATTATATTAGATTTAGAGTGTGAAATATATATGATCTTTTGATAAAACTGTAGTATGGATTCACATTCTATATTTTTTAACAAAAGTATAAATAGTTGTGAGAAGATGTCTTCATTTAATCACTATTATGCTCTGTCCGTCCACATACTGGTACTTGGCATATCGCGCTCTCACTACGGTTAACCTCAAACATTACAGATGAGCCCCGCATAGAATGACACACCAAGTATATATATATATATATATATATATATATATATATATATATATCTGTGTGTGTGGGTGTGTGTGTATGTATAATGGAAAAGGTGACTTACCGGTGAATATGGTCCCGATGGTTAGATGGTGCAGAATTCAGGGAGTTAAGTCAGCGATATAACAAATACAAAGTGCTCAATACGTTAGTAGAGCAAATTTATTACAATATAGGTACAAGTGATAACCTACTTGAGTTTCACCATAAGGATCTTCAGGGTTAAATCCACTGAATTGTTTACTGCAGTCTACTAATTAATTAATCGAGATACCGATTAATTGTAGTCGACTACACGTGTGTGTCCATCACGATGAACACACACGTGTAGTTGACTGCAATTAATCGGTAATTCGATTAATTCAGCGGATTTAACCCTGAAGATACTTATGGTGAAACTCGAGTAGGTTATCAATTGTACCTATATTGTAATAATATATATATTATATATATATATATATATATATTATATATATATTTATCATTAAACAAAAGGCACGTATCCTGTTTAACAATTTTATTGATGATCTTTTCAAGCTTTCTGACCAACTTTTAAAATTTAGATGGAATCCGTGTTCGTATCCGAAGTTCGTATCCCGAGTACTTTCGACACTTCAAAATCCCATCATCAGGGGTGATATGTTCCATTTTTTTTTCAAGTCAGTATATTAAAGGATGTGGAGGCTGAAAGTAGGAGAATTGATAGGAAAAATGTTATAGGCACTTTAAAATGTGAGTACTGCATTGAAAATTAAGTTTTATTTAAGGATGGCTTGTATTGTTTGATGTCAAAAGCTTCTAGTATTTGGAGTTTTTGTTTATTTTTTTCTTTGTGCAGAATGTGCGTATTTTCCGTTAAGGTATTTCGGTAATTAGAGTGCGGGCATGCATGTAATTTTAGATGTTATGAAATGGAGCTACTATCTGTCATATGAAGAGTTAGACGGCGTGACAAAGTCGTTAAGGTAAAACCGATATAGGTATTTTCATTTTGTGGGAGACAACAATATCCTAAAGGACATTTAAATTTTTATACCACATTGGTCTCAATATATATATATATATAATATATATATATATATATACTTGCTGATATGTATCATTCTATGTGGGGCTAATCTGTAATGTTTGAGGTTACCCCCCCCCACACACACACTTTATTCAAATTTCCTAGCCCCGCCTCTCATACACTCCCAAAATAAGACAACCTTCCCTCAAATTGATAAATTTAAACCATTGTTTCTTGGTAAGTTTTTCAGTAATATCCATGACTTTGCTCATACCTGAATATAATTATCACTATATTCATATGAAAATAAAACTAAAAAACAAAATTGTGTATTCAGTCGAGTAACTACAAGTGAGACTATTACCAAATTGGATAATGGTGTTCGTACAGGTGTAACTTTTTTTCCAGTATTGTTATTATTATAGCTCTATGTTTATAATATATTGAGCACTCTTGGACAAGTTACTCATGGCAGTGCAATGAAAAGTGGCAATTGGACACTATGACGGCAGCAAACTCGTGTTCAAGTATTTCCATTGCTTGATATAAAAAAAAAGTTCAACAGTTCAAAGAATATAATGGTGAGCTTCAAAAAGTTCAACAATGAGCTGCACGAAAGTGGCTCTTTAGTCCTGCCAAAGTCTTGCACATCTTCCCACATTTACAGGTATTTCCAGGGAGCATAGGTTATTTTATTAGTCCATCCCGCCGATGCATAGATTGGTGACTGATCAGGCCAGCCTTGCTCATACATAGCCTTCTACACTGGTCACATAGTAGACCGATTTGAAGCCCTTGGTTGTCTGCTTTTTTATTCTTGCGAATATCTCGTTTCAATGGGTCATGCTATATACGGTTGGTCTCAAACTTTTTTGTGCTCTCCTGTAAAGCTCTTCTCCACTGCCCACGGCCCAGAGCCTTAGTCTCCCAGGTCTTCTCATCGATGTTACAATTTTTCAAGGTCGTCCTCAGGCAATCCTGGTATCTCATCTTGGGCCCTTGAGCCAAACGCTTGCCGTTTATAAGTTACTGGACAAGTTACTGATGGCAGTGCAATAAAAAGTGACAATTGGACACCACACACACACACACACACACACACACACACATATATATATATATATATATATATATAATCATATAATTATACATATAATTATCATTATATTAATATGAAAGCAGAACTAAAAAATAAAAATATATATTCAGTCCAGTAACTCCCAATAAGACTAATACCAAATAGATTATTGTAATGAAGGAGATTTGAATTTTTTTCCTTCATTTGAGGAATATTTTTGCTCAGTCCGTCCACTCACTGGCACTAGGCACTACGGTTTACCTACATCACCTCGGGTGAACGAAAGTTCATTTGGGTCTCAAACCCGGCCAAGGGTAGCTGTTAATGTATAACCACACTGATGAGAGGTGAAACCTCGAAACACGTGTCTGTGAATTACTTATTTATTAATATATATACTCCCACTTTGGTTGATTTCTCTAAATAGGGATTTAATTGTAGAATTCACCGTTCTGGCATGTAGCTAACCCTCACTTTGTTTACAAAGTTTGAGGACTCTAGTGAATTCATTTCCGCTTAGAAATGTAGCAATTATATATTCTCCTATATTTGACAGCTCCCTTTGGCCGCACGGGTAAGAGGCTTGACGAACGAAAGTTCATTCGGGTCTCAAACCCGGCCAGGGGTAGCTGTTAAGGTATAACCACACTGATGAGAGGTGAAACATCGAATCACGTATCTGTGGATTACTTATTATATATATATATATATATATATTTATGTACATGTATATATATATATTCTAACCGGAAGCGAAACCCAACTGAAATTTTCATCTGTCCGACTCTTTACCTCTCGGCCGTCGGTAGGTGTCAGTAAGGGGCGAACATTTAACTGATAAGTACGTACATCCGTAGATGTATGTTACGATTAACAGAGAACTCAATTACTGGAATCTTTAACCGTGGCTAGGTAACCAGTCTAGGAGAAGGAAAACTCAGAATTCAAACCTGTTAAAATCCGCTTAAGAAATTGGTCATGTGTCACATCCTGGCGTTGGTAAATATATATATATATATATATATATATATATATATAAAGATAAATCTAATGAGTCAGACTAACCTACTAAAAGTTTCGCTTAATGCTCTTCAGGGCTAAGATCTGACTCCGAGTCAGATCTTAGCCATGAGGAGCATTAAGCGAAACTTTTTAGTAGGTTTGTCTGACTCATTAGATTTATCTTTATTATTTGCTCTACTTAGGTATTGAGCACTTTTTTACTTATTAGCTTTAGTCTCCTGGCGGGTTTGTATGAATATATATATATATATATATATATATATATATATATATATATATATATATATATATATATGCATATAAATTGTTTTTTCTTTTGGCCAACATATTGTACTAATAGATTATTTTTTGTTAGTACGATTATCTTGGTCTTTTCTTTTTTCCAAAAATGTTTTCTTCCCGGTTGATGTTTGGTAGTATGTTTTTACAATCAAACTATTTGCTGGTTTTTTTTTCTCACCGCGAGGATTTACCAACAAGTTTGATATATTAAATTATATATATATATATATATATATATATATATATATATATATATATATATATATATTATAATACCTGTGTTTAGTAGACATAAATTAACATTAAATTTTGAAAAAGGGTTTCTGTCCTTCCTTTTTCATTTTTGAGGATTGGGTAGGGCTAGACCTCGATCAATATTTCAATTCTTGTCAATGGGGATTTATAATTTTGAAAAAAAGGTCCACGTTGAATTATACACACAGAGACACGCGCACTACTGATCAATACAAAATCATTTATTTGGGAAATAAAATTGGCAAAAAAATGATGTGTCAGATTCTATTAGTTAATCAATTTTTTGTCATGTTTTCTTGCATTATTTTGATCGCTTGATTTAGCCTGTCACTCGCTTGGTTTCGTCTGTCAGTCACTCTGTTTTTTTTTACCCAATAAAGTAACTCCATTGGGAACAATCACATCCTCTCTCTCTCTCTCTCTCTCTCTCTCTCTCTCTCTCTCTTTCTCACACACACACAAGCTCTCTCTCCCTAGCTCTTTTATTTACACCTACACTCACACACACACACACACACACATTCGAATTTGCACAATCACATATTCGGAAACCCAAGTATTCGAATACGCATCATCATCATCTCATCATCATCATCATCATCATCATGTCACGCCAGCAGCACTGATATCCGTGACAATCTCTCGCCAACTGTTCCTATCATTCATCACCCTCGGAAGGTCCTCTGCGCAGCATCCAGTATACGCGCAGAGCTGGTGAATGTACGTCTTTGTTGAACGCCCCATGAAATATATAAACTGTCCTCCTTAATCCCATCCTACCTGAAAATCCTTGGGAAAAACCAAAACGGATTCCGTAGAAATCGATGCACAGCTTCTCTGATCCTAACTATTCGTCGAGTCATAGAAGATTTTGGTTTGGTTTGGTTTGGTTTGTTTTACGGCATATGAAACTCAGTGGGTCATTTAATGCCGATAAAGTTTTGAAATAAATGGATAATACATTTTTTTTATAAATACATTTTTCTATTTAACCCATAGATGGGACCCTAACAGGTACTACCACTCCGGGTCAGAGTGTACCAGGGAGCAATGGTGATGAAGGGGTGCTCCACATTCCCCAAACCTCTAGAACTGGAACCTCACCATCAGATAGAGTTTAACGTCATTCCCAGGACATGTAGACCTGTAGCCACCGCCTTCTAGCACCCATATGATAAAAAGGGGTTGGGGCTTGCCATAAGGGCAATAGGGTTGGGAAAATCATATAGGTGCTAGGGCTTGACATGACCAGCCGATTGATCGGAGGAGTCCTCTCCGACCGCCCGTCTAGCCCAAGATAGGGCCAAAGTGGAGTATTGCATGTCATGAACTGCTCATCCACCTGGGCTTTATCCTTAAGCATCACGGGTCGACACCCACGGCCAACAGATTGCCCCATTGGGGGAGTCTTACCCCTCTGCAGATGTGCAGTCGGTGCATTCTAACGCCCCAACCGACAGGGCGGAGTCATAGAAAAGGTCCGAGCGAAGAATCTTGAAGCAACCCTATTATTTGTGGATTTCTCCAAGGCATTTCACTCCATACACAGAGGTAAAAAAATGAGCAAACAATCGTGTACACTGACTACAACGCAGACCGTAGTATTAACCAAGTATGGCATAAGGCTACAACAGTGGAGACCTGCAGGGATTGAACCCAAGGCAATCTTGTAAGGCATCAAGTGCATTTAAAATATCTGCGAGAGATAAGAATTGCTTAAAACGATTCCATTATCAAATCAGATTGTTTTTCTTAATCTATTGCAAGACGCATATCTTTCTCTAAAACGTGGGGAGTAACGGGCCCCACCAACTTTATAGCAGTACTTACTATATGATACACGGATTGTATTAAAAATAAAGAATATACAGTCACCTTTATTAGTTTACTAACAATACTCACCCATATTACATACGGGTTGTAAAATGTTCATTACTAGAAATAAAAGATGTAGCCACTTTTATTCAAGTGTACTAATATACTTACCTATATTACATATGTTACGCACTGGCATCAAATTCTATATGTTATATAGCGGCTTCTTCAAACTCACGCTGCTGAATCGTGTAGTTAGTATATGTTGCGGGTATGTATATCACGTGGCGAAGTATGTAGTCGGACTTAAGAAACCACAACACATGGGTATAGTAGGAGTTGACTTTATTTTCGGCTGGTGGGTGGCGAGCGTGACAATAGGAATGCCCAAGGGTTGACGATGACTACTACTACTGTTGGGATGACTGGCGCTGGGAACGTGGAAGTGGTGGACGAACCTCACTGCCCGCTGGCAGCGATGGACCGTGTCGACGGTCGCTCCTTGTGCTCTGTTCGCCGTCCGCTGTCTAACTGACTTGGGATCCCTGACTTCCTTTTATATATATCAAACGCCTACGCGTTTTCTTTTGTTATCTTTATCAGCGGACAAATCTATTTCCGAATTTATTGTTACCCATCCTTCTTTGTTCGCTTTACCCGGAAAAAGTCCTTTGTTATTTTTTCGTCTTTTCTTTGTTTCGATTTAACCGGAAGATCCTATTTCCGTTTTCTCCTTCTTCTAAATATCTTCAATATATAACACATACAGGTTGTAAGATGGTCAATATTAAAAAATAAAATGTGTAGTGTCACTTTTATTAGTTTTACTAAGAATACTCACCCATATGACATACGGGTTGTAAGATATTCATTACTAAAAATAAAGGATATAGAACAGGGGTTATCAAACTTTAAAGTCCGTAGACCCCTACAAAAATCTGATTGACCTATCATGGAACCCCTCCTTATATACCCCAGTCTACCTTGCAGTTGTTTTGTTTCAACCAATTATGTAATTAATGAATTCTGCACAAACGTTTATGTAAAACTGTTAATTGTAAAATAACCGTAAAATAAACAGTAAAGCAAACATAACATGTAAAAAGAAAAGAGCTGCAAATATTTGATGGTAATTTAATAACTTACTAAGGAAGTACATTTCCTAATGTGATGGGTGAAGCTGATGACTTTTCATAAGTTCATGAACTTTTGAAAATATATCAACATGAGCATGTTCTCCAGGATTCTTGTGAAATGAATTTCTTCTAATTACTAAGAAGGCTTAGTAGTTTCATGCAGTACACTTTTTGGGTCTTTCTAACATAGGGATTTTATTGGGCATCCTGCGAGGATCCAACTCTTGATTCAGTAACAATGGATCTGCGAGCCTAAACTTTTTGCCCCACCCTCTACCCAAGCGACGGCCGGGCAGCCGTTCTAGTATATACATAAGGGTGTTTTGATAGTCATTACCAAAAAACAAAACAAAAAAAAAACAAAGAATGTAGAGTCAAGTTTACGAGCAATACTTACAGATAATATATAGTTTTTTTATGATGAAATAACAAGTCGTATTCATTAATGTGTTTTCCTGCATTTACTATGACTTACTGTCTTGGAGGAGTTCGTCGTGTAATGGTTATCGTCATAGTTCAAATCACTTACGATGCATGAGGTTCATTTTGTGCCCCCCTCCACGTTAATGGTTCTTGTGTCCAACTGGCATGGTCAAATGCCAGTAAATAACTTCATTTTTAATTTTTTTTTGTATTATTTTGTGTTATAAGGTGTGATGGAATCCACTACTTAAACTTATAGACTTTGCATGAGCATATGGATTAAAGCCAGCCACTAAACAGCTCAATTATTTGGTTAATCGTCGGTCTTGAAAGCCATTCATTTGCACGTATTGACAAATGGAGCTGCAACACTGAGGGACAGCCATAGGATCCTACCCAACACTAAGGAACACTGAGGGACAGCCATAGATTCTACCCAAGGGAACACTGAGGGACCATAGGATTCTACCCAACACTAAGGAACACTGAGGGACAGCCATAGATTCTACCAACACTAAGGAACACTGAGGGACAGCATAGGATTCTAAACCCAACACTAAGGAACACTGAGGGACAGCCATAGGATTCTACCAACCACCAAGGAACACTGAGGGACAGCCACTACCCAACACTAAGGAACACTGAGGGACAGCCATAGGATTCTAGGAACACTGAGGGACACCATAGGATTCTACCCAACACTAAGGAACACTGAGGGACAGCCATATGATTCTACCAACACTAAGACAGCCATAGGATTCTACCACACAAGGAACACTGAGGGACAGCATAGGATTCTACACACTGAGGGACAGCCATATGATTTCTACCCACACTAAAGGAACAACTGAGGGACAGCCATAGGATTCTACTCAACACAAGGAACACTGAGGACACCATAGGATTCTACCCACACTAAGCACCTGGGCGGAACATCAGCCTAGGATTCTACCCAACACTAAGGAACACTGAGGACAGCCCCATAGGATCTACCCAACACTAAGGAACACTGAGGGACAGCCATAGATTCTACAACTAAAGGAACACTGAGGGACAGCCATAGGATTCTATCAATAGGAGGAACACTGAGGACAGCCATAGATTCTACCCAACACTAAAGGAACACTGAGGGACAGCCATATGATTCTACTACCCAACAAGGAAACACTGAGGGACAGCCTACCAACACTAAGGAACACTGGGGACAGCCATATGATTCTACCCAACACCTAAGGAACACTGAGGGACAGCCATAAGGATTCTACCCAACACAAGGAACACTGAGGGGACAGCCATATGATTCTACCCAACACTAAGGAACACTGAGGGACAGCCATAGGATTCTACCCAACACGGAACACTGAGGGACAGCCATAGATTCTACCGCAACACTAAGGAACACTGAGGGACAGCATAGGATTCTACCAACACCAAGGAACACTGAGGGACAGCCATAGGATTCTACCCAACACTAAGGAACACTGAGGGACAGCCATAGATTCTATCTAAGGACACTGAGAGAGCCATAGGATTCTACCCAACACCAAGGAACACTGAGGGACAAGCCATAGGATTCTACCAAAACACTAAGGAACACTGAGGGACAGCCATAGATTCTACCCAACACTAAGGAACACTGAGGGACAGCCATAGGATTCTACCCAACACTAAGGAACACTGAGGGCAGCCATATGAATTCTACCCAAGAAGGAACACTGAGGACAGCCATATTCTACCCAATCACTAAGGAAACACTGAGGGACAGCCATATGATTCTACCCAACACTAAGGGAACACTGAGGGACAGCCATAGGAGGAACACTGAGGGACAGCCATATGATTCTACCCAACACTAAGGAACACTGAGGGACAGCCATAGGATTCTACCCAACACTAAGGAACACTGAGGGACAGCCATATGATTCTACCCAACACTAAGGAACACTGAGGGACAGCCATAGGATTCTACCCAACACTAAGGAACACTGAGGACAGCCATATGATCTACCAACACTAGGAACACTGAGGGACAGCCATAGGATTTCTACCCAAACACTAAGGAACACTGAGGGACAGCCATATGATTCTACCCAACACTAAGGAACACTGAGGGACAGCCATATGATTCTACCCAACACTAAGGAACACTGAGGGACAGCCCAGCCATAGGATTCTACCCACAACACTAAGGAAACACTGAGGGACAGCCATAGGATTCTACCCAACACTAAAGGAACACTGAGGGACAGCCATAGGATTCTACCCAACACTAAGGAACACTGAGGGACAGCCATATGATTCTACCCAACACTAAGAACACTGAGACAGCCATATGATTCTACCCAACCTAAGGAACTGAGGGACAGCCATAGGATGGAACACTGAGGACAGCCATATATTCTACCCAACACTAAGGAACACTGAGGGACAGCCATATGATTCTACCCAACACTAAGGAACACTGAGGGACAGCCATATGATTCTACCCAACACTAAGGAACACTGAGGGACAGCCATATGATTCTACCCAACACTAAGGGAACACTGAGGGACAGCCATAGGATTCTACCCAACACTAAGGAACACTGAGGGACAGCCATATGATTCTACCCAACACTAAGGAACACTGAGGGAAGCCATAGGATTCTACCCAACACTAAGGAACTGAGGGACAGCCATAGATGGATTCTACCCAACACTAAGGAACACTGAGGACAGCCATAGGATTCTACCAACACTAAGGAACACTGAGGGACAGCCATATGATTCTACCCAACACTAAGGAACACTGAGGGACAGCCATATGATTCTACCCAACACTAAGGAACACTGAGGGACAGCCATAGGATTCTACCCAACACTAGGAACACTGAGGGACAGCCATATGATTCTACCCAACACTAAGGAACACTGAGGGACAGCCATAGATTCTACCCAACACTGAGGGACAGCCATAGATTCTACCCAACTGAGGACAGCCATATGATTCTACCCAACACTAAGGAACACACAGCCATAGGATTCTACCCCAACACTAAGGAACACTGAGCCATATGGACTAGGAACACTGAGGGACAGCCATATGATTCTACCCAACACTAAGGAACACTGAGGGACAGCCATATGATTCTACCCAACTAAGGAACACTGAGGGACAGCCATAAACACTAAGGAACACTGAGGACAGCCATATGATTCTACCCAACACTAAGGACACTGAGGGACAGCCATATGATTCTACCCAACACTAAGGACACTGAGGGACAGCCATATGATTCTACCAACACTAAGGAACATGAGGACAGCATATGATTCTAAACCAACACTAAGGAACACTGAGGGACAGCCATAGATTCTACCCAACACTAAGGAACACTGAGGCAGCCATATGATTCTACCAACACTAAGAACAACCAAAAATTCTTCACTAAGGATCAATCTCTGCTTAACACAAGGGATCTCCACTGTAAAGTGCTCTCACTTGAAGCCTAAAAATGGCCACAAATTGTAACAATTTTCATGTACAAAAAGTATAATGTACAAATATTTTCTACTGTATTATTTCTATTATAGTAGTTTTCTCTCTCTTAGAGCAGTGGTTCCTAAACTTTTTCAGACTTGCACCCCTTGACTTCCAGTGGATTCCTAGATCTCCTCTCATATATACATGTGATGAAACACACATTATTTCTTTTAAACATTAAAACTTTTTTTAGATATTTGCTATTTATATTAAATAAAACTTTAAATTATATTTTTGCATTTTGCTTTAATAATAGCATATTTCATCACGATTTACTCATAAAATACTGTGAAAATGGAAAAAATTTCTCAAAAGTGAAAATGGAAAAAACCCTGAATTTACCAAAAGTGGAAACAGAATCAAGATACATTTCAATGGAAAATTAGGGGGTGTGTGTGTCTCCTTACAAGATTGAAATAAATGTGCAGTGCTTACAAATCACAGCCGAATTCAAATCCTGGATGAGATTGTTTGCATTTTCACATTTGCTAATACTACGGGGAAATGTATGAATCCAACTATTCTCCCCCTAGCTATGGGTAAATAGTAGAGCAGACTGGACTCTTTAACCTATGTATGTCAGCTATTGCCCTCATCTTTATTGTGGTAAGTAATAAAAAATATGTAAATGAATTGTTAAAGTTATAGCTGGAAAAGTTTTAAGCTCTATATGATTGTAGATTTGAAATTTTTGCCCTTTTGTGTTCATATTTATTGAGGTATGTAAAAACAAAAGGGTTCGGCCGCTGTATCCTCCGGCCTTCTTCAGTTCAGAGAGCACCCGAATAAAGCCAGAAGATACAGCGGTCGAAACGTGTTTTTACATACCTCAAATGAAGATGAAAACAAAAGTACAAAGCTTCAGAATTATACAATTAAATATAGTTTAAAACTTTTCCAGCTATAACTTTAAAAATGTATTTACATTTGATTGAAATCGGATTAAAAATAAGGGAGCCCTAAGTATACAGACGGATGAACGGACATTTGTTTAATTGTACGATACTGCCGATATCTTTGAAGGTGTCGGTTGGGGCATAGGAATATGCTAGCTGCACCTCTGCAGAGGGGTAAAATGCCCCAATGTGGCTACCCTTTGGCAAACCATGATGCTTCAAGACGGAATCCTTGTGGCTGAGCAATCTATGATATAAAACACTCCACTTTGAAGCTTACTTAGAGTAGACGGTCGGTCGGAGAGGCCATCTCCGTTCAAAAATCGTCAAGCCCTAGCACCTAGTGTCCCAAGCCTATTGCCCTTATGGCACACCGACCCTTTTTATCATGCATGTGCTAGAAGCGGTCTTAGTGCCCTGTGTATAACGTTGAACTGCATCTCGTGGAATACACCTTTATCTCCATTACTCCCAGTTCCACTCTGATCCGAATGGTAGTACATGTTAGGGTTCCATTTATGGGTTAGATAGAAAAAATGAGTTTAGCTTGCTAACCATTACAACACGAAAGGTGCGCGTCCGATTTATTTATAGTTATTTACTAAGCTTTGATGACATGTGTCACAAGGTCAGAAGTATGGGCGCTTAATGAGAATGGGATTCTGCTAACCATTACTTATTTAATAAGCTTAGATGTGGCACAAGACCAGAAGGTCTTTATGTCCTGGGTAAACTCTGTCTGATGGTAAGGTTCCAGTTCTGGAGGTCTGGGGAATGTAGGGTAACCCTTCATCATCATTGCTTCCAGGTCCACTCTGGTCCGGAGTGGTAGTACATGTTAGGGTCCAATCTATAGGTTAAATAGAAAAATGCGTTTAAAACTAATTGAGTACCCATCAAGATTGAATAAAATAAAAAACATCTGCAGCATGAAATGATCCAATGTGTCACCATGACATAAAACCCAGCCAATTCGCCCGCCTAAGGATTTGTAGGCTGCTGGCACATAGGTATGGGGCACCCAATGAGAATCGAACTCACTAATAATTGTCTACAAATATAGCTTGTTAACCATTACAACACGAGAAGTGCACGTCCGGTTTATTTATAGTTATTTACTAAGATTTGGCTCAAGGCCAGAAGTATGGGACGCCCAGTG
>CM042166.1:9747420-9749920 GCA_023376005.1 Doryteuthis pealeii | reverse complement strand
TTTTGAATTTAACTTTCCTTTTTTTAAATATTACTTTTTGTTTCTTTTTTTCTCTCTCACATTGCGCATGTTCTCTTATCTCTAGATCTTCAAGATGACACCTTGTAGGCGAAATATCCCTTCGGGCACTTCACAAAATTTCTCCCACCTCTCCTATCTCCATTAGAAACAAAATAGACCCGGCACGTGCGAGATTGGCAGTGAGGGTGGGGGCGTGGCGAGTAGAAAACCAAAAAAAAAGCTGATACCTTGGTTTCCTGTTGTCTAAATGACGCACTCGGACCTATCCCCCCCCCGCCAAAAAATCCCCTAACTCTGATTTTCACAAGAAAACATGAATAATTTATCACAAAAACAAAGAAGTAAGCGTAGCGTTTTTGTGTTAATAGCGGTCCATGATGATAGAGATGCTTCTATTTAGGTCTAGGATTCGTTTCGTTGTATATCGAACATTTCGATGGTTAAAAAGGAATGGTAGTGTTGAACAATATTATCGTTAATTTGCTTATTGGACAGGAATTATATGTATTCTTTATTTCAGTATTGCTCTAAGAAAAATCTAGCTATGATGTGGTGTTTTTTTCTGTGTTTTACAGATACATATATAATTACATAGACGATATATAAGTAAGTAAAGTCGTCGGGGCGGCCTAATGTCGTTATCAGCCAGATAGTGAGGGAGTATATCCCCTTTTCACTAGCACTTGACCAAGGATATTATTTTAGCGTCTGGGGTAGAGCGCCACACCTACCATCAACCCCTCACTTTACCGCACAGATACCTGCTGTACTCATAGAATATACTATTATATATATATATATATATATATATATATATATATACTTTGGTGTGGTACCAAGTTTCTTGGTACAAGGTGCTTCTAGGCTGGTCCTATTCTCTACCAGTAGTTTGCTGTAGAGTTCAGGTATCTAGGGCCCACAAGCTTCTTCAGACCACGTATATCTTTTATTTAGCTTAGATAAATAAAAGATATACGTGGTCTGAAGAAGCTCGTGGGCCCTAGATACCCACGAGTGGAAATGGTCCATAACCACGATACCCATAGTATTTAAGGCCTTTTTATTCACAAATATATATATATATATATATATATATATATATATATATATATATATATGGTGTAATTGTTAATGAGCAACGCTAACAGTTACATAGTTCATAGGTTGCCTACGAATTATGTATGAAGTTTAGATAATTTTTGAATTGAAGTTTGTTCAAAATTGATAATCAAAATTGTCTATGCGCCTAGACTGATGTCAAGACACATATAGCTTTGATTTGTTTCGTTTAATTTTTTTTAATAAACTCTTGTTTTTCTATTTAACAAATCGATGGGACCCTAACAGGTACTACCACTCCGGGTCAGAGTAGACCAAGGTGCAGTGGTGATGAAGGGGTGCTCCACATTCCCCAAACCTCCTAAACTGGAACCTCATCATTAGAGAGTTTAACGTCATTCCCAAGACATGAGGACCCTCAGTCACCGCCTTCTAGCACTCATATGATAAAAAGAGGTTGGGGCTTGCCATAAGGGCAATAGGGTTGGCGTAATCATATAGGTGCTAGGGTTTGACATGACAAACCGCTGGTTGATCGAAGTGGGCCTCTCGGACCGACCGTCTAGCCCAAGTACGGGCCAAAGTTGAGTGTTTCATGTCATGGACTGCTCATCCACCTAAGTTCCATCCTTAAGCATCACGGGTCGCCACCCATAATCAACAGGTGCAATCGGTCTTTTCTAACGCGCCACCCACAGGGCGGCTAGGTGTAAATATATCGTCAATTTTTTAAAACTTAGCTCAGATATGGCACAAGGCCAGAAGTATTAGGCGCCCAATGATAATCGAACTCACTCACAATGGTTTGTGAATCTAGCTTGCTAACCATTATACCACGTGCCCATGAAATTATGATACATGTTCGCTTACCGTAGCCCAAAATGAAAAGTCCACACTCTATTTTTGTCGAAGATGTTACTAATCATGTAGGTGCTAGAGCCCGACGTGACCATTACATACTAATAAAACAACTCAGTTATTTAAATAGAACTACAAGTGGCTACCCGCGTCGCCTGGGTAGAAGTTGGGGTAAAAAGTTAATCTCGCAGATCCATTATTATCAGGATTTGGATCCTCACAGGATGTCCATTAAAATCCCTATGTAAAAAAAAGACCCTGCATTGACCCGGAATGTGCGGCATCAGAAATATATCATCAATTTATTCATCTGCACATGGCAACCGATCTTTAAGAAAATAAAACTCTGAATTCAAATCAGTTGTATTCCGCTAAACAATTGACATTGTGCCGCACCTTTAATACGCCGACTGCACCTCTGCAAAGAGGTAAGATCCTCCAATTGCGTCATCTGTTGGCTGTGGGCGGCGTCCCGTATTGTCGTAAAGGATTGAGGTTTTTAGGGGTCTGTGACCTGAGCAATAAGTGTCCCTTGACCTGCAATACACAAGTTCCGCTTTTA
>CM042166.1:9724920-9742420 GCA_023376005.1 Doryteuthis pealeii | reverse complement strand
CGGAGATAAAATTGCATTTTGTTCGATTTTTATCGACAAGACGTTTAGAATTAAGTATGACGGAGCGGCCTAAAGTCGGTATCAGTCAGAAAGCGAGGAAGTCTATCGCCTTTTCAATAGCGCTCGACCAAGGAGATTGTTTTGGGGTCCGATGTGAAGCACCACACTTACCACAAGCTCCTCACAAGTTCCCTGTGCTATTCATACGCTGATTTGTCGAGGGCCGGTATCGAACCAGGAACCTCATGGTTCCTAGACCGAGGCTCTACCGACTGAGCTAAACCGGGGAGAGAGAGAGAGAGAGAGAGAGAGAGAGAGAGAGAGAGAGAGAGAGAGAGAGGGGGGGTATTAGAATACGGGACGGCAAAATCCACGAGATGACAGGTTCTCCTTTCCTTGTCAATCAGTACTAGGTCCGGTCTCCTGGCCGGGATTAGGTGATCCGTCAGTACCTCGAAGTCCCAGAGAATTTTATGTGTCTCGTTCTCTATGACAGGTTTAGGTTTGTGCATATACCATTTGGTTGTATGGTGAACATTGAATTTCTTGCACAATTCCCAGTGGATTACAGAGTCGTGCATAGTCTTGTACTCTCTTTGTGCTAGTTTGCTGCATTCGCTTATTATATGATCATCCGCTTCGTCCCTGTCTCCACACATTCTGCACTTGCTATTCCGCTGCGTCTTATCTATTTTTGCTTTTATATAGTTTGTTCTAATGGCATTGTCTTGTGCTGCGATTATAAGGGATTCGGTTTCTCTTTTGAGATTTCCTTTTCTTAGCCATGTCCATGTCTTCTGGTGTGATATCTCCTGAGTTTGGCGCTTAAAGTACCCATGTAGTTGTTTATCTTCCCATTTTTTTTTTTTAGTTTTTGTATTATTATTATTATTATTATTATATTATTATTATTATTATAAGTTACTTGAACCCATATAATTGCTTGTAAAAACACTAATTTCGGCATTGAATAACCCAACAACAGTTAACGTGCCTTTAAACCAACCAACGAACCAACCATTAATGTAATCTTCACACAATTACACCACTTCGATACTCTTACACATCCACACCGACACGTCATCTATTCCACCTTCCACTCACCCACGTCTAACACCGTCGGTGACGTAACTCAATTCCTTCAAGAATACAGAGTAATACAATACTATCAGAAACAATTACAATGAAAAATCAAGGCCTTAAAAACAACAAAAAATAAATAAATGAATAAAACAAAAACAAAAGACAAAACAGAAAAAAAAACACAAAAAAGTCATAAATGGCCGAATGCATCTGCACAATGTCTCCTTTTACCGGAAGTATACCTTCTGTCATGATGTGTCATGCGCATTGCGTCCTGTGCTTTTTTTGTATTGGCTGTAGACAATTTGGGGGAATGTTTGGCGGATAGCGGAGACTAGAAATCCCGATCGAGGATGAAGGAGGAACGGAAAGGGAGTTGATGTTTTTACAGATGGAGATGATGATGGTGACAATATCATATGGACAACATTTCTTTTTTTTTTCATGAATTATTTGAAATGTCTGGAAATTGACAAGCACAATAGTCACACCTTGACAAAACAAAGTATTTGATTTGTAGCATTGTCTGTCTGCCTCTACTTAAACTTTAATGAACAAAGCAAGGATTGAAATGTACGTTAGGTGCTTGTAAAATATATCAGGAAGACAGAAATGCTCTCTCTCTCTCTCTCTCTCTCTCTCTCAATATATCTATCTATATATATATATCTATCCATCTATCTTTCTATCTCTCTATCTATCTGTTTCTCACAATCTCTGACAATCTCTCTCCCCTCTCTCTCTCTCTCTCTCTCTCTCTCTCTCTCTCTATATATATATATATATATATATATATACATACATATATATATATGTGTGTGTGTATATATATATATATTCGTCTCTCCCTGTCCGTTCTATTTCTCTCCCCCCTCTCTCTCCCTCTCTGTATCTTCCAGGCATCTCTCTCTTGTCTCTCTCTCTATATATACACCTTCGTTTTTCCTGTACGACCTCTCTTTCCCCTCTCTTCCCTCTCCCCCTCTCTCTCCTCCTCCCCCTCTATCTGTCTCTCTCTCTCTCCCTCCCTCCCCTCTCTCTCTCTCTCTCTCTCTCTGTTTACATCTGTATATTGCCTTTCCCTAATCAATACACTGTCTTTTCATTCTTTGATTTTCCAGCAGACCATAGATATCTTTTTCTATCAATGGGTTTGTTCTTCTTTGAGGTTCTTCTGTACTTGATAATGGGACGTCTTGTGTTGATGTTTTGTTTTTAGTTAACAAACACAAGACTTTGCTTTGTTTAGAGCTCATTTTATTTTATAAGATAAATCCCAGATAAACAAATGCGCGTTGGAATTTAGTTTCATATTGCCATTGTGACCATCCTGTTCAACTAAAGCCTTACTTTTCTTAACTAACTTTCATACAGCTCGCTCTGACGAACCAGAAGAGAAGTCAACCGCAGGTCGAAATCTGTCCATCATTTTCCTATTGTTTTTCGATAATCGTTAGTTCTGAATTAAAGCTACACTTATCGTACACAATTAATAGGCTACCTATTAATTATGAAACACCAGGTTCACTCAGACTAAAAAAGGTTGTACCTGTTAAGAATCCTATCTATGAGGCTTACGGAAATACTGAAAGCACTGGTTCCTGCTAGATCACCGAAGTTAAGCAGCAATGAGTCTGTTTAGTACTTAGTTGGGTGGCCATTTAAAGGGGAGAGAAAAAGTTAGACCAGCGTAGACATAGAGTTGACTCATCTATAAGAAACATCTGAATGTATTGGATTATTCGTAGTATATAAGCTGTGCTGCAATCTACCACTTAAATTTATAGGCTGAGCGAGGTCTCGTGGTTTAAACCTCAGCCAATCGCTACTTAATCGCTGATACTGAGAGACGTCCATTTACAATCATTGACGAAAGACCTGCAAGACTGAGGAACACCAAGGAAAAACCAAAGGATTCTTCATTAAGGATCGCGCTCTGCTTAACACAAAGGGTCTTTGGTGGACAACCGCTCTTGCATGAAGCATAAATGATGGCCACAATAATCGTAACAGAATAACATGAGAAAACGATTAGACACACAAAAAATGCAATTAAAATACAAAACGTTGGATAAAAAATGGTATATCTACAAATCTATGAAATTAAATGGAACAGTTATATATACAGAGAACCCTGTCATTTTTTACCTGCAAATTTTGTTCCTTGTCCTTTCAAATTGCCGTATTGATCTAATTATATCTGGTGAAAATTGGCTGATATATTTGCCATTGGTAATTTACCTAGTATTTTCCGCCCGATCGTGGGCCATCTTCAGGGGTAGTTCATAAACTATACAACAATGAGCTGTTCCATTCCGCTATTCTATTCATATAGAGGTTGTGTTAATTATTTGTTATATCATTGTTCAATGATATATGCCTTAAAGAGGAAATACTGCCTAACTATATATATATATATATATATATATATATATATATATATATATATATATATTAATACGTCATTCACAGACACGTGTTTCGGCGTTTCACGCCTCTTCAGTGTGGCTAGACACAACTATCTTTTGGCTAGGGTCGAACTCAGACTGACCGTTTGGTATATATATATATATATATATATATATATATATATATATATATATATTGAGATAAATAGATAGATATATAGATGGAAAGATAGATAGATAGATCTGAACACACTTAGATATTCACTGAGGGAGAAGAGAGGCGTGTCTTTTTGTCAATAAGTCCGACTATGTACTTAAATGATTGTATGTTTAAATAATACTAATTTATTTGTTTTTCCTCGATCCCTGAAAAAAAGAAGAAACTGAAAAAATTGCCACATCTATAAACAATCTGACCTTCAGATGACTTTCAGTTTTGCTAAAAACCTTTTTTGGTCGAAAGACAAACAAAGTGAAAAACGGCCGCGAAAACTAAAAGCCCCGTCCGAATTCAGAGATTGAAATCTTTTCGCTTTACTTTCTTTAATCGTTTAATAGTCCATTTTTTTTCTTCTTCTTTATAGAAACATCATCTACATTCCTTATCTATAAACGCTGGATAGATAGATGGTTTTGAACAGACTAAGAAAGATACATCTAAAGATACTGAGATAGATAGATAGATAGATAGACTGAGATAGAAAAATTGTCTACACGCATCTATCTATCTATCTATCTATCTATCTATCTATCTACACAAACACACACACACACACACACACACACACACACACATATATATATATATATATATATGGGAGAAATGCGAGGAGGTTAATCCGACGGTATGTGGAGAAAGGTAGACAAACACGGGATGTTATGGAAACTGGATGTTTATTGTCGACGATGCAACGTTTCGGTCTCTTATTAGACCATCTTCATGACCTGGATACAGTACTCGCTTCAATGATGTATCCAGGTCCTGAAGATGGTCTAATAAGAGACCGAAACGTTGCATCGTCGACAATAAACATCCAGTTTCCATAACATCCCGTGTTTGTCTACCTTTCTCCACACACACACACACACACACACACATATATATATATATACATATAGATAGATAGATAGATAGATAGATATATGCGTGTAGACAATTTTTCTATATCTATCTATCTATCTATCTCAGTATGTTTAGATGTATCTTTCTTAGTCTGTTCAGAACCATCAATCAATCTATCTATCTATCTATCTATCCCAGTCTATTCAATAGCTATCTATCTACAATCTCTCAATCTTTTCAGTGGCTATGTATCAATCAATCTCTCAGTCTATGTCAATTTGTTCAGATCTATCTATCTATCTATTTATCTATCTATTCCAGTCCATACAAATCTATCTATCTCTATCAATCTATTAATCCCTCTCTGTTCGGGAGCAATCTATATCTCTATCAATCTCTCTATCTATATCAGTCTGTTCAGACCTATCTATCTATCTATCTATCTATCTATTTCAGTCTATTCAAATCTATCTCTATCAATCTATTAACCCCTCTCTGTTCGGGAGCAATCTCTCTCTCTCTATCAATATCTCTATCTATATCAGTCTGTTCAGACCTATCTATCTATCTATCTATCTATCTATCTATCTATCTATTTCAGTCTATTCAAATCTATCTCTATCAATCTATTAATCCCTCTCTGTTCGGGAGCAATCTATCTCTCAATCAATCTCTCTATCTATATCAGTCTGTTCAGACTATCTATCTATCTATCTATCTAAGTCTATTCAAGCAATCTATCTCTCAATCAATCTCTCTATCTATATCAGTCTGTTCAGACCTATCTATCTATCTATCTATCTATCTATCTATCTATTTCAGTCTATTCAAATCTATCTCTATCAATCTATTAATCCCTCTCTGTTCGGGAGCAATCTATCTCTCAATCAATCTCTCTATCTATATCAGTCTGTTCAGACCTATCTATCTATCTATCTATCTATCTATCTATCTATCAATTAATTCCAGTCTGTTCAGTACGTATGTATGTATGTATGAATCTCTTTCTCACTCTCTTTCTCTCTCTTCTCAATCTATCTATCTATCTATCTATCTATCTATCTATATATATATATATATATATATATATATGTGTGTGTGTGTGTGTGTGTATTCATAGCTAGCTAGCTACCTCGCCCACCCGCCAACTGATTAGTGTCCAATTGTCCATCCATTTTGTCTTTCGGGTTTATTCCTTTCTGTTTATCGTCTTTTCACGTTTTATTCCTTCCATTCTTTTTCTCCTTCATTTTCTTTTTCTTTTGTTCTTCAAGTTTTCTTTCTCTAAATCTTATTCACTTTAATTTCATTCCTTTTTTACCTTTACTCTTACTTCGAGGGGCCGGGTTAGCTCAGTCGGTAGAGCGTTCGGCTAGAAACCACAAGGTTCCTAGTTCGATACCGGTCCTCGTCAATTCAGCGTATGAGTAGCACAGGGATCTGTGCGGTAAAGTAAGGAGCTGATGGTAGGTGTGGCGCTCCACCTCAGACGCAAAACAATCTCCTTGGTCTAGCCCTAGTGAAAAGTGGATAGACTCTCTGGCTGATTGGCTGGTACCGACATTAGGCCACCCCGACGACTTTACGACTTTACTTTTTATAATTATTATATCATTATATTATATTGAAGTGTATTGTATTGTACTGAATCGTATTATATTGTATTTATTGTATTTTCTTGTATTGGCATGCGTCTTACTTCTTTTCTTTTTAATTTAGAACTTAATATGCTCAATTTTCTAATATATATTACTTATTCGTTTACCTATGTTTCCTTCTTCTTTTCTTCTTTCCATTTTTTTTTCTTTCTTTCTTCCTTTCTTCTTTCTTTCTTCCTTTTCTTTTTCTTTCTTTCTTTCTTTTCTTTCTTTTTTCTTTCTTTCTTCTTCTTTCTATTGTTTCTTCCTTCCTTCCTTCTTTCTGTCTTTCCTTTCTTCTTCTCTTTCTTTCTTTCCTTCCATTTTCTTACTTTTTCCTTTTTTCTTTTCTTTCTTTCTTTCTTCTTTCTTTTCTTCCTTCTTCCTTTCCTTCTTTTTCTTTCTTTCTTTCTTTCTTTCTTTCTTCTTTCCTTCTTCTTTTTTCTTTCTTTTCTTTCTTTCCTTCTTTTTTTTTTCTTTCCTTTCTTTCTTTCCTTTCTTTCTTTTTCTTTCTTTCTTTCCTTCTTTCTTCTTTCTACTTTCTTTCTTTCTTTCTTTCCTTTCTTTTCTTTTTTTTTTCTTTTCTCTTTTTCTTTCTTCTTTCTTTCTTTTCTTTCTTTCTTTCTTTCTTTCCTTTCTTTCTTTCTTTTTTTTTCTTTTTCCTTTCTTCTTTCTTTCTTTCTTTCTTTCTTTCTTTCTTTTCTTTCTTTTCTTTTCCTTCTTTTCTTTTCTTCTTTCTTCTTTTCTTTTTCTTTCCTTTCTTTTCTTCTTTCTTTCTTTCTTTCTTCTTTCTTTTTTCTTTCCTTCTTTTTCTTTCTTTCTTTTCTTTCTTTCTTTCCTTCTTTCCTTCCTTCTTATCTGTTTCTTTCGTAACCGAATTTATTCTTACACTCGTATTTTACTCCCTTATTCCATCTTTTAAAAAATGGCCTTCCTTTGGGAAAATTCTATATTTCCTAGTTTGTTTTTATCCCTCTTTTTCATTTTCCAAAAATGAATATTTTCTCCGTTTCTAGCCCCTCCTCCCCCACCCACGCACTCCATTTCCGTTCGTCATAGTCAGTAGATATAAAATGTTTACTTGAATACGAGAATATAAAAAAAAAGACTTTTAAAAATACTAACATTTCCTTCGGACACTCAGTTATGTTTCATATATATATATATATATATATATATATATATATATATATATATATATATATATATATAATATATAATGTATTAATATATCAGTCGGCATAAATACCGATAATCCAAGCCAAATCGAGCCGATTCGATTTTATTATTATGTTTAATGTTTTTCATTATTTCCAAAAAGAAAATTATTTCTGCTACAAAGACAACAAGGCCTGAAAATGAGGAAATGGATTAAATATATATATTATATATATATATATATATATATATATATATATATATATATATATAGACCAGGCGTAATAAAAATGTTTTGTATACTCTCTCTGCTGCTGGAGACGTATATCCATATTCCAGCGGCATAGCAGTTACAGGTTCAGCGAGTTGCAAAGATCAAATATTGTTTTTATACTCATTCAACATCGGGTATATACAGAGGTTTTTTTGTTTGTTTGTTTTATTGATTTTAACGGCATATCATCCCGTCTGGTGTTATGTCATGCCTAACGGTTAGGAAGTAATATATGGAGGGGGACAATTTAGAGTTGATGAGAAATGATGGACTTGTTAACTCTGCTTCTACTGGTTCGGGCGCCATCTTCTCTTGTTTATCTGGTGGGGTTCTTGTTAAGTTTTTTTAGGGGGAATTAAAAACCGCTACCCGGTGACTATCAAAATAACAACCCCAGGTTGTCGTAATTCTTGTTTATTTATCGTAATTTGTCGTAATTCTTGTTTAGATATGAAGATGGATATATAGTTTTGAATAGACTGAGATAGATAGATAGATAGATAGATAGATAAAACAAACAAAATAATATAGATAGATACGAACAAATGGGGATAGATAGATAGATATTTTCGACAAGTAAATGTATTGGGAGGGGGGTCGCTTCTTTTTTTTGTCGTAATTCTTGTTTATTTAAACTAAAAACAAGACATTAAACAAACATGAATAAAAAAAATCTTAGTATTTAAAGTAATATAGATAAATATGAACAAATTGAGATAGATAGATAGATGAATAGTTTTGAATAGACTGAGCTGAGTTGTTATTTTAATAGTCACTGGGCAGCAACTCTTGAGGCAGGAGACCAGAGCGCACTTCCTCATAAATTACCTTTTTAGGTTCATACTTCCATCATGCTACCACAGCAATGCCTAATATAAGCACATTTTTTTAAATATCAAATTCTCTCAAACAGTGAAAGTTGTGTGTTGATATAATAAATTCTGATACCAAAAACTAGATTTTCTTACTTGCACCATTACTTGAGGAAATGGCATCAAAGATCATCAGTTAAGATGCTCTAAAAATCCTCGTTTTCGCAACATTTGGCCGAGAAATTGGTTTGAAAATTTAGCAATTTCAATAATCAAAACAAAAATTCATTTTACTAAGATGAAACGAATAAGATATTCTAACTAGAATTAAAATTGAAAATATCCCCTCCATCATCACCGACACCTTTGATATGCTGCTTTTTAACCTCATTAATTAATCTGTAACAGGGATAATATTTTAAAAGATTGAAATCTATTTCCTCAAATGATGGCAACGTTTTGAAAAAACATATTTTGTGGGGTAATTCTTTATGTTACTTTGAATTTAACTTCCACCACATGGGAGACGTTACAGTTCCAAAATCGACCTACCCTATAGTTCAGGTACGTACACACTGACGAGCAACTTGTTTAACACAATTAAACTTACACACAAACGTTTTTTATTTAAAATTTAAAATACGATCATCTTTGTACGATATGCCGTTTAACAAAAAGCCGCCATTTTCGACAGCGACATCACGTGTGTTTTTTTCTTCTTTTCTTTTCTTTTGAAGACGGCACAACAGACGTCGTCACCATTTCCTTACAAAAAATAAATAAATAAAAAATAGAAATAGAAGAAAAGAAAGAAAAAGAAATAGAAAGAAAAAGAATAAAGAAAAAGAAAAAAAGAAAGAAGAGAAAGAAAAAAAAGAAAGAAAGAAAGAAGAAAGAAAACAAAAAGAAATAGAAAAAAAGAAAGAAAAAAGAAAATAGAAAGAAATAAAAAGAAAAAAGTGAGAAAAATGAAAAGAAAAAGAAAGAAAAAGAAAGAAAAAGAAAAAAAGAGAAAAAAAAAAAATGAAAAAGAAAAAAAGAAAAAGAAAAAGAAAAAAAGAAAGAAAAAAGAAAAAAGTAGAAAGAAAAAGAACGAAAAGAAAAGAAAAAGAAAGAAAATAAAAAATAGAAAGAAAAGGAAAAATAAGAAAGAAAAAAGAACAAAAATAAATAGAAAAAAGAAAAGAAAGAAAGAAAAAAAAGAAAAGAAAAAAGAAAAAGAAGAAAAAGAAAGAAAAAATGAAGAAAAAGAAAAAATAAGAAAAAAAAAGAACAAAAAATAAATATAAAAAGAAAAGAAAAAGAAAGTAGAATGAAAAAAGAGAAAAGAAAAAATAAAGAAAAAGGACGAAAGAGGGAAGAGAAAAGATAACAAGAGAGAGAAAACAAAGAGAAGAGAGAGGGAAGTAGACAGCGACAGACAGAAAAAGAGGAAGAGGAAAGAAGAAAGAAAGAGGAAAAGAAAGAAAAGAAAGGGAAAAGAGAGAAGGAGAGAAAAGCAGAGAGAGGGGCAGTAGACAGAGACAGAGGGAAAAAAAAGAAAGAAAGAGAAAGAAAAAAGAAGAAATGGGAAAAGAGAAAGAAAGAGAAAGAAAGAAAGAAGAAAGCGACATTTATATTTGATCCACAAGATTTTTGGGTAATTTTTTAGTTTTTATTTTGTGTTGGGTGGGTTGGGGGTGGATATTCTGTTATAAAAACTTTCGCCATTTTTTTTTCCAATTTTCCGCGCGTAAAATAGGAAATGATAAAGAAAGAGTTAGAATAAATAAAAGAAAATGTCTTTTCTTTTCTGACATCAGAAGGAGAGTGAAATTAAAAGAGAGACAAACGTGAAATGAGACAGTTGAAAAGAAGAAAGAAAAAACAAATTGATGGATTTGAATAAAAAAACTCAATGTTCGGTAAGTGGGTAGGTTTAGGGTGGGGTGGGGAGAATTGAGGTCGGGAAAGATGAAAAGATCAAAGAAAACGGGGGGAAAAGATGAAGAACGATGTAAAGAATAGCAGTCAATAAAAAGGGCATGTTTCAAATTGGTATAAATAATGATTGATGGGGCCTTTTTTTCTTTCTTTTTTTCTTTCTTTTTTATTTCTTTCTTTTTTTTCTTATTTATTTTTTCTTTTTTTATTTCTATTTCTTTTTGTTTCTTNGTAAGAAGAGAAGAAAGAAAGAAAGAAAGGAAGAAGAAGAGAAGAAGAAGAAGAAGAAGAGAAGAAGAAAGAAAGAAGAGAAAAGAAGAAGAAGAAGAAGAAGAAGAAGAAGAAGAAGAAGAAGAAGAAAGAAAGAGAAGAAGAGAAGAAAACAGAGAGAAAAAAGAAAGAAAGAAGAAGAAGAATGGAAAATAAAATTAAAAATCATTTTTCTGCCTTCAGGTAAGTAATAGTAGAAGGGTGTTGGCGATCAAATGTATACACGAAATCTCTTTATATATATATTATTAAACATATATGTATATCTATATCTCTATATAATTAAGTGTGTGTGTGTGTGTGTGTGTGTGTGTCTGTCTATATGTCTGTGTGTTTGTGTTTGTGTCTATGTGTATGTGAAATAGATATCAGTGGTTGAGGAAAGAGGAAGAGAGATTGAATTGAATGTGAGTGAGAGTGGAGGAGTGTCGTAATCATATCCACACACGGTCTATCTATCTATCTATCTATCTACTATCTATCTATATTATATATTATATATATATATATATATATAAGAGAGAGAGAGGAGAGAGAGAGAGAGAGAGAGAGATGATTACGACACTCCTCCACTCTCACTTACATTCAAATTCAATCTCTCTTCCTTTAATTATTATTTATATGTATATATGTGTGTGTTTATGTGCGTTTGTTGGGGAGAGAGAGATGCAGATATTAGATAGATAGATAGATATGAAGAGTCTGAAAATACAAAGATATGGAGTAATTTAGAGAGAGAGAGAGAGAGAGAGAGAGAGAGAGGTGGGGTTGGGTGTGCTCAGATTAAGAAAGAAAGAACTGATATACGAACACGGTGAGATCGAGGCATAGAAATGAACAGAATTGATATACAGAGGAGATAGATAGATAGATAGATAGAGAGAGAGAGAGAGAGAGAGAGAGAGAGAGGGGGAGGGAGAGAGAGAGAAATCTAATGGGAGTAAGTGAGGGGGTCGCAAAAAAATATGCACGCACGAAAAGAACAAACTGAAAGAATTCTGGAAAAATTCTGCATTTTTACGCCTTTTTATTTATTGATTTATTCTTATTTTTATCTGTTCATTTCTCCTCTCTCTCTCTCTCTCTCTCTCTCTCTCTCTCTCTCTCTCTCTCTCTCTCTCTCTCTCTCTCTCTCTCTCTCTCTCTCTCTCTCTCTGGAAACGACACAGAGCTGCCATTCTGTTGTCGAGTGATGTCTTCATGTAATTAATTTAAACCGGCAAATGTCAGCATCGAATTTTTAAATGAAAACATTTGTCACGTGTCATTTTAACTTAGGACATGTCAAAATGAGGCTCGAGGGGGGGGTCCAACATAACAACAACAACAACAAAAAATATCATTTTGTGTCATTGAAAGAAAAAGAACTGAGGACATAAAAATACCAGAAATATACAAAATGGTGGAAATTTGAAAGTGTTGATTTACGTCACTGGAGTTGTTGAATATTCGCGCACGCCTGGGAGTCACACGGTTTGTCAATGAATGTAGGATTCCCAAGTCTGTGGCGCGAACGGCCATTTTATGTAAATTTATGTGGTGACCTACGTCTCTGCGTCGACGCACGGCCACGCTTGTGCAGGAATGTGCATATATAATTCCTTGTGCCAGACTCTTTGGTTATAAAAAAACCGACGCGCACCTCTCGTGTAGTAATGGTTAGCAAGCTAGATTAGCAGACCATTGTTAGTGAGTTCGATTCTCACTGGGTGCCCATACTTCTGGCCTTGTGCTATATCTAAGCAAAGCTTAGTTTTTTAGGGCACCTCATTTGGTGTAATGGTTAGCAAGCTAGATTAGCAGACCATTGTTAGTGAGTTCGATTCTCACTGGGTGCCCCATACTTCTGGCCTTGTGCCATATCTAAGCTAAGCTTAGTAAATAACTATAAATAAAACCGACGCGCACCTCTCGTGTAGTAATGGTTAGCAAGCTAGATTAGCAGACCATTGTTAGTGAGTTCGATTCTCACTGGGTGCCCCATACTTCTGGCTTTGTGCCATATCTAAGCTAAGCTTAGTAAATAACTATAAATAAACCGGATGGGCACCTCATTTGGTGTAATGGTTAGCAAGCTAGATTAGCAGACCATTGTTTGTGAGTTCGATTCTCACTGGGCGCCCCACACTTCTGGCCTTGTGCTATATCTAAGCAAAGCTTAGTAAGTAACTATAAATAAACCGGACGCGCACCTCTCGTGTTGTAATGGTTAGCAAGCTAGATTAGCAGACCATTGTTTAGTGAGTTCGATTCTCACTGGGCGCCAAACACTTCTGGCCTTGTGCTATATCTAAGCAAAGCTTAGTAAGTAACTATAAATAAACCGGACGCGCACCTCTCGTGTTGTAATGGTTAGCAAGCTAGATTAGCAGACCATTGTTAGTGAGTTCGATTCTCACTGGGTGCCCCATACTTCTGGCCTTGTGTCGCATCTAAGCTAAGCTTATTAAGTAACTATAAATAAACCGGATGGGCACCTCATGTGGTGTAATGGTTAGCAAGTTAGATTCGCAGACCATTGTTAGTGAGTTCGATTCTCACTGAGCGCTCCATACTTCTGGCCTTGTGCCATGTCTAAGCTAAGCTTAGTAAATAACTATAAATAAACCGGACGCGCACCTCTCGTGTTGTAATGGTTAGCAAGCTAGATTCGCAGACCATTGTTAGTGAGTTCGATTCTCACTGGGTGCCCCATACTTCTGGCCTTGTGCCGCATCTAAGCTAAGCTTAGTAAATAACTATAAATAAACCGGATGGGCACCTCATGTGGTGTAATGGTTAGCAAGTTAGATTCGCAGACCATTGTTAGTGAGTTCGATTTTCACTGGGCGTCCCATACTTCTGGCCTTGAGCCAAATCTTAGTAAATAACTATAAATAAACCGGACGTGCACTTCTCGTGTTGTAATGGTTAACAAGCTATATTTGTAGACAATTATTAGTGAGTTCGATTCTCATTGGGTGCCCCATACCTATGTGCCAGCAGCCTACAAATCCTTAGGCGGGCGAATTGGCTGGGTTTTATGTCATGGCGACACATTGGATCATTTCATGCTGCAGATGTTTTTTATTTTATTCAATCTTGATGGGTACTCAATTAGTTTTAAACGCATTTTTCTATTTAACCTATAGATTGGACCCTAACATGTACTACCACTCCGGACCAGAGTGGACCTGGAAGCAATGATGATGAAGGGTTACCCTCCACTCCCCAGACCTCCAGAACTGGAACCTTACCATCAGACAGAGTTTACCCAGGACATAAAGACCTTCTGGTCTTGTGCCACATCTAAGCTTATTAAATAAGTAATGGTTAGCAGAATCCCATTCTCATTAAGCGCCCATACTTCTGACTTTGTGACACATGTCATCAAAGCTTAGTAAATAACTATAAATAAATCGGACGCGCACCTCTCGTGTTGTAATGGTTAGCAAGCTAAACTCATTTTTTCTATCTAACCCATAAATGGAACCCTAACATGTACTACCATTCGGATCAGAGTGGAACTGGGAGTAATGGAGATAAAGGTGTATTCCACGAGATGCAGTTCAACGTTATACCCAGGGCACTAAGACCGCTTCTAGCACATGCATGATAAAAAGGGTCGGTGTGCCATAAGGGCAATAGGCTTGGGACACTAGGTGCTAGCGCTTGACGATTTTTGAACGGAGATGGCCTCTCCGACCGACCGTCTACTCTAAGTAAGTTTCAAAGTGGAGTGTTTTATATCATAGATTGCTCAGCTACAAGGATTCCGTCTTGAAGCATCATGGTTTGCCAAAGGGTAGCCACATTGGGGCATTTTACCCCTCTGCAGAGGTGCAGCTAGCATATTCCTATGCCCCAACCGACACCTTCAAAGATATCGGCAGTATCGTACAATTAACCAAATGTCCGTCCATCCGTCTGTATACTTAGGGCTCCCCTATTTTTAATCCGATTTCAATCAAATGTAAATACATTTTTAAAGTTATAGCTGGAAAAGTTTTAAACTATATTTAATTGTATAATTCTGAAGCTTTGTACTTTTGTTTTCATCTTCATTTGAGGTATGTAAAAACACAACGTTTCGACCGCTGTATCTTCTGGCTTTATTCGGGTGCTCTCTGAACTGAAGAAGGCCGGAGGATACAGCGGCCGAACCCTTTTGTTTTTACATACCTCAATAAATATGAACACAAAAGGGCAAACATTCCAAACTCTACAATCATATATAGCTTAACACTTTTCCAGCTATAACTTTAACAATTCATTTACATATTTCTTATTACTTACCACAATAAAGATGAGGGCAATAGCTGACATACATAGGTTAAAGAGTCCAGTCTGCTCTACTATTTACCCATAGCTAGGGGGAGAATATTTGGATTCATACATTTCCCCGTAGTATTAGCAAATGTGAAAATGCAAACAATCTCATCCAGGATTTGAATTCGGCTGTGATTTGTAAGCACTGCACATTTATTTCAATCTTGTAAGGAGACACACACACCCCCTAATTTTCCATTGAAAATGTATCTTGATTCTGTTTCCACTTTTGGTAAATTCAGGGTTTTTTTCCATTTTCACTTTTGAGAAATTTTTTCCATTTTCACAGTATTTTATGAGTAAATCGTGATGAAATATGCTATTATTAAAGCAAAATGCAAAAATATAATTTAAAGTTTTATTTAATATAAATAGCAAATATCTAAAAAAAGTTTTAATGTTTAAAAGAAATAATGTGTGTTCATCACATGTATATATGAGAGGAGATCTCTAGGAATCCACTGGGAAGCCAATAGGGTGCAAGTCTGAAAAAGTTTAGGAACCACTGCTCTAAGAAGAGAGAAAACTACTATAATAGAAATAATACAGTAGAAAATATTTGTACATTATACTTTTTTGTACATGAAAATTGTTACAAATATGTGGCCATTTAGGCTTCAAGTGAGAGCACTTTACAGTGGATCTCCCTTGTGTTAAGCAGAGACTGATCCTTAGTGAAGAATCTTTTGGTTGTTCCTTAGTGTTGGGTAGAATCCTATGACTGTCCCTCAGTGTTCCTTAGTGTTGGGTAGAATCCTATGGCTGTCCCTCAGTGTTCCTTAGTGTTGGGTAGAATCCTATGGCTGTCCCTCAGTGTTCCTTAGTGTTGGGTAGAATCCCTTGGTTACAGCTCCATTTGTCAATACGTGCAAATGAATGGCTTTCAAGACCGACGATTAACCACGTAATTTAGCTGTTGAGTGGCTGGCTTTAATCCATATGCTCATGCAAAGTCTATAAGTTTAAGTAGTGGATTCCAGCACACCTTATAACACAAAAAAATACAAAAAAATTATTTTTAAAAATGAAGTTATTTACTGGCATTTGACCATGCCAGTTGGACACAAGAACCATTAACGTGGGGGGGGGGCACAAAATGAACCTCATGCATCGTAAGTGATTTGAACTATGACGATAACCATTACACGACGAACTCCTCCAAGACAGTAAGCGAAAGTAAATACAGGAAAACACATTAATGAATACGACTCTTCGTTATTTCATCATAAAAAACTATATATTATCTGTAAGTATTGCTCGTAAACTTGACTCTACATTCTTTGTTTTTTTTTTTTGTTTTTGTTTTTTGGTAATGACTATCAAAACACCCTTATGTTATACTAGAAGCGGCTGCCCGGCGTCGCTTGGGTAGAGGGTGGGGGCAAAAAGTTAGGCTCGCAGATCCATTGTTACTGAATCAAGAGTTGGATCCTCGCAGGATGCCCAATTAAAATCCCTATGTTAGAAAGACCTAAAAAGTGTACTGCATGAAACTACTAAGCCTTCTTAGTAATTAGAAGAAATTCATTTCACAAGAATCCTGGAGAACACGCTCATGTTGATATATTTTCAAAAGTTCATGAACTTATGAAAAGTCATCAGCTTCCCCATCACATTAGGAAATGTGCTTCCTTGGTAAGTTATTAAGTTAGTATTAAATATTTGCAGCTCTTTTCTTTTTACATGTTATGGTTACTTTACTGTTTATTTTACGGTTATTTTACAATTAACAGTTTTACATAAACGTTTCTGCAGAATTCATTAATTATATAATTGGTTGCAACAAAACAACTGCAAGGTGGACTGGGGTATATAAAGAAGGGGTCCATGATAGGTCAATAAAATTTTTGTAGGGGTCTATGGACTTAAAAGTTTGATAACCCCTGTTCTATATCCTTTATTTTTAGTAATGAATATCTTACAACCCGTATGTCATATGGGTGAGTATTCTTAGTAAAACTAATAAAAGTGACACTACACATTTTATTTTTTAATATTGACCATCTTACAACCTGTATGTGTTGTATATTGAAGATATTTAAGAGAAGGAGAAAACGGAAATAGGATCTTCCGGTTAAATCGGAACAAAGAAAAGACGAAAAAAATAACAAAGGACTTTTTCCGGGTAAAGCGAACAAAGAAGGATGGGTAACAATAAGTTCGGAAATAGATTTGTCTGCTGATAAAGATAACAAAAGAAAACGCGTAGGCTTTTGATATATATAAAAGGAAGTCAGGGATCCCAAGTCAGTTAGACAGCGGACGGCGAACAAAACACAAGGAGCAACCGTCGACACGGTCCATCGCTGCCAGCGGGCAGTGAGGTTCGTCCACCCCTTCCACGTCCCCAGCGACAGTCACCCCAACAGTAGTAGTAGTCATCGTCAACCCTTGGGCATTCCTATTGTCACGCTCGCCACCCACCAGCCGAAAATAAAGTCAACTCCTACTATACCCATGTGTTGTGGTTTCTTAAGTCCGACTACATACTTCGCCACGTGATATACATACCCGCAACATATACTAACTACACGATTCAGCAGCGTGAGTTTGAAGAAGCCGCT
>CM042166.1:9669920-9704920 GCA_023376005.1 Doryteuthis pealeii | reverse complement strand
TTTGTATGTCTGTAACCGAAACTATATTACTATTCAAGTCACAATTCCATTTGTATTTACATCACATTCTCCATGATCTTATTTTTATTTAAACCTCAATTATTAATAAAATTGTTTTACATCATTAATACTGTTGACCATATATACATACTAATAACATGCAATTGTATTTATATATACAACAAAATACGGTTTACAGGGAATTGGAAGGCTAATTTGCATATTGATCTTAAAAATTTGATTTTAATAAATATATGCTTTAGTATTATTGATTTCTAATTGTTTTGGTTTTATATTAATGAATATGAGCAAAAATCTCGGGGATAAATCTTAAAAGAAATCCATTAACAAGAAGAAATAACTGTAATATTATTCTTACTTCCCATTTTAACTAAATAGTTAAATTAGGAAAATTTACGAATGAAAGACGGGAGTAAGGGAAAATGATGGAAGAGTTAGTTTCAAAGTTGTTCTATTTTTGAATCATACCACCTCTGTTCCAAATATTTTTATCTGCATTCTTATTCAGTTTCATTGCCTTTCAAATTTAATATGATATTTCATATTAAAACTTAAATACTTGCACCGCGAAGGTGCATATAATTTGCTAGTATATATAATGTGTGTAACTTAAAGAAAGTAACAAAAACTTTATTAATCTTTTAATGCCTCTTCTGAAATTGCTTTTTTGGTTGAAAGCGTTGAGATATCAAGTTCTAAAACAGTCATGGGCAAACTGTGACCCACGGGCCATATACCGCCCACGATTCTCTCTCAGTGGTCCGCCTATTTTCCAGAGAAAATTAATCTTTATTAAAATATGCAACTGTAATCTAAACAAATATTTTCATAAAATTTTGATTCACGGATTATGAAAATATTCAATTCTTTCTTACACATGGTAATTCAATTCATAGTGATTTTTCGGTTATTTCTAAACTAACTAAACTAACACTAAACCCTAACCCTAAACCCTAAACCATAACCCGTCTTCTTTTTTCTTCGTAGATCAATAAATATAAATACCCTTTTTATCATATGGGTGCTAGGAGGCGGTGGCTGCGGGTCTACATGTCCTGGGAATGACGTTAAACTCTATCTGATGGTGAGGTTCCAGTTTTGGAGGTTTGGGGAATGTGGAGCACCCCTTCATCACCGTTGCTCCCTGGCCACTCTGACCCGGAGTGGTAGTACCTGTTAGGGTCCCATCTATGGGTTAAATAGAAAAACATGAGTTGATAAACAAAATTGTATTATCCATTAAGAATTGATTTATTTCAAAACTTTATCGGCATAAATGACCCACTGAGGTGATATGTCGTAAAACAAAACAAACCAACTGTGGTATACTAAGACACGGAAGCACCGGTTATAACATTGTTGTATGAAACGGAAGTACTGTTTCAGCCATCTTGTATTATTTTAAATAAAAGGCGGAAGTGGGTTCTTCTCGCAGTTAACGTCAACTGGGCTACACGCTCTTATTTATTCGCTAAGCGCGTTATAACAATTGGCAGACGAGGATTTGTTTCACTGAAGAAAATGCCATTACTCGGACATTTAGAAGAATTCTGTACGGAATCAGGAAATATTTCAACCTATTTGGACCGAGTAGAACAGTTTTTTATCGCAAACGATATTGGACATGAGAACCAAGTAAATGCAAAGCCATATTACTGAGTACAATTGGAGAAAGGCCTACAGAGTCTTGGAGGATTTATGTACTCCTCAAAAACCAAGCGAGAAGTTCTCTGGGGGAAATTACCCACGTTGTTGTTGGAACATTTTAACCTAAAAGACTAATAGTGGCTGAAAGTTTTCGTTTCCATAATGCAAACAAGAGGAGGGTGAGTCAATTTCAAAATTTCTTGTTCGCCTTAAACATTTGGCTTCTACATGCGAATTTGGGTCATTTTTAAAAAGAGCATTGCGTGACAAATTTGTGT
Organism: Doryteuthis pealeii; assembly: GCA_023376005.1. Lineage (NCBI taxonomy): Eukaryota > Metazoa > Mollusca > Cephalopoda > Myopsida > Loliginidae > Doryteuthis > Doryteuthis pealeii. The sequence goes on along the minus strand of CM042166.1, from coordinate 9,702,974 downwards.
GTGGATTAAGGGACGATAAAATTCAAGAAAAATTATTGTCCCAAGATATGTCGTTAGAAGAAGCTGTTAAAATGGCCACAGCTATAGAATTAGCAATGAGTGACGTTGCACAATTAAAGAAAAAAGAGACGGATAAAGTAAATAAATATGTTCCGAGTCTAACACAACTGAATTACAAAAGAAAGAAAAAAGTTGTCTTGGTTGTGGTGGGAAATGGCATGAGAAAAGATTTTTTTGTCCCGCATGGGGGAAAATTTGTTTTAAATGTAAAAAAAACATCACTTTTCAAAATTTTGTAAAAATGAACAAAGGAAAAAGGTGTCGAATTACATACAAGAGACAGACGACATACCCTTATTTTTTACGAGATCGAATAGCCGTGAACCATATATGTGTAATATTTATTTAAATGGTATTCAATGTCAAATGGAAATTGACACCGGTTTCGTCTACTCTGATAAGTAAACAGCAGTTTGACTTACTGCCGAACGCGAGACTTATAAAAACGGCAACATTACAGAGGTTGCGGACCTATTCGGGTGAGGTCATTGTACCTAAAGGGGTTGCTAACCTGAGTGTAAAATACCAGGGAAAAACACATTATTTAAGACTGTTGTTGTACCAGGTTCTGGACCAAGTCTTCTTGGAAGAGACTGGCTGCAAAAATTGCCAATTAATATCTATCCTACCTGCAACAAAATGGAATGGACTGATTTTAATCAAGAATTTGCAGAACTTTTTAAACCAGGCTTGGGTACATTAAATATTGAAAAAGCTAAATTGTATGTTAAGAAAATAGCAAACCTCGTTTTATGAAGCTAGACCCGTACCTTAACAATTAGAGAAAAAAGTTGAAACTGAACTTCAACGAATGGTTGCTACCTCTGTTATCAAGCCAGTCCGTTTTGCAGAATGGGCTTCCCCTATTGTCCCCGTTTTAAGAGAAATGGTCAAGTTCGGATTGTGGGGATTTTAAACAGACCGTTAATCCTGTTTTGCAAATCGACAAATATCCCATTCCAAATATAGACGACCTGTATTCCAAAGTCTCGGGTGGACAGTATTTACGAGACTGGATTTGAGTGACGCGTATTTACAGGTTCCTTTGGATGAAGAGTCACAAAAACTACTACTATAAACACACATAAAGGTCTTTTTATGTATACTCGTTTGTGTTTTGGTATTGCTTCATCACCAGGAGTTTTCCAAAGGATCATAGATCAACTTATTCAAGGAGTACCAAAGACAGTTGCTTATCTAGATGACATCCTAATCTCGGGACAAAACATGGAAGAGCATAATAGGAACCTGCGGGCAGTATTAAAGAGATTACGAAGATGCCGGTCTCCGACTTAAAGGGGATAAATGTGAATTTAAAAAGTCGTCAATTTCATACCTGGGCCATAGGATTGATTCTGAAGGAATCCACCCAACGCAAGATAAAGTCAATGCAATTCATAAAGCACCCACCCCAAAGAATGTGTCTGAACTGCGTAGTTTTTTAGCTTTTGTTAATACTATCGGCGGTACTTAAACAATATCAGCACAGTTTTAGCTCCTTTGTACAAATTACTACAAAAGGGAGTTCCCTGGAAATGGGGACCAGACGAAGCCTTTGCTTTCAAGCAATCAAAGGAGTTGCTAATGTCAACTAGTGTTTTGGTTCATTACAATGCTGAACTTAAACTTTTCATGACGGTGGATGCATCTCCAGTGGGTGTGGGGCAGTGTTATCGCATATAATGAAAGACGGGAGTGAAAAACCGATTTATTTTGCCTCCAGAACATTATCAAAGCAGGAACGAAATTATGCCCAGATAGAACGTGAAGGACTGGCAGTCATTTTTGGAGTTTCTAAATTCCATAAATATATCTATGGTCGAGAATTTACCATCATCACTGATCATAAACCACTGCTTGGGCTTTTTAAAGAGGACCGTGCAATATCACCAACAGGAAGTGCTAGAGTTCAACGTTGGGCCTTGATTCTAGCAAGTTATCATTATCAACTAGAATACAAGCCAGGTTCAAAAATTTCTAATGCAGATGGACTGAGTCGGCTACCTATAGAGGACCATTTTACGCCATTACCTTGTCCGGAGGAAGTAGTACTCTCCATGTCAGCTTTAGACTTAACCCCAGTCACGTCAAAAACTGTTGCTTTTTACACATCAAGAGACCCCGTGTTATCACAAGTGCGTAGATGGATCTTGCATGGATGGCCAGGAAAAGTATCTCTTGACTTTCAACCATATACAACCAGGAAGGATGAGTTGTCGGAACAACTGGTTGTATTTTATGGGGATCACGGGTGATTATCCAGCAAAGTGTCGAGAGGCGTTACTGAAAGAATTGCATGAGAGTCATCCAGGAATTTCACGGATGAAGTCTCTTGCTCGTAGTCACATTTGGTGGCCTAAAATGGATGCAGATATTGAATTATGTGTGAGGAGTTGTGCCATGTGCCAAGATATGCAAATATGCCTCAGGCTGTGCATTGCATCCCTGGGAATGGCCAGGAAGGCCTTAGTTCAGAGTGCACATGGATTATGCGGGCCCTATCCAGGGTAAGTGGATTCTAGTGATTGTCGACGCCCACAGTAAATATATAGATGCACATGTTGTGTCATCACCATCTTCTTCAGAAACAGAAAGGATGTTGAGACGCACGTTTGCCACACATGGGAGTCCACATGTGATTGTATCTGACAACGCTAGCAGTTTTACTAGTAAGGAATTTTCCAGGTTCTGTACCCTAAATGGCATTAAGCATGTTAGATGTGCGCCATACCACCCCTCCTCAAATGGACTGGCTGAGCGTGCAGTTCAAACCATTAAGATGGTCTTAAAAAAGTTACTGGAGATTTGGAAACACGATTGTTGCGTGTATTAGCCCGATACCGTTATTCCCGCAATCAACAACAGGTCAATCACCACCAATGCTACTAATGGGCCGTCAGCCTCGATCGCGTCTGGACCTTGTGTATCCAGATTTATCTACCCAGTCACCACGAAAATAGACGATACTAAAAGAACAACGGATAGATATCGTAGTGAAAGGATGTTCATATTGGAGATAGTGTTAGTGTGGTGAATTTTCAAGGGAGGCCAAAAATGGCTGTTCGGAGTTTTAGAGGAGCAGCTTGGTCCACTGACTTTTAGAGTGCGATTGGAGGATGGTCGATTATGGAAAAGGCATGTGGATCATATTCGCGCGAATATTCCAACAGAACCTGTTGTGAGAGGTCCCGAAGAATCAAGGCAGCCTCAGGGGAGTCAGGAACAAACAGTTACAGGGCACTCAACAGTGTTGCACAGCTTCCTGCACCCTACGGAGATAGCAGTTTTTCAACAACCGGTGACAGATTGGAAGATGAACACCCCAGAACTCGCATGAGAACACGGTTTCAGAAACGCAAAGAGGAGGAAAGAAGAACAATGCTGAGAATAAACCCGAAAGACAGCGCACCAACATTAAACCAGATACAAAAGGGAAACGACCCAGTACTAGCCCCTTAACTGGGAAATTGCTGTTCAGGAGTCTCCAGAGGCTACAGATGATGATGATGTGACTATGTCTGAGAGTCGGACAATGCCTCCTATAAGTAATGGGAGTTCCGGGGAGGGACCTATGGATGTTTCAAGCTAAGTGGGAGGGATGTGGTATACTAAGACCCGGAAGCACCGGTTATAACATTGTTGTATGAAACGGAAGTACTGTTTCAGCCATCTTGTATTATTTTAAATAAAAGGCGGAAGTGGGTTCTTCTCGCAGTTAACGTCAACTGGGCTACACGTCTTATTATTCGCTAAGCGCGTTATAAACACCAACAATAAATAAATAAATAATTCATCAGTCAAGAGTGGTTTCCTTTTGTTTATGTTAGACTTATAAAAAAAATAACCGATTTTTTTGTATTCATTTTCATTCTTTTAATAAAGCTACCAAGTCCGGGCGTATGTATTTAAGTTTTAATGTAATGAAATATATTATATCAGAAAGACTAACAAAATCAANAGAGAGAGATCCAAGATCGTTACTCGTACCCACCGTAAGCTACTAACTCCATACATTAACAGCAGTCACGACTACACACACAACATATATATATAATAAGTAAAAAAGTAAAGTCGTCGATTGGCCTTAAGTTGATATCAGCCAATAAGCGAGGGAGTCTATCCCTTTTCACTAGACCAATGAGAATGATTATGCGTCTGGGGTGGAGCGCCATACCTACCATCAGCTCCTTACTTTATCACACAGATCCCTGTGCTACTCATACGTTGAGTTGACGAGGGCCGGTATCGAACTAGAAACCTCGTGTTTGCTAGCCGAACGTACTACCGAATGAGCTAACCCGGCCGATATATATATATATTATTATGGAGATTCTGTGTTTGTCTGTAACCGAAACTATATTACTACCCAAGTCGCAATTTCCTTTGATATTTACGTCACATTCTCCATGATTTTATTCTTATTTAAACCTCAATTATAACTAAAATTGATTTTTTTTTAATACTGTAGGTCTTACTTATATATACAAAGAAATAGCGGTTTACAATGTGAACGCGAAGGCTTATTTGCATATTGATATTAAACATTTTATTCTAATAAATATGTGCTTAGTATTATTGATTTCGAATTGTTTAGTTTTATTTTGATAAATATGTATTAAAAATCTATTTAATAAATCTTAAAAGAAATTTATGAACAAGAAGAAATATCTGTAATTTTATTCTTTACTTCCTATTTTAACTTAATAGTTAAATTAGTAAAATTTAGCAATCAAAGACGGGAGTGATGGAAGTGTAAGTTTCACTTGTTCTATTTTTCGATTATGCCCCGCCCCCGGGGTTCAAATCTTTTTGTCTGCATTCTTATTTAGTTTCATCAACCTTTCTAATTTAATATAATATCTTATTACATTAAAACTTGTCCCCGCCAACTCAGCGTATGAGTAGCACAGAGATATGTGCGGTAAAGTAAGGAGCTGATGGTAGGTGTGGCACTCCACCTCAGATGCCAAAACAATCTCCTTAGTCTTGCGCTATTGAAAAGGAGATAGACTCCCTCGCAGACTGGCTGATACCGACTTTAGGCCGCCCTGACGACTTTTACTTACATTAAACTTAGATACTTGCTCCCGGAGGGTGCATATATTTGCTAGTACATATAATAAAGTAAACCTAATGAGTCAGAGAATATCTACTAAGATTTCTCCAGGCTATTGGATGCCCTCACATACCCAACCCGTTCGCCACGGAGAGTATGTGCAAGCATGGGGCATTTAACGAGAATCGAACTCGTTATTCAGTAGTAATGGATGTGCGGGAATTAGCTTGCTAACCCTTTCAACAAATTGGAACACCTTCTCATACCCAACCCGTAGGCCACAGATAGGATGTGACACAAGGTTGCGAGTATGAGGCATTCTGGGGGACTAGATTTCTAACTATTACTGTTGAGAATTTTAAGATATAGTTATTTACTAAGCTTTGCTTAGATGTGGCACAAGGCCAGAAGTGTGGGGCGCCCAGTGAGAATCGAACTCACTAACAATGGTCTGCTAATTCTGCTTGCTAACCATTACACCAAATGAGGTGCCCTAGAATTTAAGATATAGTTATTTACTAAGCTTTGCTTAGATGTGGCACAAGGCCAGAAGTGTGGGGCACCCAGTGAGAATCGAACTCACTAACAATGGTCTGCTAATTCTAGCTGCTAACCATTACACCAAAGAGGTGCCCTAGAATTTTAAGATATAGTTATTTACTAAGCTTAGCTTAGATATGGCACAAGGCCAGAAGTATGGGGCTCCCAATGAGAATCGAACTCACTAACAATGGTTTGCGAAGCGAGCTTGCTAACCATTACACCAAATGAGGTGCCCTAGAATTTTAAGATATAGTTATTTACTAAGCTTAGCTTAGATATGGCACAAGGCCAGAAGTGTGGGGCACCCAGTGAGATGTGCAAGATTATCTTGCTAACCATCACACCATGATAGGACTTTTTCTCATACTCAATCCGAACCCGAACGCCAGGAATAGGATGTGACACAAGGTCACAAGTATGAGGCATCCTGTGAGACTAGCTTGCTAACCATTACACCAAATCAGGACACCCTCTCATACCAACTCGTGCGCCACGGAAAAGGATGTGACACAAAGTTGCAAGTATGAGGTATCCTAGGAGACAAGCCTGGTAACCATTACACCATGAGGAGGCGCTCAGCTAAGTCTATCGTCTAAAGAATTGTCACAGAAAATGAAAGGGTTGGATTTAATATGCTCCTGACATTTCTCCTCATAAAACATTCTGTCGCTTCGATCGACTCGTGAAATTCATCAATTTCTTTAAATCGATGACCTAATCGATAACTTCGAGTTAATTAGTTTGAATTGATCAGAAAAGAATCGAACAAGATACACACACACACATACACACACACACATACACACATACGCGCACACATACATGCACACACGCATACGTACACATACACACAAACACACCTATAATTGATTCTTCATTTCTTTTTCTTTTTTCTTTTCTTTTTTCGTTTCCTTATCCACGTGTAAAATACACTGACTGTATCCCCTGTAGTGGGGTAAGACCCCCCACACCAAAAATTGGGGGTCCTGTATATGACTCTGAACTGAATCTAATGGTGAGGTTATAGTTGGTGGAGGGGCAATCACGTCTTAATTACCATTATTCCAAGGTCTACTCTGACTCGGAGCGGTAGTACCTGTTATGGGTCTACCAATAAGATGAACAAATACCTGTACCTTGCCAGAGAATTGAAAAAGCTGCAGAATATGAGGGTGAAAGTGATACCAATTGTAGTTGGTGCACTTGGAACGGTCCCCCAAAAACTTGGAAAAAAGACTGGAGTTAGCAGCAACGAGTTAGACGAATCACCAGATAAACGTACTCTCTCTCTCTCTCTCTCTCTCTCTCTCTCTCTCTCTCTCTCTCTCTCTCTCTCTCTCTCTCTCTCCATACACGCACTCATCCTGTTCATATCTACTCATGCTGTTGATTTCTTTTCTTCTTTCTTTTTCTCTTTCTTTCTTTCCAAATGTCTATTCTTACCTCTCTCTCTCTCTCTCTCTCTCTCTCTCTCTCTCTCTCTCTCTCTCTCTCTCTCTCTCTCACCCGAAGTGAACTATCTCTCTATATTATATACCCGATGTTTAATAGGGGTATATAACAATACAAATTATCAAGCCTCATCTAAAAAAATTTCAGAGAAATATTTTATTTGTTTTTATTATTTTCTTCATCGTCTTTTTTTTTCTACTCTCAACTTTTGCGATGAAATTTAGTTTTGACAGACGCAGATTATTTGAACTTAGAATTGTGTGATAAAAGAGAATGAATAAAAGATGAGAGTGGAATTAATAATGGAACTATTTCACCTCCAAGTTCAAATAATTAAAGAATACGACTATCTCCGTGGGCGTTAAAATACACAAATCTAGAATTGACTGAAGAACGAAAGAGATATTGATGTAAGTTCGTGTCTGCGAGGATAAAGAAAGAAAATCCATGGTTCCTGTTTTTAAAAAAATGGTAAATATGATTAATGGTTTTAGAATTATTGGAAAGGTTCAAAAATCTTGATTAATCTGGTTTTCTTAAATTAAATACTTTTGCGTCCAGTTAGAAACCACAAGGTTCCTAGTTCGATACCGGCTCTCGCCAACTCAGCGTATGCGTAGCAAAGGGATAGTTTTTTATAATTTATTTAATGCCTCACCAACCTTTGTGGGTTATCTAATGCCCAAACCATCCTTGTAGAAGAACAGGAGGATGAGATGATTTATAATTTCCCAAGTATATAAGTTCGAAAAAAGGGCCGGTTAAGCTTAGTCGGTAGAATGTCGGAGTAGGAACCACAAGGTTTCGGTTTTGATACCGGCCCTCGCCAACTCAGCGTATGAGTAGCCCATGGATCTGTGCGGTAAAGTAAGGAGCTGATAGTAGGTGTGGCGCTCCGTCTCAGACGCCAAAACAATCTCATTGGTCTCCAGCTAGTGAAAAATGGATAGATTCCCTCGCTGATTGGTTGATAACAACTTTAGGCCACCCCGACGACTTTTTACTTTTATCAGCAGCTAGACGATCCGTTATCATCTTGTGCTACCGTTTTAATAGCGATCCATTATGATATTGGTGCTTCTGTTTATGAATGAGTAAAGGATTCTAATTAGTATTTGGTCACGGTGACCAACTAGTAAGGTGAAGTCGAAGTTACAGTCATGAAGCGAACCGATTATTCGCCGGTTTAGCTCAGTCGGTAGAGTGTTCGGCTGGGAACCTCAAGGTTCCTGGTTCGATACCGGCCCCTCGCCAACTCAGAGTATGAGAAGCATAGGGATTGGTGCGCTAAAGTAAGAAGTAGGTGATGGGTGTGGCGCACCGTCTCAGACGCTGAAAAACAATCTCCTTGGTCTAGCGCTAGTGAAAAAAGGATAGACTCCCTCGCTGTCTGGCTGATAGCAGCTTTAGGCCACCCTGACAACGACTTTACTTACTTTATTGTCTTGGAGTAATAGTATCAGGGTCGGTAAGTATTACCCACAAGTTCCCGACCAGGGGGCAAACTTGCTAGGAGGCCCCAGAAAAGTGGGTTTCGTATATTTTATATGAATATTATTTTATGAAAATTGACGTATAGTAGGGTTGAACCCAGTACCATTGAAGGATGAATCATAGATTCTTGAATAGACACTAGCAGCGACCCTGAATCCCATCAATAGTCTTAATTTGCTACGGTGATGTCAGCGTATATATATTATTATTTCACTCTATTTGAGGTTTTCCCATCCGCCTTAGCCGGTAGTTCACTGGGGTCTGAGTGACAGCATGTTTCCTCAGGTCTCCAGGACTTTTCTGAGTATTCTAACCGATCACAATAGGGCTGTAGTATGGATTGTCTCGATTCTTCCTCTGATTTCCAGTTCATCCAGACTCTTTTCCAGAGTTTTGGGGACAGAATTCACCAGAAGGGCACCAATTACAATTGACACAATCTTTACTTTCATGTTCCACAGTTTTCTCAGCTCTCAGGCAAGGTCCAAGTACTTGTTTATCTTTTTGCTTTCTTTCATTTCCACTCGGTGATCGGCCGGGACGGCAAAATCCACGAGATGACAAGTTCTCTCTTCTTGTTAATCAACACTAGTTCTGGTCTCCTGGTCGTGATTAGGTGACCCATCTGAAGTCCCAGAGAATTTTGTGCGTGTCATTCTCCAAGACAGTTTCAGGTTTGTGCATATACCTTTTAGTTGTATGGTGAATATTGAATTCCTACACAATTCCCAGTGGATAACCTTTCCCACCGAGTTGTGCCTAGTCTTGCATTCTCTTTGTGCTAGTTTGCTAAATTCCCTTATTATATGATCAATCGTTTCGTCTCTGTCTCCACACATTCTGCACTTGCTATTCCTACGTCTTATCTATTTTTGCCTTTATATAGTTTGTTCTTATGGCAAAGTCGTGTGCTGCGATTATAACCGATTCAGTTTCTCTCCCGATGTGTCCTTTTCTTAGCCATGTCTATATCTTCAGATGTGATATCTCTTGAGATTGACCCATGTAATTGTTTTTCTTCCATTTCTGTTTTTTTTTTTTTTTTTTTTTTTAGTCTTTGATGTATTTCTGCTTGTCAATATGTTGCAATTATTATTATCATTATTATTTATTATTTTCACGCCTTTTGAGTTTTACATCAGCGTTAACTGATTTTTGAGTGACAACAAGTCTTCTTGGGTCTCCAGGATTCTTCTGAGTATTCTAGCCGATTGCAGCAGTGCAGTAGACTGGATGGTCTCAATTCTTCGTCTGATTTCCAGATCCTCCTGTCTTTTTCCAAGTATATTGGGACTGTTTCAAGTGCAAAAACTACAATTGGTATCACTTTCATCCTCATATTCCACAACTTTTTCAATTCTCTGGCAAGGTCCAAGATTTTATCCCTCTTTTCGTTTTCCTTCAACTTCACCCTGTGATCTGCTGAAACCGCAAAGTCCACTACTTGACACGTTCTCTTTTTATTATTATTATTATTATTAGCAAAATAAAAAACGCCCTCTGGGCGACGTAAAATGAATATTGCCTGAGGGGATGGGAGTTGAAAATTTAATATCAGAGAGTTTGTATCATAAGTAAAGTAAAATCATCAAATTTATTAAATAAAATAAAATAAATTTATTAAAGGATTAAAAAATAAAACAATTTGAAATGTAAACTTATAAATATGTATTAAAATAAAACAAACTATATATAGATAGATAATACCAGGTATGCATTTATTAAAACTTGTTTAAAAAACCAACGAGGACTGTATAACATTGCATGCTCAAATTTTGAGTGTATTTATTCTATGTTATGACGATGTTGGGTAGTGTCACGTAAGCAATGATGTAGTTTTTGTTACAGACAAAAACCGGAAGCGAATCTCCATTATTATTATTATTATTATTATTATAACTGTTTTGACGAAGATGCCTGCGCGTGGGTTTATTTATGTGTACTTGTAGGTGTGTACTTAAGAAAGCTCACGTAGTTTAGCAAAGTATCAGTTTCATCCAATGGCAAGGCAACCCGAAACGGATGGAGTTGGTGTCTTCTTGCAGCCTTCATTCGCCTTCAGAGCCGTTAAGTTTCTGATATATCTTTGTTCGCCTGATCCACCCTTGAGGACTTGAGGGTTTTCGTTGGATCGTCCTTCCTCTGATCCCTACACCTGAACCAAACACCGCCTTGGGTGGACCAACCAGAAGCAAATACTTCAAACGGCATCGCCCAAGGTGTCGTTGGGACACGCAAGCCCATTCCACCTCAACAAGCTGATGATCCGTCATTATTATAGACATGAAGCCAAATAATATCAGTGAAAACAAATTTATAAGTGTTAATATGACTAGTATCTGAGCCTTTTTCTTTATATATATATATATATATATATATATATATATATATAATATAAGTGTATTTTGGCAGCATTTTTTCTTTCAAACATGTTGTGTTAAACTGTTCTGACAATTCTTGTCGGACAAGTTTTTGTTCGATCCTTTCTAATTTTCTGGCCATCTTTTTTGTGTCAGGGTGGAACTGGTGTAGCAAGTCCACCAAAGATTTCATTACGAGTGCTTTCGGCAATTCGATTTGCCATCTTCAGGTAGGAAACTGATGGTATGTTCCGTGTCACGTTTTTAAGGAAAACGAGCAGTAGCGTAGCAATTGGAAGTGGGGGTTAGTAACAATTGGTAGGGGGAGGTTGTAGGAATTGGTAGTTTCGAACGAACAATGCAGTAGAGATTTTTGTGGGAGGGGGCACGAGTTGTGAGAAGGGGCGGGGAATATATATATATATATATATGTGTGTATGTGTGTGTGTGTGTGTGTGTGTGTGTGTGTGTGTGAATTAAGCAGTTAATAATCTCTTCAATTTTTTCATGTTTATTTGCCTATGCTTTGATAAAGAGCCAGTACATTTAAACATACATTAACAAAACAATCCAGATGAATTTAACCACAAAATGGTTTCCAATAAACAAATGGACTGGTCACGTGTCAATGTACATTTTTCTTAAAATAAATTTTTGTGTCTTGTCATTTTAATATATACGTATTTATCCAACCCCTTCATCATCACCAAGATGCGACACAATTCATTTTAAGCAGAGTAAAGATGGCTAGAATTTGTTTTAACAATAACAGTAAAATAAAAATTTCTGAAAATAAAAAGGCAATGCAGTCGGTGTTGTGGAGGCTGGAATGTGACATCGAAGTAAGTTAGTTCGAACTTCAGTCGAACTATTACGTTCACTTTTGGATTAATACCCTTGGGAAAGGTACGAAATCATGTTACGCTGCAAATATTGCTAAAATAGTTCCAATACTGTTCTTCTAAGAGGATGTCTTTGGTATTGAATAACCCATAGAGATTGCTACGCCATTAAACAAAGAAACTAAACCAAACCAAATTTATCTGAGATGGATGTTAGTGGTATGGGATTAGCATTACCTCCTTCCTGCTGATAACACATCAAATAAAATAAACAAACAGGACCTGTGAATATACCACAGTGTATGATAATTTAATTATTACAACGTTTGATATCTTTACTTAAGAGCTATTGCGTTAGTTCAATATGTAAAAACTATTTTAATGTTGATTTAAATCTCTCTACTAGCAGGATCTGTGGATATACCACAGTATGATAATTTAATTATTACAACGTTTGATATGTTTACTTAAGAGCTATTGCGATAGTTCAATATGTAAAAAGTATCGTAATCTTGATTTAACTCTCTCTCTCTCTCCCTCCCCCCTCTCTCTCTCTCTCTCTCTCTCTCTCTCTCTCTCTCTCTCTCTCTCTCTCTCTCTCTCTCTGTTTAATCTGTTTTTCTTTACTATTCATCTTTTCATTATGTTTAATTGAAACTGATTAGCATCATCATTTTCGTGCGCTCATCTCCACCCTCTTTCCCTTACTTTTGTTTCTTTTTTCTTTTTCTTTGTACAGGTCCTATTATTTCCCTTTCTTTCTTGCTTTCTTTCTTCTTTCATTGTAATAAAAACGGAAAATTATACATTATCTAGCTGAGGTGATGACGCTCATAAGAATCTAGTGTCGCTAAACCGCCAAATTCTTAGAATCTTCTTAGGATTAAAGGTACCAGATAATCAGGATTTCAGCTTGGTCTATTTATATAGTCTCATTTTTAACCAGAGGGTGTTGCAAAATAATAACGATCGAAAGATTAAGGACCACAATTATCAATATGTAGATTGAAATGTATAAATTATAAATGCGTTTTGCTTCTTTTTTTCTTTTTTCTTTTTTCATTTTTTCTTTTATTTTAAGTTAATATTTATAATTTCTTCCGGTTATTTTTTTCTGTTTTATCTTTCAAAAAATCTCCATTAAGTGCTTTATCATTTTCAAGGGGACAATAAAACGCATTCGGTTGATCTTGATAATATTACCACCATTAAAAGAACTGCGTTGTTATTTTGCTGAATAATGAACTTTCCATAGCAGCGCCCTCTGTCGACCAACGAATGACAATGATACAAAAGCCATGTCCAAAACTTCATTGTTTGTCTGTTAGCACAACTTCTGCTACTATGAGTAATTATGACTAAGTTATGAATGGCCAATAATTCTGATTTTCTTTACAAACTGTCATATTAAATCTACTGTACGTTTTCCCTTTTTTTATTATTGATAAGAGAGCCTCGTTTTCAATCGGTTGGATTTCCTTGACAATAACCGCCATTACAGATTGGAGAAAGAAGTATTCGTCACTGATATACTAAGGTATTTTTCTATGGAATTACTTGAATTCTGAGATGAAGGAGTTTTCTTAATAATTTTTGGTTCTTTTTCATCTTATTGTCACGACTATTCAGTCAAATGATTGGTTAAAGTAAGTGACGTGAAGAAGAATACAAAGTAGCTTGGATGGGATTTCGATTTGAACCTGAGATCAGTGGAGATTGAAACAAGCAAACAAACAAACAGACAAACAGACAAATGATAAGAGAAAAAGAAGAAAAAATGAAAATAGATAAAGGAATGAAAGAAAGAAAGAATACAGCCAAACCGAAAGAAAATCAAAATAAAAAGGGAAATGAAAAGAACTAAAGAAGAAAAAATAAATAAAAGAAAGAAAGAAAGAAGGAAAGAAAGAAAGAAAAAGAAAGAAAGAAAGAAAAAGAAAGAAGAAAGAAGAAAGAAACTGTCAAACCGAAAAAAAATCAAAAAGATAAAAGAACCAAAGAAGAAAAAATAAATAAATAAATGAAAGAAAAAAGAAAAAAGAAAGAAAGAAAGAAAGAAAAAAGAAAACAGCCAAACCGAAAGAAAATAAAAAGAAAGGAAAGGAGAAAAAATAACCTAAGAAGGATAAATAAATGAAAGAAAGAAAGAAAAAAGAAAAGAAAGAAAGAAAGAAAAAGAAAGAAAGAAAAAAAGAAAGAAAGAATACAGCCAAAGCGAAAGAAAAGTAAAAGAAAAAAGGAAATAAAAAGAACTAAAGAAGAAAAAGAAAGAAAAAACTAAAGAAGAGACTAAAGGTGGCAAAAGAAAGAAAGAAAGAAAGAAAGAAAGAAAGAAAGAAAGCAAACCAGAAGAAATGTAAAGAAAAAGAGAACTAAACAAAAAGAACCAAAGAAATTAAAAGAAAGAAAGAAAGAAAGAAAGAAACTGAAGAAAAATAAACTCGATACAGAGAAGAAGAGGAAAGAAAGAAAGAAAACAATAAAAAGAAAATATGGAAATATAGGAAGAAAACAAACAAAAAGAATGAGAATTTTTTTACATAGTTTAAAACTTGATTATAAGTTTACTTATATGTATTAAAAATGTCTATTTTGATAAATAATTTGAATTGATAAGCTGACATTTTGGTGAAATATTTGGAAATTTTTTTCTTAGTGTATTCGAATCGTTGATGCAGGATCCTGTGATAGATTTTAGGCCATCACGTTGTTTGTTAACAATGAAACTTTTCTGAATAATAATTCGTAGCAACGATATCATTTCGTCAATCTGACGGCACATTTCAATTCTTGACACATCTTTTAAGCCGTTAAGTTTGTAATTAATATCAGTGATAAAAAAAAATATCCTTTCTTTACTTTCTTCTTTCTTTCCTTCCTTTATTCTTTGCTTTGTTCTTTCTGTCTTTTTTAAAAATTTTATTTCGTTCTTTCTTTATTTGTTTTGTAATGATTCTATACTTCTTATTATTCATGGAGGTGTGTGGCATAATGGTTAAGGTCGTGGGAAGTGGACTCGTCGACCCAAGTTCAAATCCTAGACAAGGCTGTTTGCATTTCACATAGCGCTAATACCCTTGGAAAAATTATGAATCCATATCCATCCAGCTATGGGTAAAATAGTAGGGCAGACTAGGCTCTTTAACCTTGGATAGGTAACCAGTCTAGTCTTTCCTTCAGAAAACTCTGAATTTGAAAAACCTGATGTCAGTCGCTGATTGGGTTTGTGGCATTTCTTGTGCACCAATTCCTTCCTAGCGACTGTGATGGTAGGTGTGGCGCTTCGCCTTAGACGCAAAATATGCAAAGTACAGAACATTGCTGTTACTTTTATAGTGCACATCTTAAGGAAATTCTTATCATTATAGACAAATTAAACCCAAATAATTATATTTATCTGTCATACACGGATACATATAATTACTTCAGTCTAATTTATATATGAATAATATATGTAAGAGTCAAGCTGTCATTACTTGTATCAGATATCTGACAGTCCGGGGTCTTTGGGTGAAACTTTGATGGTCACTCAAAGAAAACCAAACCAAATGAAATCTTATTATAATAAAGAGGTAATTATGAACTTTTATTTAGTAAATTAGGGTGTCCCAGAAAATACAGAACCCACAAACTTTGTAATAAAACTGTTAATTTTAACTAGGGGGTTTTAGGGTTAGGGTTGGGTTTTAGGGTTAGTGTTGGGTTTTAGGGTTTAAGGTTAGTTTAATGGGAAAATAAATAATTTGGGTTCCGTTTATTTCTGGGTCACCCTGTGCAGAGTGACCCGGAAAAAAAACAGAACCCTAACCCTAACCCTATCCCTAACCCTATATTTGCTTCAAAACAACCCATGTTATTTATACATCTAAAATCCTGCAATGTGTATTATATATGAATAAGAAATAAAGGTTTACATGATATATGGGGCTGATAATTTGCATACTGGTTTTAACAATGCAAGTAACGAAACTTTGACCATACTACAAAATGGTATATGCAAAAACCAGAATCTGACCAACAGAATAAGACACATAAAATTCTCTCATTTTGAGATACAAACGAATCACCTAATCCTGACCGGAGGAGCACACCCAGTCCCAATCAACAAGCAAAAAAAAAGAACCTATAATCTAGTGGATTTCACCGTTTCTGTAGACCACAGAGTGAAAATTAAACAAAACAAAAAATAGAGACTAATACATGGAGCTTGCTAAAGAACTAAAAAAGCAAACTCTGGAACATGAGGGTGAAGATTATATGAATTGTAGCTGGTGACTTTGGAACAGTCCTCAAATGTTCACGAAAAGTCTGAAGGAATTGGAAATCAGAGGCAGAAACGAACCCATCCTGAGAACAACATTGTTAAGATCGAGTAGAATTCTCAGAAGATTCCTGGAGACCAGCTAATGCTTGTGGGGAAAATTCGCATGGAGTGATATAATAATAATAATAATAATTATTATTATTATTATTATTATTATTATTATTATTATTATTATTATTATTATTACTTGCTGTCCATCGTATCCGATGATGACACCACGTGAATCATTTTCCTCCAATTTATTCGGTCTCTGGTTGCGTCTTGTCAACTGCCTATGGGGATGTTAAAGTCCTTCGGGTTTCTCTTGAAGTTGTCTTTGTACTTGAGTTTTGGTCTACCGATTGTACGTGATCCCTTTCTCAGTTGAGAGTACAAAATCTGCTTTGGTAATCTGTAATCCCCAAGTCTGTTTAAGTGGCCAGCCCATCTCAGGTTGTGTTGGACAAGTATTTCGTGCATGCTAGGGAGTCCATTTCTCTTCAGGGTGGCCCTGTTTGAAACATGCTGCCACCACTTGACATCTAATAAGTGGTGTATGTAGTAGACATGTAGTTTGTGGGCATCCGCTTTGTATACCGTTCACGCTTCTGCACCGTACAGGATGATTGAGATAATGAGTCTATTGTTGATTGCAACTATGGATCCCAGGTATCTGAAGATATTTACCTGAGCTAGAATCTGTCCTTCTATCAGTATGTCTTATCTAGTGCCATGTGGTGTCCGAGGGGCTGATACTTAACCTCGGTCGTATTGAGGTTTATTTTCATCCCAAATGCATTTGCAGAGTCCGTTTGATTATTTCTTGGGAATCTATAATAATTAAACAAAAAACTAAGAAAATTGCACGGTTGAGCGAGAGACCAACAAAATTCCATTCAACACCAAATCACTGAACTGAAACCATGGATAAAGGCAGCATTTACCATTTTCTTTTCTAATCGGTAAATGCTGCCATTATACATACCGAAATCTGTTAGCAAAGATCGGATGAGCTCTCGTGGAACCAACGGCCTACCACACCGACAGTAGTAAGATTGGGGTACTTACCACTCAACAAATCCGAAACTGGTTAAAGGGGACTCTTTAGCCTTGGTTGGCAACTCATCCAGGCCAAGAAAAAGTCTGTTATAAAACCATCGCTGCTTTGCGACTCTACCTTATCCAAAGGAAAGGCGAAGGGAGTAAATCCCGAAAACAAATCCGGAGCTGGAGTTCTTAAAGTTTGCCATGCTGAATCTCAGTACTTCCCAACAACTCTTGCGGCACCGTTGTTGCCAAACTGCATTGGTTCTTACATTTCTTTTGGACCACAACGGCTGTGGGAAGAGGCAGGATCTGCTGCTTGGGCGACAGCTCATCATCCATAACAACTACCTAGGCTTCGTAGTTTTCAACAACACATTCTTTTCAGTTAAGTTCAGGCTTGTTGGAGATTCTTAAGTTGTCTGATGGCCTTGGTTGAAGCCAAGAGCGATTTCTTTGAGTAAATTTAATCTATACTATTTCAAGATATTTTCATATAATTTTGGTAAATATATCCGATAAAGTGAGATGCTAGTGTTATTTTTCATATATGCGTAATTTACATGACAATTTATCTATCGCACCCTCTGTATGTCTACGCATATCCTTCCATGCATATAGATATAGATGCATATGTATGTTTATAGATATCAATATACTGTATGCAGATATATTAATATATGCCATAAATGTAAAGTAATGCTAATGGAACTGATAACATGAATAAATTGTGATGTTTATTTGTGAAGAAGCAAACTAATTAGGGAGAAGATAAAATGGTGATGGGGTTAGATGTAAATTGACAAATGATTTATTTGTCGTTTTTTTAACTCCCGACGCTGAAGAGCAAGAATTAAAAAAATGGAGATTGGCATTTGGAAAGAATTGGATAGAAAAATAAATTGAATTGAAAAATACTGCGATAAGGGGGGGGGGGAGAAGCAAGAAGGAAAAGTTTCAAAAGAATTGGGACGGGGGGCGAAAGGGTCTGAGAGGAAAATAGGACGATGATGATGTTGATAAAAATGGTGATTATGATAAGGAACTGTAAAAGAAAACCTGAATGATGGAAGAAGAAAAGAAAAAAAGAAGAAAGGAGGAAAGGCCAAAAGGAAGAAATTAACCAGAGTGGAACAAATAAAGAGAGAAAAATATATAATAGGCTTAATTGGAAAGAAAGAAAGAAAGAAAGAAAATGTTGATAAAAAGAAAGACAAAGAAAAAAAGAAAGATATTTAATGAATTCAAAGAAAGAAAGAAACTTAAAAACAAACAAATTTGATAAGTTCGAAGAGAGAAAGAAAGAAAGAAAGAAAGAAAAAAAGAAAAAAAAGAAAGAAAAGAAAGAAAGAAAATGTTAATAAATTTCAAGAAGAAAAAATTGATGAATTCAAAGAAAGAAAAAAGAAAGAAGAAAGAAAGAAAGAAAGAAAGAAAGAAAGAAAGAAAGAAAGAAAGAATAACAAAGACAAATAGAAAGAAAAAAGAAAGAAGAAAGAAGTAAGAAAAAGTTTGATAAATTTCAAGAAATAGAGTTAACGAGGAGGAGGCCGTTGAGATGAGAAGAAGAAGAAGGCTGGTGAGAAGAAGAAGAAGAAGAAGAAGAAGAAGAAGAAGAAGAAGAAGAAGAAGCTGGTGAAGAAGAAGAAGAAGAAGAAGAAGAAGAAGAAGAAGAAGAAGAAGAAGAAGAAGAATGAAGAAGAAGAAGAAGAAGAAGAAGAAGAATTCCGAGGACGTGTGATCCCTTGAAATAAAGAAGATAATTTCACCAGAAGAACTGAAACCGGGAAATAAAATGGCGATTTGGAAAGATGAAAACTGAAAAGCCTAAAAAGGAAGAGAAAACATTTTGTAGGAAGGCGAAGCTGTCGAAAAAAAAGGAAAACTGAAATCTCTCTGAAAAAGCCCGCGAAGATAAAGGTGTCGCCTGCCACCACAGACGATAATTAAAAAGACAAAAAGGGAGTTAAGGAAGACTTCGCGGTTTTTAGAAGGTTCATATCGAAAACATTAAAAAGGTCGTTTAAGCGAATCTCTAGCAAACAAAATAAATGAATTAACGATAAAAATCAAAGCATGATGAGGCACATCAGGCCAAATTGTCGTCTGCTGCGGTGAAATCAAGTTGGGGGGTGGGGGCCAAAGAGTAGAGAGGGGTGGGGGCTGGGAAAATAATAAGGGATCATATCGACAAGATGAAATAAGGGAAGGGGTTGGTTTTATCTTTTGATTAATCCGTCTGCGATCATTGAAGATATTAATTTGCATTTTTAAAGCACAGGGGAAAAATCAAATATCTGTAAGGAGTCAGTCAAATGTCTCACCGCGCATGCGCAATCATAACTAAGGGATCAATGTGACGTGCGCATATATTCATACAATAATAATCTGTGGTGTATTGGTTATCATCGTAGGAAATGGACCCGGTGGTACGAGTTCAAATTCTGGATGGAGCTTTCCTTTAAAGTGTGCACCTTGCGTGGTTTTAATGGTTAGCAAGCTAGATTTGCAAACCATTGTGAGTGAGTTCGATTCTCATTGGGTGTGCCATACTTCTGGCCTTGTGCCACAACTAAGTTACGCTTAGTAAATAACTATATTTAATCTTAGTGGGAAGCGCGTAGTGTAATGGTTAAAGTCATGGAAAATGGACTCGTCGCCCCGAGTTCAAATCCTGGATGTGGTAATTGCATTTCACTTAGGAAAGGTATGAATCCTACTCTCCCTCCAGCTATGGGTAAATAGTAGGGCAGACTGGGCGCTTTAACTTTGGTTAGGCAACCGGTCTAAGAGAAGGAAAACACTGAATTCAAATCTGTTGGACCCCGCTTAAGAAATTGGCCTTGTGTCACATCCTGCTCGTGCGGAGGGGTTGGTAAATATATCGCTAAGTTTAGTAGATAACTATATTCATACTATCGATATTTCCTATAAAGTAAATAAATATATTACAGTTATATAGTGTATAGTTATTCATACTATTATATTTAATATTCATACTGTTTATATTTATATCATATATTTCATCTTAATAAATAACTATGTTCATACTGGCGCGCTTAGTATAACGGTTATCGTTCGAGGCAATGGAAGCGGTGACCAGAGTTCAAATCCTGGACGAGGCTGTTTCACTTCGTGCTAATAACAACGAAAGGCATGAATCCATTTGTTCTTCCCATGGATATGGGTGTCTAACAGAGAAGAATGTGTTTTCAGCATTGGTTAGGCAACCAGTCTAGAAGAAGCACATTTCTTAATCCAAACCTGCCTTATTCCAATTAAAACCTAATTTTGTGCCACAACCTGTTTGTAGCGGAGGGTAGGTATATACATACATTCATAGAGGCGCTCTTAGTATAACGGTCATCGTTGGAAAAAGTAGATCCGACTGTACAAGTTCAAATACGAGATG
This sequence comes from Doryteuthis pealeii, assembly GCA_023376005.1. Lineage (NCBI taxonomy): Eukaryota > Metazoa > Mollusca > Cephalopoda > Myopsida > Loliginidae > Doryteuthis > Doryteuthis pealeii. The sequence goes on along the minus strand of CM042166.1, from coordinate 9,682,408 downwards.
ATGCTGTTTACTTTTCACTTCACACTAATACCCTTGGGGAATTTTTTTAACTCACCCTTACCTATGGCTTAGATAATACCACTACTGTTCTTCTACAAGTACACTTTTGGCATTAATTATTTGCCTAATTTAAGTTGCTCACAGCGACTCTCCCACTTCTGCGACCTATCGTAATCCCTTGCATGTATCAATTGTATATACATAAAACAATAATAGAACTTCATTTAAATAGAATGAGTTCTGAAGTGAAGAGTAAACTTTGAAAAATCCCATCATACAGGAACTAGAAATACCTAGAAACTTTGGTACCGCTGTGGGAGAGAGTTGGTTGGCAAACAGTTAAATAGACCATTAAGATTAATATGCAATTAAACAAAGATACCAAACCATTAAAATGTCATTAAACACAGAGACTTAACCATTAAAATATCATTAAACAAGACAATCAGATCATTAAAATATCATTAAACTAAGAAACCAACCATAAAACTGCCACTAAACTAAGAGACCGAACCGAACCAAATATGATACATCCATTATTGATCTTTTAATGGGGTCCAAATAAAATCAATGTGCCCGTTGGTATTATGGTGGTTGTAATGAATATATATATATATATATATATATATATATATATATATATATATATATATATATATATATGGTATTACAACAAACACATAATAAGGTCCCATACATTAAGACAGAAAACAAATAACTCATAAATTCAACAAGTAATATGTGTATTAAAACAAATAGATTACAGTAGTCAAAAAACTGATCAAAGTCCTGCAGAATATGCTTTTTCAAAAGTTTATGTAATTAGAATGTGTGAGTTCCCACCAATAGAGAAAAGAAAGGGTAATGTTCTATATATCAGCAGTGAAGTAACTTGTAGAGAGTATTTCGTGCCGACAAGAAATACATGAAGAAGGCTGGAGGGCACATCGGCCGAAATTATGTACAGATAACAATGAAGATGAGGACAGTATTCCGAATAATACAAATAATACTAATTATCAAGCTTCATCTAAAAAATTCAGAGAAATAATATTTTCTTTGGCGTAATAAATTTGGAAATTTAAATGTGTATAGGGATATTAGTAACATAAGTACATCTGAAGTTTGCTCATACCACAAATCTTAGTTCTTAACACAAAGAAAAAAATCGAAAACTCGTAAGCTGGGACACTCGTAAGTCAAGGTACCACTGTATTTTTTTTTCTTTAGTGTAAGAAGTTTTAAAACTTTTGTTAAGTATCTGGTCGGCATCCTTAGTTCCAGATGTAGTAAATAAGTAAGCAAGCCAATAAGAATCCGGTGTTATAGTATTCTTTGTAAGTCCGACGTCCAAGAGAATCCAAATAGCAATGAGCCAAGGTAAAGAATGAGACCTCTATATGTACACCAACAGCAGCAGCAGCAGTGCCAGTGATTGGACAGTGGGAATCTTCCTCAGGTCACGTGGTAGTCAACGAGTCTATATTTAGGAGTAGGCTTCTATCACACGCCTTATATCCAAAATATTCCAACAACTTTAATATTTGTTTGAACTTATTAACATAAGCGTATCTGAAGCCCACCCACGCCTCAAATAATAGAATATTTAACACAGCCGCTTGTTCCCGCTTATGGTTAACAGGATGAGAACAGTCTACCCAGGTGAATTAAATAAAAGGTGCATTTTCCAGATCGTTTGTGCCTCAAATTTTAGTTCAACACAAAGCAAAAAATATACAATGGGACAGCTCGTAACTCGGAAAACTCCTAAGTTGAGGCACTCGTAAGTCAAGGTAAAGCTGTAATTTTTTTTTTTTTTTGCATAATAATTTTGAAAACTTAAATATTTTTAATGAGCTTATTAACATAAGCGTATCTGAAGCTCACTTTTGCCTCAAATTTTAGCCCTCAACAGAACGCAAAAAATCTACAAAGAGACAGCTCGTTACTCAAAAAACTCGTAAATCAAGGTACCACTTTAATTAGATTTCAAAATGAAAGTGAAAGTAGGTCCATTGAAATCCTGATCTAAATTGAAGTTTTATTTGAGCGGGAAATGTCGACCATCCGACGTGAGAAAACTTAAACGAGGAGATAATGGCCGATTGAGAATAGGATGCGATAAAAATGCACAACACATGAAACGAAGATCAAAGAATTTTATTGGTTTTTATTCAAAGAAGTGTCAAATTAATCAACCATCACAATTTGACGTCAATGGCGAAAGAAGATGGGAAAGATGGTGTTATGTAATGACTGAACGAGAAATATTTTCATTGTCATCGCTTTGAATTGTATAATGACTAATATAACCATAATAACTATTATTACTACTACTATTATTGTATAGCGTATATATACCCTTATAAGCATCGGATATATAAAAGAAAAAAGAAAGAAAAGAAAGAAAAAAGAAAGAAAGTAAGAAAAAGAAAAAAAGACTGTTACGATTCTTGTGGCCATCCTTTAGGCTTCAAGCAAAGCGCTTGTCCACCGGAGATCCTTTGTGTTAAGCAGAGCGTGATGCTTAGAAGAGAATCCTTTGGTTATTCCTTGGTGCTCGTCGGTCTTGCAGGACCTTCGTCAATCATTGCAAATGGACGTCTCTCAGTTATGGCGATTAAGTAGTTAACCAGCCACGTATTTGGACTGTTCGTTGGCTGAGATTTAAACCACTTGACGTTGCATAGTCTATAAATGTAAGTGGTGGACGGCAGCACGGCTAATATACCACCAAATATTCCAACACACACATACATACATAAATATATATATGTGTGTATATATATATACATATATATATATATATATATATATATATATATATACACACATATATATATATACATATATATATATATATATATATATATATATATATATATATATATATATATATATATATATATATAGAGAGAGAGAGAGAGAGAGAGAGAAAGAGACAGAGGGGGGATATATATGTATTAGAGAAGAGATAATATTATTTGATTGTTTCATTTCTGTCTACTGTTTCTCTGCTTTCTACTGCTAACTGGTTGCTTGTTTTGGTCGCCATGTTATTGTCTAGTTGAGTTCTATCTGCTGGTTTCTTCTGGGCTGAGCTGGGCATTGCTTTTTTTTATAATTAGCTAACAAGACTCCGGTTCTTCTTGATCAAGTTTTTATTAGCCCATAGATATTGATTGATTGAGATTGGACCCCGGAGAGAAGACAATCACGTCTTTCTCTTTCTAAAGCTATTTCGCATCTAAACTAACTCGAAACTTATTCTCATGTCCGTATCGGAGGACAGTTGGGGTCGTCTAAATTGTCAACGATTATGGAAAATTACCCACCTCTGCTTTTAATTCAAACCCCAGGAATTGGCCTGCAGAGTAACTTGCGCAGATGCAGATAATTTATTTATGACTTTATTTATACTCCTTGTTTACTACTAAAATACAAGCGAGTTAACTCTACATTGGTTTGGTGTTTATATACACATACAACAGACACCTAAGTTACAATTACTGTTTTGTCCAATTGGACACATGGCATAGTGGATAAGGTAGTTAGGTTAAGACAGTTCTAAGTGACAGTTATCTTCCGGGTTCAATCCTGAGTAGAGGCAGTAACATAGAAAAATAATTAACACAACTCCTACCCCAGCTATGGTTAGCGGAATGAGAACAGGATACCCCCGTGGACCGAATAAAGGGTTAAGTTTGAAGTTCTGCAATTACGACAAGAAAGTTCCTGAGTTCGAAAAGAAAGTTCCCGAGTTCGAAAAGAAGGTTCCCGAGTCCGAGTAGGCTCCCGAGTCCGACAAGAAATACCCGAAGAAGGCCGGAGGGCATATCGACCGAAACGTTGTACAAATAACAATGAAGATAGGGACAATAGTCCGAATAATGCAGATAATACTATTTTTGAGTTAAAAGTCTAAACCTTAAATCACTGCCAAAAATACTCAGCACAATTTACGACACTACCTCGTCACATCCGTTTTCGTTGACGACACCCAAAAAACAAATCCACTCGAACAAAGTCTCCAATCGAGATTTCTTTCTGACCATAAAGAAGAAGGCCTATTCTCATGCACCTGTCCTATTAACGTTTAGCCAATGATCGCCTAAGACCAGTTTAATAAAAAAAATAGCTACCTACACAACGTTATCCCTTTCACAACCGAATTGCCATCCGATTCACCGCTAGTCTGTAACTCGCTGAAACCTAGACAATTATAAACACAATGAAATAAAAGTAATCAAAGAAAATAATGAAATTCACAAAAATACAGACAGACAAACAAAGGGGAAAGAAAGAAAGAAAGAAAGAAAGAAAGAAAGAAAGAAATCATCGTTTTGGTAAATAAAAAATGAATAAACAATACAATGACAAATGGACAAAAGAAAAAAGTAGAAAGAAAGAAAGAGAGAAGGAAGAAAAGAAAGAAAGAAAGAAGGAGAAAAAGAAAAAAAAAGAAAAATAGAAAGACAGAATGAAATTTAGTAGATTAGAAAAAAGAAGGAAAGAAAAAGAAACCTAAAACATGAATGATACTAAGTGAATTAAGAAAGAAGTAAGAAAGAAAAAAGAAAGAAGGAAAGAAAGAAAGAAATTATCGTTTTGATAAATAAAAATAGGTATAAATAATAGAACACAATGACAAATAGACAAAAGAAAAAAGAAGAAAGAAAGAAAGAAAGAAAGAAAGAAAATAAAGTGAAAAATTAAGAAATCATCGTTTTGTTAAATAAGAATGTGAATAAACAATGGAAGATAAGGACAAATAGACAAAAGAAAGAAAGAAAGAAAGAAAGAAATTATCGTTTTGATAAATAAAATATGTAAAATAATAGAATACAATGACAAATAGAAAAAAAAGAAAAAGAAAGAAGAAGGAAGGAAGGAAGAAAGAAAGAAAGAAAGAAAGAAGAAAGAAATTATCGTTTGATAAATAAAATATGTAAAATAATAGAATACAATGACAAATAGACAAAAGAAAAAAGAAAGAAAGAAGGAAGGAAGGAAGAAGAAAGAAGAAAGAAAGAAAGAAAGAAAGAAATTATCGTTTTGATAATAAAAATATGTAAAAATAATAGAATACAATGACAATAGACAAAAGAAAAAAGAAAGAAAGAAGGAAGGAAGGAAAGAAGAAAGAAAGAAAGAAAGAAAGAAAGAAATTATCGTTTTGATAAATAAAAATATGTAAAAATAATAGAATACAATGACAAATAGACAAAAGAAAAAAGAAAGGAAGGAAGGAAAAAGAAAGAAAGAAAGAAAGAAAGAAAGAAAGAAAGAAATTATCGTTTTGATAAATAAAAATATGTAAAAATAATAGAATACAATGACAAATAGACAAAAGAAAAAAAGAAAAAAAGAAAGAAGGAAGGAAGGAAGGAAGGAAGGAAAGAAAGAAAGAAAGAAAGAAAGAAATAAATCGTCGTTTTCGTAAACAAAAACACGAATAAACAATAGAAGACATTGAAACTGGATTTTTTAAAAAAGAAAGGAAAAAAGAAAGAAAAGAAAAAAAGAAAAGAAAGACTTCGTTTTGGTAAACGAAGAACAATTCGTTTCCGGTGATTGCGTGTTAACGTGCTAACATTTCCTGTTTCAAATGTGACCACAAACGAGATATTACGATATCAGTGTCAATTCACGAACCATGAGATTACGAGATCTCCTCTCATGCAAAACGCGCCAAAAAGTATCAGATTTGAAATCGATGAGTGGCTTTCATCAAAATATTTTTCAATGGGAGGATTAATCAGAAATAGCAAAATGAAACATTAAACTTATAAAGAATTTCAAAACAGACGATTTTTATTTTTTTATTTTTCTTCTTTATTTATTTAGTTGTTTTTGTTAATTTGTTATTGCGAAGAATTATGAAGCCGATATGAAATAGAAAAAATAATAGGAAAAAGAAAACAAAAAAGAAGAAGACACGATTAATTGATTAAATTTTTAGAAAGAAATTAAAAATTGAATGAATAAAAAATAAAGAAAGGAATAAATTAGAAATAGTATGGAAGGTGAAAGAAAGATTTTTTTAAATAACGACAGACAGACAGACAGACAGACAGACAAAGAAAAAGAAAGAAAGAAAGAGAGATAAAAAGGAAAAATAATGGATAACGACAGACATACAGACAGACAAAGAAAAAGAAAGAAAGAAAGAAAGAAAGATAGAAAGGAAAAATAATGGATAACAAAAGGAATAACGAATAGAAAGAAAATAAGCGAACAAAACGATAAAATGGAATAAGTTATGAGAAAGAATAAAGAATAACGAAGGAAATACTGAATTAAGAAAGAAAGAAAGAAAGAAAGAAAGAAAGAAAGAAAGAAGACACGAATAAATGATTAAATTGTTAGCAAAAAAAAGAAAGAAAGAAGAAATAAATTAGAAAGATGAAGGAATAACAATTTAAAATAAAGAAATGAATAAATTATGAGTGCAGAAGGCGAAATAAGGATGAAAATAACGACAGAAAGAAAGAAAGAAAGAAAGAAAGGAAGAAAGAAATTTAGTAGATTAGAAAAAAGAAGGAGAGAAAAAGAAACATAAAATATGAATGATACTAAGTGAATTAAGAAAGAAAGAAAGAAAGAAAGAGAGAAAGAGAGAAAGAAAGAAAGAAAGAAAAGATAAAGAAATTAATTTACTTGGTTAGAAGAAAAAAAGTTGATATATTCGAAGAAAGAAAGAAAGTTGGTAAATTAAAAGAAAGAAAGAAAGTTTGAAGATTAAGAGAAAGAAGAAAGAAGAAGAAAAGAAAGAAAGAAAATAAAAAAGAAAGAAATCAATTTTGTAGATTAAAAGAAAGAAAGGAAGACATAAGAGATATGTATAAAAAAAGAAAGAGAGAGAGCGTGAGTGAGTGAGTAAGAGAGAGAAACATTGAATCGGTTAGAATAAATAAAGAAAAAAGAAACATAAAATAAAAATGATCCTAAGTGAAAGAAAGAAAGAAAGAAAGAAATTTAGTTTCTTAGAAGAAAGAAACTTCATGCATTCGAAGAAAGAAAGAAAGAAAGAAAGAAAGAAAGAAAGAAAGAAAGAAATCTATTTACTTGGTTAGAAAAAAGAAAGTTGGTAAATCAAAAGAAAGAAAGAAAGAAATTTAGTTTCTTAGAAGAAAGAAACTTCATGCCTTCGAAGAAAGAAAGAAAGAAAGAAAGAAAGAAAGAAAGAAATCTATTTACTTGGTTAGAAAAAAGAAAGTTGGTAAAATCGAAAAAAGAAAGAAAGAAATTTAAAAGATTAGAAGAAAGAAGGGAAAAGGAAAAAGAAAGAAGAAAGAAATTGATAATATAGATTAGAAAAAAGAAAGAAAGAAAGAAAGAAATAAAAAAGAAATAAATCAATTTTGTAGATTAAAGAAAGACAGAAAAGAGAAAGAAATTAGTTTAGTTGGTGAGAAGGAAAAAAGTTCATACATTCGAAGAAAGAAGAAAGAAAGAAAGAAAAGAAAGAAAGAAAGTTGGTAAATTTGAAGAAGAAGAAAAAAGAAAGAAACGATGAAATAATTTTTAAAAGCATAATGTACCAAAAAGTCCGAATGAGTTTTAAGATCCAATATTTCTTTTTGGGGATTAATTTTATTCATTGCCTTTACGAAATTAAATGTCCGTAGTTGTGTGATAGATTTTAATTATGTGCCGTTAAACTGTAAGTATTTACTAAGCTTAGCTTAATTTTAATGGAAAGTACTGCGTGCTCCCTAACTTGGCACTCCCCAAACTTCTCATCATCCGTGGCCGGAGCCAAAAATATTATCGCTCAGCTTCATGGGAGGGAGCGCCGTCTGCCGCTGATCCACACTGCACTTAATGGGTTCGAGTTGAAATTAATCCCTATTGCCCGAAGTGCTCCATGATAGAAATACCGACGGAGCTAAGTTACATTTTCCTGACGTGTGAGTCCCAACAAGAAACTATTCGTTATATTCTATCGTCACAAAAGGAATAGATATCTGGAGGAAGACAAGAACAAAGAAACGTTGCACAGATAACTATAGTAAAGAAAAAAATAGAGGGGGTAATAAAGATTTAACTCAACAAGTTTTTGTTGAGGTGGGGGGGGCAAAAGGAAGCGAGTCCAACACGTTCTCGTAGGCTAAACTTTCTCTTTGCAAACACAGTCGTCTTCTTCTTCTTCTTCTTCTTCTTCTTCTTCTTCTTCTTTTCCTTCGTCGTCGTCGAATCCTCTAGCAGCTACCGTAGCAACAATCGTTTTTGCACTCCACCCTTCTGGGTTCTTCCTTCTATTTATACACAGGTCTGCTTCTATCATCCGGGCGTCTGTGCTTCACATACGGGACTGTCAACTCAATCCCAGTGGCCGGAATGCCCACAGCTATCACCCGGGCAACTGGCGTTCACATACGGGACAGTGGCATCTCGATTCCGGTGCCCACCAAAGTGTCACCTTTTCGCATTCTGAAGGACGCAGGATCGATCCTAGGTCAGTCCTACACGCCAGGCAAAACCTAGCCCGCTTCCTTCGAGAATACGGCAAGTTTTCATGCCCGCCACTCAACTCGTGTTCTCTGTCACAATAACATTAAAGATGAGGACAATAGTCAGAATACTCCAAATAATACTATGCTTTTATTAAGTTTTCTTTTTCTTCTTGTTTTTATGTACATTTCGGCGTTACAAAAGATATTAAACTGCATTTGATGATGAGGCTTCAGTTTGTGTGTCCTGGAGATTGTGTGATCGCTTTCATTAACAGTGCTCCTGGGGTGGTAGTATCTTTTAGGGTCCCAGATATAATTGTATAAATTGTTCGTATTCGATAGGAATACTTGATATGATATAACTGTAAATAATTTGTATAAAAAATAATTACTTGTTTTATAATTCTTTACTAAGGATTATTGGTAATCTGTACATTAGGTACATTAATGAGAGTAACTACCTTTGTTTGTTTCACTTTCATGAAGCCGTATGTTTTGGTCGGCCATTTTTTTTCACCGTAAATCTACACTGAAAATACGAATTTGTTCGAATCAATAGAGCTGCATGAAAATATCATAAAATATGTTCTTAATAACAATTAAGTTCATTTCAAATAATGCGCAAGCACAATTAAGAACACATTTTATGATATTTTCGTGTTAAAACATGCAGTTATTGATTCGAACAAATTTGTATTTTCAGTATAAATTTACGGTGAAATGAAAATGGCCGACCAAAACATACAGCTTCCTGAAAGGAAATAAACAAGGGGAGGTTACTCTCATTTATGTAGCTAATGTTCAGATTACCGGATTATTATTAGTCATTGAAAACTATATAATTGTGTGCAAACAAATGACTATTGTTAAATAGAAATAATTATACTCTATAATTATAAGTTTTAAATAGGAATACTTCAAACAATAGAACTGTGTATGAATTATGGGTTAGATAGGAATATTTGATATAAAAAATTGATTCTGCAAAAATAATCTCTTAAGAAACAATTGAACAAAAATATAATTAATTAAAATGAAAGGAATATACAATATAAATAAATATTGATTGGTCAACGAGGAGATGTTGAAAAAGTGTGATGTATTCCTTATAGATTGCAATGTTTAAAAAACGAAAGAAATATTAATTCTTTGACTATTTGCTTTCAATAAAAATCATTTGACTGATGATGTCCGTATAAATCGGATGAAACGTTTCAACTCTTAGATTTGTTTTGAGTTATCATTTCTTGTTCACTATCCTTTTACCTACCTCATATACATATATATATATATATATATATATATATATATATATATATATATATATATTGAATAGTCAAAGAATTAATACTTCTCTCGGTTTTTAAACATTGATATCTATAAGAAATTCTCTCTCTCTATATCTCTATATATATATATATATATATATATATATATATAGAGAGAGAGAGAGAGAGAGAGAGAGAGAGAGAGAGAAAATGGTATGAAAACACAATGCTGTTAAAGTGAAAATATTTTATATCATATTCATAGCTAATACTGAACAATATTTCGATTAATAAAAATCATCATCAGAGCCTTTTTTATTCCGGACTCATCGAGAGAGAAGCATAAAATAATTTAAATTCAAAACGGAAGCATTGATGTTCCAAAAAGCGTGCAAAGCATTGTGTGTTTTCATACCCTTTTATCTATACTTATACTGTCGGATTCATTACATGGCTAGTGAAAAGGGAATAGACTCTCTCGCTGTATGGCTGATACCGACTTTAGGCCACCCAGACGCCTTTACTTTTACTATATATTTATAATCATTTAATAATTAAGTTCATTCTGCTCTGAAATGCAAATACTCCTCGCACACACAGTGCAAATCGAACTGGTCATGCTAGAATACGGTTCCTTAAGGCGAGCATTTTAATACTCAATGCATCTTAGCCCCGTTATTTCAGCTATTAAAACACAAAACTGTTAAACGCATTCGCCTATTCCCACTTTAAGCTTATTCTGTAATTTTGAATAATTAATTTTAAATTATTTGATTACTGAAACACGAATGTGGGCAGCAATTTTAAACACTCAGTTTTTAAAAGGACCGTTTATTTTGTAATTAAAAAATATTATTTTCTACGGTTAGTTGGGTCTGAAGGCGTTCAAATTATGAAAACAGTGGGGGGGGGGGGAGCTAAGAAGAAGAAGAAAAAGGATTAGAAAGGAAATATTCTGAGAGTGTGTGTGGGGGGGGCAACAACGAAAAGGGGCCGGGAAATGAGTAACACGAAGAAAAGTGCATGTTAGCGAGTGCCCTTAAGAGCCTCACACAGACATGTTTGTCATTTTAAATAGATGTTTTCAACGTTTAGCCAAGACGTTATATCACACGCCATATCGATAGGTTTAAAAGATGCTGTCTGCATCCCCTGAAGACGGTTGTCTCCCGCTCAAATACGTTATCCTAGGTGGGGCACTAAACTGCGTCTGATGGTGAGGCTCAAGTTCTGGAGAAGTATGCATGGTCTTACTTCATGTATTTTACATACTTTATATTCGCGATTTTGTATGTGCATATATATATATATATATATATATATATATATATATATATACCAACCCCTCCACACGAGCAGGATGTGACACAAGGTCAATTTTTAAGCGGAGATTCAACAGGTTTGAATTCAGAGTTTTCCTTCTCCTAGACTGGTTGCCTAACCAAGGTTAAAGAGCCCAGTCTGCCCTACTATTTATTCATAGCTGGAGAGAGAGTTAGGATTCATACCTTTCCCAAGGTATTAGCGCTAAGTGAAATTCAATTATCACATCCAGTATTTGAACTCGGGGCGACGAGTCCATTTCCCATGTCTTTTGCCATTACACCACGCGCTGTGTATATATGGGTACGTCAATGTTCTTATTTTTTCAAAGGTTTTTTGTAATCTAATTATAATGGAGATTATGTGTCCGTTTGTCTGTAACCGAAATTACGTCAGAAGTAACGTCACAAGTCCCTTAGTTATTTATGTTATATAAAGTAAGTCGTCGGGGTGGCCTAATGTCGGTAGCAGATAGACAGCAAAGAGACTATTTCCATTTCACTAGCGCTAGACCAAGGAAATTATTTTTTTGCGTCTGAGATGGAGCGCCACACCTAACCGTCAGATCTTCCTTTACCGCACAGATCCCTGTGTTACTCATAAGCTGAGTGGGCGAGGGCCAGTTTCGAACCACGAACCTTGCGATTCTTAGGCAAGTTCTCTACCGACTGAGCTAAATCAGCCTTTATTCATTTATATATGATATGGTTATTAAATAATGATTATTTAATCTTAATTAGAATTTTATATTATTATTCACAAGATCTAGCTAAGATAGATTTGCCTTAAAACAGTCCATATTATCAATGTGCTCAAAATCCTGAATGTCTGTTATATATCATTAAGAAATAAATGTTTACATATTATATGGTATGATTAATTTGCATACCGGTGTTAATAGAATCGGTTTGATAAATAATTACTTTAGATTATTGATTTCTAACATTATTCTTTTATTCTCAAACGTATTAAAAGCAATGCTATGTGTAATTTAATATTGAAATCAACTAGAATAATGTTAAAAAAAAGTGTAATCTTTATTGTGTTTGTATTCAATTTTATTAGTCTTACTAAGTAAATATAACATTTAATCATATTTAAACTTAAATACTTGTGCCCGAAGGACGCGATTTTTTTTTATTCTCATACCAATAAGACGAGGTATAGAGGCTAAGAAATGCCGAAGTGAATTTATATCTCTACCGAATTATCCATTTATTCATTTATTTATAATAACCCGGATATGTAAAAAATATATATATACGCAAATCTTTATATGTCCATTTGAGTTCTCATCCCCCTCTCTCTCTCTCTCTCTCTCTCTCTCTCTCTCTCTCTCTCTCTCTATCTATCTATCTATCTATCTTCTCTCTCTCTATCTATCTATCTATATATATATATTATATATATATATATATGTATGTGTGTAGATTAGTGT
>CM042166.1:9662420-9667420 GCA_023376005.1 Doryteuthis pealeii | reverse complement strand
AATCTGTCATATATATATATATATATATATTATATATATATATATATATATATAACTTTGACCAATCTAGTGAGTGAGCGACGTTATTGAGAGGAGGGGCAGTCTAGGGAAGTTAAGCGAGTGAATCCAGTCGAAGAAACCTGTATGTGCATTTGTAGTTGTTTGCGCATGCGTGGGAGTTTGCGCATGCGTGTTTAATAGTTTGAGTAATACAGACTCTGATGACTCAACAGATTGGAAAATGTTGAGAACGGTCTGAAGGTATTTGAAGCCGGGAGTGGAAAAATGAAAACAGAGAGAGGGAGGAGGGAGAGAAAGAGAGAAGAAAGAGAGAAAAGGAAAGAGAAAGAGAAAGAGAAAGAGATAGCGAAGGGTGGGGGAGAGAAAATACGGCGAGTCGGGAGGTTTAATGAAGTTTCCACGTGAGGTGGTGCTGATGTTGAGAACGGTCTGCAGGTATTTGAAGCCGGGCGTGGAAAAATGAAAACAGAGAGAGAGAGGGGGAGGGAGAGGATAGAGAGGGAGATAAATTGTGAGAGAGGAGAGAAATAGTGAGAAGAAAGAGAGAAAAGGAAACAGAAAGAAAGAAAAAAAAAGAAAGAAAAGAGAGAGAGAGAGAGGGTGGGGAGAGAAAATACGGCGAGTCGGGAGGTTTAATGAAGTTTCCACGTGAGGTGGTGATGATGTTGCCGTTGCTGATGCAGTTACTGATGATGATGATGATGATGATGATGAAATTGGTTTGAGGCGGAGTCGGAGTTGGGGGGGTGGAGAGGGTTTGGGTAAGGGAAGGTCATGACAGAAAAATCTGTATTGAAATGACATGAAAATTGAACGTGATCATCAACCTGCACATGAAAACATGAAGTCCTGCTGTGGTGGGTGTCTTCGGGGGGAAGTTGAGCTAAGGTACGGTTAGATTACAAATCCATGTCTAAATTAACTTGAAAACTGTCTGAAACCGAAACGACGTCACAAATTAACTTGAAAACAAATCAGAATTAAATATCATATGCTGGGCGCTACCGCTAAAAGTTTCGGAAAATTTAAACATCTTATTATTATTGAGATTATGTGTTTGACTGTCTGAAACCGAAACTACGTCACAAATTAACTTGAAAAAATCAGAATTAAATATCATATGCTGGGCGCTACCCCTAAAAGTTTCGGAAAATTTAAACATCTTATTATTATAGAGATTATGTGTTTGACTGTCTGGAACCGAAACTTGGTCACAAATTAACTTGAAAATAAATCAGAATTAATTATCCTATGCTGTGCGCTGCCACTAAAAGTTTCGGAAAATTTAAACATATTATTATTATAGAGATTATGTGTTTCTGTTCTCAATTTCCCGATATTTTCAAGATAAACTCACTATAAGTTTCGATAAACAAAAATAGTTGGTTGGTTGGTTGGTTGGTTGGTTGGTTTGTTGGTTGAAAAATGTTCAAGCATGTCAAACTTTCGTCTGGATTTTTTAAGATAAGGTTTGATAATTTGAATTATTTAGATTTTTGTATTATTTAAATTTTTCGAACTGTTATCCTCATTTTCATTGTTGTATACAAAACGTTTCGACTGATGTACCCTCCTGCGTTTTTCGGGTTTTCTTTTCGAACTTGGGAGCCAATCAAATATATCTTCCTAAATTGTAACAGCCTCAAATACACCCGTACCAAATAAAACAAGAAACCTGGGGGACCTCTTTAGGAATACAAACCCAGAAGACATTTTAAACTTTCTAAAACAAAGCAACCTTTTCAACAAGATATAACAAAACATAACCGAATACCTCCATAGATTCACTACTTTAAAGACTGAAATCCATAATAATCTTTTCTGACATTAAATGACCCACAGAGGTTGATATGCCATTAAGCAAAACTCAAACTCAAACTCGGGAGTTTTGATTTATGACTCTTCACGGATCTTCGAACCGAACCTTCTAATTAATCCATTAGAGTATATTGTTCTCATTCCTTTTTAAGTTATCTTAAATATTTTATGTTATTTTTTTCGCTCGTAGTCAGGATTGAAACCGCAACCTACAGTTGATATTCACTTAGAACTCTATTAACTCAACCCTTATATCCGTTACATGATGAGTCCAACTCGACAATTTAGAGTAAATTGTTGGATACTATAAACGTTAAACAATAAAGAAGAGAAGAGAATTAAAAAAAATCTAAATAATACAAAATTAATTTTTACTCTTCCCAGAGGGAAATGCTAGTATATACAATGAAAGAAATTCCCTAACCTTAAATCATAAAATAATCCTAGACGGGTTTATATGCAGTTAAAATCAATGAATGAATGATGCCGTTATAGTATGTGGCCTGCCTTTTTATTCTGTCATAGTATGTGGCCGACCCGGTTTGAATGTGTCCTACCCCAGTAAGAGTATATTTATAGATATAAGTAGTAAACAATTTATTAAAACTAATTATTTTTCTCATATATTCAATTTCAAGAAATGAAATTCAGTCATAATCTGTATATAGTAATTAAGAATAATTAAAAAATAATTTATCGATAATTTGCGTGAATCAGAGATGTATTTAATTCTAAAATATTCTAAAATTCTGAAATAGGGTTAGGGTTAGGGTTAGGGTTAGCAGTTATTATAACCTTATAATATGCTTTTTAGGAAGCGTGTGGTGTAATGGTTAAAGTCATAGGAAATGGATTCGTCATCCCTAGTTCAAATCCTGGACGTTGTAATTGCATTTCACTTAGCGCTAATACCCTTGGGAAAGGTATGAATTCTACTCTCCTTCCAGTTATTGGTAAATAGTAGGGCAGACTGGGCTCTTTAACCTTGGTTAGGCAACCAGTCTAGGAGAAGGAAAACTCAGAATTCAAACCTGTTAAAACTCCGCTTAAGATATTGACCTTGTGTCACATCCTCTTCGTGCGGAGGAGTTGGTAAATATATATAGTATACTTTTTATTGAAGGCCACATACTATAAGGGAGACGTGATTTCGTAGGCCACATTAAAAAGGTAAGCCACATACTATAATGGTACCGAATGAATCATGTGAAATTTTAAATGATTGATTGAAGGAAAAATGATGGCAACCAAATCTACAAACTTATTCTTATTATTATTAATAATAAGTTATTAATTACAACCAAAAATTATTATTATTATTATAAATAATATATATAAATAAATCTTATCATTATTAATAATATGTTGATATAATAATATATATAAATAAATCTTCTTATTATTAATGATAAATTATTAATTACAACCAAATCTACATACTTGGGGAGCGGGAATCTGTTAAAATGGATTCACATTTAGGGGTCAACATATTGGCCACCCTAAAATCTTGAACACATTCAAGCTTCAATCAAAGAAAATTGGTAATCTGGCACCGTGCGAATTGGTTCCATGAAAGGCGGTTACCATTATTCCAGTAAAGTTCATGATACCATTATATGGCATATAATATTATAATAAAAAGGAAAGTCGTCTGGGTGGCCTAAAGTCGATATCAACCAGACAGCGAGGAAGTCTATCCCCTTTTCACTAACTCTAGACAAAGGAGATTGTTTGGGTGTCTGAGGCGGGGCACCACACCTACCATCAGCTCATCATTTTACCGCACAGATCCCTTTGCTACTCATACGCTGAGTTGGCGAGGGTCGGTATCGAGACAGGAACCTTGTGGTTCTTAGTCGGGCGCTCTGCCGACTGAGAAGGTATATTAATAGGAGTAAAATAATATTAATAATATCATATAATATTTATAAGCTTTCAAAACATAATATAATATCAAATAATATCATAATACATATTAATATGATAATATAATACTAGCAGGACCTGTGGAATTTCTACGACAGGAAACAAAAATCAAGAAGAGCTATTTAAGCCAGAAACGATGATTTGCAATTTCATTACATATAAATCCTAATGTTGTCTTTGCAATAAATAATACAAAAATGAAAGTGACAAAAAACACGACACGGACAAAAATGTTGGGCTGGAAATTCGCCTGACTCGCTAAAACATAAAGTAAATTAGGGCTGGAGGCCTAGACGACATGAATTCGAATTTACCCAAATATCTTCTGTAATTTACAATTTCAATATTACAAATCTTATTATAATGGAGATTGTGGGTTTTTCTGTCTGTAACCGAAACTATATTCCTACTCAAGTCACAATTCTCTTAGTTATTGACATCACATTCTCCATGATTTTATTTTTATCTAAACCTCAGTTATTAATAAAATTATCTTACATTATTAATACTGTTAACTAAGTCTTCATACAGACAACATCCAATTATATTCATATATACAACAAAATAGCGGTTTACAGTGTGAACGGGAAGGCTAATTTGCATATTAATATTAAAAAATTGAATTTAATAAATATGTGCTTAGTATTATTGATTTCTAACTGTTTGGTTTTATTTTAATCAATATAAGCAAAAATCTCTTCAATGAATCTTAAATGAAATCCATTAACAAGATAAAATAACTGTCATTTTATTCTTTATTTCCTCTTATAACTAAATACTTAAATTAGAAAAAATAACAATGAAAGACGAGAGTGATGGAAGAGTAAGTTTCAGTTGTTCCATTTTTTATTATACTCCCTCTGTTTCAAATCTTTTTATGTGTATTCTTATTTAGTTTCATTAGCCTTTCTAATTTAATACAATATTTTATTACATTAAAACTTAAATACTTGCACCCTACGGAGGGTGCATACATTTGCTAGTAAAACAAATATATAACTTCTTGTCTTTAATTTATTTTAATTTGACGTTGGACCTTTAAGGATCATTTAGAATGATTCATTTTTAAGATTGGGTAAAATAAACTGCGACAAATAAGAAATCTGCGATTAAGCGACACCAGATAATCTTTATTTACTTTTTTGCATTGCATCTTGGACGGTCTCCAATTCTGGAGCTCAAAACAAAGAATAACTCAAGATGGGTTGACATGCAAATGTCACTATAATCTGCCT
>CM042166.1:9647420-9657420 GCA_023376005.1 Doryteuthis pealeii | reverse complement strand
ATCGGGAAAATATTTGAATTCATGCCTGGCCGTTGGAATAGTGGCAGTACAGCCGTTACCTCCCATCTCACAAACTATTCAAGTAACATGAGCAAGACATGCTGAGCACTGTTGGAGAAGTAACGACGAACACATAAGTGACGTTCTCCTATGGAGTCATATACTTTGACACAGTAGTTTTGGCCGAACTACAAAAGCTTACATTCGTCAGTTCTGAGCGGACACTGAATACCATTTAGAGGATTGGTTCTCAAACAATCTTATATGACGTACCGATTGGATGTTTTCCCAAAAGGCCACGGACTGGTACCATATGTGTTTAGTTGGTTTGATTTTACGGTATGTCAACCATTGTTGGGTTATTTTATGCCGAAGATGTTTTGTTTTCTTTATTCATGACGGGTATTCCAAATTTTTAAAACCCAATTTTTAAAACATTTTTTCTATTTACCCCATAAATTGGACCCTAACAGGTACTACCACTCCGGTTCAGAGTGAACCTGGGAGTAATGGCGATGAAGGGGTACTCCAAATCACTACCTAATGTAGTTTAACATTTTCACCAGGACACTAAGACCCTCAATCACCACCTTCAAGCACATATATGATAAAAAGGGTTGAGTGCTGCCATAAGGGCAATAAGATTAGGAATATCTTATAGATGGTAGGGCTTGACTGGACCTGCAGATTGATCTGAGGGGACCTCTCCTTTTTTTTACACTCGCCTTAACTGGTGCTTCACTGGAGGCTAAGTGACAGCAAGTCTCCTCTGCTCGCCAGGACTCTTCTGAGTATCTAGACAATCTTAATAATGCTGCTGTCTGAAAGTTCTCTATTCTTCTTCTGATTTCCAATTCATCCAGCCTCTTTCTATTTCCTTGGGGATCGTTCCAAGGGTGGCAATTACAATTCGTTCGACCTTGATCTTCGTGTTCCACAGTTGTTCCCAAATATCAGTCTATCTTTTCGTTTTCTTTCATTTTCGCTCTGTGATCACCGGGACGGCAAAATCTACCAGTTGGCACGTTCTCTTTTTCTTGTTAATCAATTCTTGGTCTGGTCTTTTGGCTGGGATAAGGGGATCTGTTTGTATCTCAAATTCTCATCATTTTATGCGTTTCATTCTCAAGAACGGATTCTGGTTTGAGCATTTGCCATTTATTGTATGGTCAAAATTTAGGTTCTTGCACAATTCCCAATGGATCACCCTTCCAACCCATTTGTGTCTAGCTTTGTATTCTCATTGTGCAAGTTTACTAAATTCGCTTATTACATGGTTGATTGTCTCAGCTCTGTCTCTACACATCCTGCCTTTGATGTTCTGTTGTGTTTTGTCTATTTTTGCTTTGATATAATTTGTTCTTATGACATTTAAAATTATTATATTTTCGGCGGTCGAACGGATATGGTCTCTGACTATGCCTGTGAAGTCCCGGTTTCGATTCCTGTCGGAGGGGAGTCGTTAGTATACATCGCTGAAGAGACTTAATGAAGTCGAAACAGTCTGTACGGTGTTCTACATGGCGAACCATCCTTTGCCGGTATTAACTTGTCAAGATTATTTTCTATAATTATCGAATTTTATGCGATACGTGCATTATAATTGCCTTCAAGCAAAAATATAAATAATAATTTATTCAACAATGCTTCTATAAAAACAAACATCCAAAAATCTTATTATTTTGAGTTTTCACATCAGCATTAGCTGATGGTCTTTTACTGGAGTCTGAGTGACAGCAAGTCTCCTCAGGTTTCCAGGACTCTTCTGAGTATTCTGGCAGATTGCAGCAGTGCAGTGTTCTGAATGGTTTCAATCCTTCCTCTGATTTCCAAACATTCCAGACCCTTTTCCAATCCTTTTGGGACTGTTCCAAGTGCACCAACTACAATTGGTATTACTTTCACTTTCATATTCCATAATTTTTTCAGTTCTCTGGCAAGGTCCAGATATTTGTCTATTTTTTCATTTTCCTTCAGCTTCACCCTGTTATCAGCTGGCACTGCAAAATCCACCAGTTGACAAGTTCTTTCTTTTTTGTTTATCAACACTAGGTCTGGCCTTCTTGCTGGGATAAGGTGATCCGTTTTTATTTCAAAGTCCCAGAGAATTTTATGCGTTTCGTTCTCAAGAACAGATCCTGGTTTATGCATATAACATTTTGTTGTGTGGTCAAAATTAAATGTTTTGCATAATTCCCAGTGGATCACCTTCCCAACCCAGTCGTGTCTAGGTTTGTATTCTCGTTGTGCTAGTTTGCTACATTCGCAGAGTATATGGTTTACAGTCACATCTCTGTTACCACAAAGTCTACATTTACTATTTTGTTGGGTCTTATCAATTTTCGCTTTGATATAGTTTGTCCTTATGGCATTATTTTGTGCAGCAATTATTATTATTATTATTATTATTATTATTATTATTATTATTATCATTCACTCCTTTTGAGTTTTCACATCAGCATTAGCTGATGGTCTTTCACTGGAGTCTGAGAGACAACAAGTCTCCTCGGGTCTCCAGGACTCTTCTGAGTATTCTGGCAGATTGCAGCAGTGCAGTATTCTGGATGGTCTCAATCTTTCCTCTGATGTCCAAATTTTCTAATCCCTTTTCCAATCCCTCTGGGACCGTTTCAAGTGCACCAACTACAATTGGTATTACTTTACTTTCATATTCCATAACTTTTTCAGTTCTCTGGCAAGGTCCAGGTATTTGTCCATTTTTTCATTTTCCTTCAGCTTCACCCTGTGATCTGCTGGAACTGATTTTTTTCTCCATTAGAGTTTTTCACACCCGCCTTAGCTGGTGGTTCACTAGAGGCTGAAAGACAGCAAGTCTCCTATTATTATTATTATTATTTATTATTAACAACAACAACAACAACGAGAATAAGCGGAATTGTTTTCCTAGA
This sequence comes from Doryteuthis pealeii, assembly GCA_023376005.1. Classification (NCBI taxonomy): domain Eukaryota; kingdom Metazoa; phylum Mollusca; class Cephalopoda; order Myopsida; family Loliginidae; genus Doryteuthis; species Doryteuthis pealeii. The sequence goes on along the minus strand of CM042166.1, from coordinate 9,654,511 downwards.
GTTGTTGCCAATCATAATGTCTAGAAATCAAAGTGAACCCTACAATTTCTCCCTATAAACGAATTAAAACCTTTTTCCAAGGACACGTGAATGAATTTGAGCAATGATCATCAGATTTATTTTCGATAATCATTACGCCACCCAAAGTACGCTTTAACTATGATTATATCGAAGAAATATGAGAATAAAATCCGGGCATTAAAAATGCGGAAATCATGGTGGCAACTTGTGGAATGCGCATGCGTGTGGGTGCCTTGGTCTGTAGATGGAAAAACAAAGATGGCGGTGCGAAGGTTCTTACGTGAGTGGTAGTTTGTTTTGCGCCGTGTAAGAATGCTTAAGACAACGAGAAAGTATTTAAGTCTGTTGTTATTCGTCTGTGAGTGGTTTAATTGCAAATTTTGGATCATTTCAAATTTGCCGATGGCGACTTGTAGAAGAAGGAAGGAGGGGGCAGCGGGGGGAGGGGAGAGGAAAAGAAATATTTTTGTTTAAGTTAAAGGAATAATGCTGGAGATAAAATTGATTCGACAAATAAAAGAAAAATGGTGAAAAGTAAAAGAAAATGAAAAAAAAAGGAAGAGGAAAAGAGAGAAGGAAATTGGAGTGAAAGAAATGGAAGGAAAGAAAAAAGAAAAGTGAGATGAATAGAGAGAGATAAAAAAGAATTTATTATTATTATTATTATTATTATTATTATTATTATAGTGAAGAAGAAGAAGAAGAAGAAGAAGAAGAAGAAGAAGAAGAAGAAAGAAGAAGAAGAAGAAGAAATTATGGTGATGATGATGATTGGATGGGGATGTAGTTAGAAGAAGAACAACAACAATAATGACAACAACAACAGGAAAAAGAAAAAGAAAGAAGAACAACAATAACAATAACAACAACAGCGGGAATGAGAAAAATGATGATGATGATGATGATGATGAATGCAATGAGAAGAATAAAACAAAGATGATGATGGATGAGAACAGAAGAAGAAGAACAAAAAACAACAACAACAACAACATTCAAGAGGAAAATAACACCACTCAGTTTTATCATTTTTTTTTAAAATTGCAATGGAAGATTCCACTTCATCCATTCATTAAATTCTTTTTTTTCATTCATATCCTTTAAAATTGATCTAGAAACATTGTTCTGGAATTCAGGGGGGGGGGTATCAAGGTATTGTAATAGAATTGTGAATCAAAGACAATTCTATTCTTTGGTGATGCCAAATGGAAATATAAAATATAATCATAAAGATATTGAACAAAAAACATTAAAGATGTCGTGGAATATGAGACGAAGACATAATTAGATACAATGAAACGAAAGAAAAAGCATTGCTCAAAATAACATAAATAATTTTAGAGACAAGATGATATAAAGACATTGGCGGTATCCATCGTAATTTCTTCCGGACCCTTCCTAAGCTAGACAAGTTCTGATAAGTTTTTCGTTTTTTCAGTTGTATTTTCTTTCTAATACATTCATACCATTTTTTAAAGTAAATTATTGAACCCAGAGTAAATTACTTAGTGTCATTCAATAAATAAGCTGAAATATTGCCTATGTAGTTGGCAATAGGGCCGGGTTAGCGCAGTCCGTATAGCGTTCGGCTAAAAACCACAATGTTCCTAGTTCGATTCCGCCCTCGCCAACTCAGCGTATGAGTATCACAGGGAAGTGTGCGGTAAAGTAAGGAGTTGATGGTAGGTATGGCGCTCCACCTCAGACGCAAAAACAATCTCCTTGGTCTAGCGCTAGTGAAAAGGGGATAGACTCCCTCGCTGATTGGCTGATACCGACTTTAGTTGGCAATAGGAAATACTGTTTACATTTACACATTTTTCAAGGAAATCAATATTGATGGGTAGTTTTATGGCTCAGAAGTCCCTTTTTACTGAACGCTGTGCCCTGAACCTTTAATTTACCGGTGAGTCCGTGCGTTTCTACTCTATTGACTGTATTTTCAATTCACGCTCGTAGTAGCAAAACCATGTTTAAACATTTTGTACTTTTTTCTTTCCTTCTTTTGGTAATGTTTATATCAAAGCGTTTTCTTTCTTTCTTTCTGTTGGATTATTCTGTGGATATAAGCCGTGCTGCAATACACCACTTAAATTTATAGTCTAAGCGAGGTCCTGTGGTTTAACCTCAGCCAATCAACAGCCCGAATGCGTGGCTGGTTGACTACTTAATCGTTGATACTGAGAGACGTCCATTTACAATCATTGACGAAGAACTTGCAAGGCTGAGGAGCACCAAGGAGCAACCAAAGGATTCTTTAACAAGGATCACAAAGGATCTCCGCTGGACAAGCGCTCTTGCTTGAAGTCTAGAGGATGGTCACACAAATCGTAACACTTTCTTTCTTTCTTTCTTTCTTTCTTTCTTTCTTATATTTCAATGCTTCCTATCTTCCATTATTTTATTCATTCATTAAATCTTTCTTTCTTTCTTTAATCCGGGTCCTTTATTTCTTCCTTCCTTTTGTTCTTAATTATATCCCACTGTTTTATTTATTTATTTATTTCGGTCTTTTTCATATCCCCATTCTTTCTTTCTTTCTTTCTTTCTTTTTGTCTATCTGTCTGTCTGTCCCTCTGATTTCTATCTCAGTGCTCTATCTCTCTCTTGCTTTCATCCATTCATTTTTATATATCAGCGATTTTTTTTTTTCATAATTTCCTTCTCTCTCTCTCTCTCTCTCTCTCTCTCTCTCTCTCTCTCTCTCTCTCTCTCTCTCTCTCTCTCTCTCTCTTTCGGTCTTTCTCATATCCCGTGCTTTCTTTCTTTCTTTTTTCTTTCTTTCTTCCCGTCTGTCTTTTATATATTTTAATTCTTTTTTCTTTTTTTCTTTTTTTCTTTCTTTCGTATATTTTAATTCTTTCTTTATTTCTTTTTTATATATCAGTGGTTTCTTTCTTTCTTCTTGATTTTTAAACTTCTTTTGTTATTTCTTTCTTGAATTTCTATTCGTGTATTGCTTTTTCCCCCTTATTTGAACCGGTTCGATCCCGTGATTTCGAAATAAGTGTCCTCTCATATCTATCATATCACAATTACCTCGAGCTCACATAACTGATTTAAAAAAAGTATATCTTATCTTTCTCAGCAAACTTTATTTCCAATAACTTGACTTTGATTGTGTTTCTTAGCTCACAAAATAAGTTATCCTTTTCCATAAATATAAAAAGACATTTTGAAAATAGAAAATTGAAGGACAACAATGAAAATCTCAACAACAACAAAAAACCTTCAAAAACGTTCGACCAGTTTTGCGTGTATATCTTCAATATTATTCCCGCCTAAAATTTTTTTTCTTTATCTTCTTCCAATCTCATTTATTCAAAAGCAATCCCCCACTTGCCCGACCCCTGACCTCTGTTCCAACTTTAGACCGAATCTATGGTTGTGTCACTCAACAGTCGAATGAGATACGTCCCTCAGCACCCTGGGTAGAAAAAGACGCCAGCGTCTATATAAAATTGAATTAAAAATGGTCGCACGTCATTTCGACATTTCAACATGGATTACCTCCCTTTGATGAAAGAGAGAAATAGAAAAAATAAATAAATAAAATAAAGTAAAATAAAATAAAAGAATTAAATCATTTCTACGTTCCATCATATTTTTCCCTCCAAATTCACGTGGGAAATACAGAAAATGACGAATCTTTACTGGGGAAAACCGAAAACAACTCTAATTTGAAATAATTAGATTCCAGCTTATGCAAAAATATTCATTCTTTCAATCATTCATATATATATATATATATATATATATATATATATATATATATATATATATGTGTGTGGTGTGTGTGTGTGTGTGTGTGTGTGTGTGTGTGTGTTTGTATGTTCAGGGTAGCGTAGAAGTAATGTCACTAGGCTTAGTAACTCTCAGTTTCTCACATACGTGATTTTCAAACTAACTAATTTGCTTATATATATATATATATATATATATATATATATATATATATTATATATTCTTTGTTGGGGTACCAAGTTTCTTGATACAAGGTGATTCTAGGCTGGTCCTATTCCCTACAAGTAGTTTGTTGTAAAGTTCAGGTTCCGTATAAGAGCTCAATGTTTAATTATTATAAAACAGAGCAAATTTATTTGTGAATAAAAAGGCCTTAAATACCATGACTATCGTGATTTTGGACCATTTCCACTCGTGGGTATCAGATACCCACGAGTGGAAATGGTCCATAATCACGATACCCAGTGATATAGTGTTGGGACCATCATTTAGGAGCTAAGGCTTGGCGTGACCAGCCGATTGATCGGTGGGGGGGAGTTCTTCGACTGACTAGACTAAGTAAGGGACAATGTGGAGTATTAAATGTCAAGGATTATTCAGCTACAAGGATTCCGTCTTTAAGCATCACGGGTGGCCACTCGCGCTCAACAGGTGGCCTCATTAGAGAGTCTTACTAGCCTTCATAGGTGCAGTGGATGTATTCTAAGCAGTGCTTCTCAACCTTTTTCGGCTTTTGGACCATGTTTTATCCAAAAAATTCCCATGGACCAATCCTACTTTTCTTGTGTTGCTGCAAGCGGCTAGCACACGTGTTAAAGTAAGACAATTCATTTTCCGCTGATCATCGACGTGCGCTTAAATAGAGATTTGGGGAGGGTCATTATAAGAAGCGCTAAATTAGTTAATTTTTGTGAAATGGCTAAAACATTTTTGTGGCTTCGAACTCTCTGTGGACCACTAGAAATGTTCTGTGGACCACAGATGGTCCAGATGGACCACGTTGAGAATCACTGTTCTAAAGCACCAGCCACGCATCATTGGTCGTCACCCACGGACAGTAGGTAGAAGTGGACTCTTATCCCTCTGCAGAGATGATGTGAGAGTATTCTACAGCCCCAGTCGAAAGGACGTTCGATGTAAGGTAGAACAGAGGGAAGAAATAATGATCGGGGCGGGGGGGGCTCTTCGACCGATCGACTAGACTAAGTAAGGGACAATGTGGAGTATTAAATGTCAAGGATTATTTAGCTACAAGGATTCCGTCTTTAAGCATCACGGGTCACCACTCGCGCTCAACAGGTGGCCTCATTAGAGAGTCTTACTAGCCTTCGTAGGTGCAGTGGGTGTATTCTAAAGCACCAGCCTCGCATCATTGGTCGTTACCTACGGACAGCAGGTAGAAGTGGGCTCTTATCCCTCTGCCGAGATGCCGTGAGAGTATTCTACAGCCCCAGTAAAGAAGAACTGAGGGAAGAAATAAAGGGGGCGAGGCTCCCGAATGGGGATTTTTTGCGTCCTGTAATATTTGAGTCGAATTGATTTGGGATTAGATATTTCTATCCTGCCAATCACCACGTGGGACGTGTAAATTTGGAAGACATGTCCTGGGTTCCTGAACTGTTTTAGCACCGGTTTAAATGTGCATTTAGCGCAGGAGTCCGTGTAAATTATAAGATCATCGTTTAGCCGTCTCAAGACAGAGAGGGAGTAGAGAGGCGGGAAATCTCGAGGTGGGAGAAGGGGAGGGGATGTTTTTAGAGACAAATTGCGTGTTTTAAAGCGTATGATCAACAAGTAGAAGTTCACTGCAAGTGGAATGATCTAATAGTCTACCCTAATGACTTGCTAGTAGGAGTCTTCATTATGAAGGCGTATTTTGTTTTGTTTTGTTTTGTTTTTCAACTTTAACGGAAGGCGCCCGTCCGCACCTGCGCAGACGTGGCAAGCAACAAGCTAGCAAATGTTGAATCGTATTTTCTCGCTTGCATGACCAAAATCTCGTTAACTGACGAGAACTTATTCTACTTCTTTTTTACCTTTTTTTTTTTACATTTCTATTTTTTTTATCTATCGCTTCTTCTCTTTTCCGTCTTCAAGAATTCGTTAGCCCTAGTCACGTTCCCATTTCGGAGTTTAGATTGGCATCAAAATATAAACAAAATCCTATGTTTTTATTTATTTATTTATGTATTTATTTATTTTAAATTTCTGTATGGGTTTGCCCTTATTTATATTTTCTCGTGGGGATTTTATTGTTAGTTTCAATACTTAAGTCGAGATGATTGCAGAAAAGAGTCGACATTAGATTTGTCCTCTTTGTATCAATTCTACTCTCCTGTTTTCCATAGTTCTTCGCTTTAAGTTTATCACTTTCTCTGAATCTTGAATATTTTCAGACGTTTGCATGATGATGATGATGATGATGATCGTGATTATTATCATCATTATTATTGTTATTGCAGTTATTATTAGGTTATTTCCTAGTTTAGTAACATGATATTACAGGGAGACCCAGAAAAAACAGAACCCAAATTATTTATTCATTTCCCATTAAACCAACCCTAAACACTAACCATAAACCCTAACCCTACCCTCTAGTTGGGTAACATAATATCATAGGATGACCCAGAAAAAACAGAACCCACAAATTTTGTAATAAAGCTGTTGGTGTTTTCCTGATATAGTTATTTACTAAGCTTAACTTAGATATGGCACAAGGCCAGGAGTATGGGGCGCCCAATGAGAATCGAACTCATTAACAATGGTCTGCGAATATTAGCTTGCTAACCATTACACTACGTGAAGCGCCCAGGTGCCCCTGATATAAGGTGTGTGCTAGACGCCCGCTTCTACTTATAGACTCGGCGATAATTATGTGACCATGCTCTTGGCCAATCACTGGTAGTGTTCTGCTACTGATATTGTTATTTATACTGGCTGTTCTGGTCATACCTACGCATAACGCTTTGAACCTTCGTAGACGACGGAACATAGGATTATATCACTGGACCTTTGACACTTTAAGACTGTTTTGATAGCATTTTTAATTCCTTGAGCAAAAATGCTTTTTATTTAGTAGTAGGCAAGCTCTAGAATCATTTTATAGATAAAAATAGATTACAATCGTCGCCATTTTTCGAGAACCCACACCAAATTTGGAAAGGTCAAAATCGACATAATTCCGCCAATTTTTGGAATTGGAAACCCAAATTTTGGGGATTGTCTAACTTTATCATAATCCACACTTGGACAAATATTTCAGAAAAATTGAAGGAGGTGGGTGGCATCACCTGGATGATTTGACATGAAATGACCCGGCTGTGATATAA
>CM042166.1:9599920-9642420 GCA_023376005.1 Doryteuthis pealeii | reverse complement strand
TAATTCTCAGTAATAACAATTGTTTTGAAGTAGAATTGCTCTATGGACCACTAAAATATCACTGTGGACGTCCAATTTGTTCTTTTGTGTGTGGACCACCAGTAATGTTTCATGGGTCCCCAGGGTCCAAGTGGCCCCCAGTTGAGAACCACTGGTCTAAATAAATATAGCTTCAGTCGCAATATTTCTTTAACACACCTTTTGACCCACTCTAGTAATATCCGATGAAATCTAATACAAAAGGTGAGTTTTTTTTCCTTATTTTTTATTCTATTTAAATTTTTAATAAATGACAGTCATAATAAATGTAAACATTTAGGCATCAATGTAACTAAATTGTAGAGAACTGAGAAGTTGAAATGGCAAATTTACTTATTAGTCCAAATTTGTAGAATTCATTACCAAGTCTACTTATATAAAAGAATTATACAATCAGACCGCTATTAATCAGAATTATATATACGCAACGCTCTCCTATAAAAGGGATGGAGCACTCTATGCCGGCCTTTACATACATACAGTTGTGTGTATTAAAACTGTTAAAATCTCCTTCGCATTCTGTGGGTGACAATAGCCTAGCGGTTAACTTGTCCGCCTGATGCTGAAACGACCGTGTTTCTATCCTGGCTGTAGGTAGCTCACAAAATGTCTGGCCACACTGAAGAGACTTGATAAGTCGAAACACGTGTCTGTGAATGACTATATATATATATATATATATAGAGAGAGAGAGAGAGAGAGAGAGAGAGTAAACTACAGACACGTGTTTCGAGGTATCACCTCTCATTAGTGCAGTTATACAATTTTTAGCAGCTGCCTCTGGCCGGGTTCGAGACCCGAATGAACTTACGCTCGCCAAAGCTCTTACCCATACGGCCACAATCAGCTGCCAAGTATAGCAGGCTATTTAATCGCTGTATTTCTAAGCGGAAATGGATTCACTAAGAGTTTTCAAACTTTATAAACAAAGTGAGATTTAGCTTAACGCCGAATACGGTGAATTTGCAATTAAATTCCTCCTAAATAGAGTGCTCAACTGAAATTAGGAGCGTATAATAGAGTAAACTACAGACACGTGTTTCGAGGTATCACCTCTCATCAGTGCAGTTATACAATTTTTAGCAGCTGCCTCTGGCCGGGTTCGATCACTAAAATCATATTAAAAACAAATGAATTCACCAATATAAACACACATATTTTACTAAATTAAAAAACAAATTTTGAATCTTATATTAACAGAATCTTAACTTTTCTTTGCACGAGTCAATAATATTACTTATAAAAATAAAAAATTCTCTTTTTTCAAATATCACTTCCTAAAATATTCTCTAACCGTAACTATAATACAAACATCACTATTCTCTCTTGCTGTGGAGCATCTCTCAAATATTTTTTTAATTCTTTTTTCGGACACTTCAAAATTCTTGGTATTTTGATAGTTTTAACTTCAACTATCAAACATTTTACTCTGATGAAGGCCGTTATTCTTTGTATGCTTAAAGATTTTATAATTTTCTATTAGTATTATTATTTTAGTTTACATTTAAAGTAATAATAAATAGAATACATGTGTACATGAAAAAACTCCTGACCGAAACTCATGTTAGTAAATCTATTTTATCCATTCAACATTTTCTTTCCTTTATTTATTTTTCCTTTCAACATATCGTCGGATTCAATTCCATTTTCAACTTACATACATACACACACACACACACATACACATATATATATATATATATATATATGTGAGTGTGTGTGTGTGTGTGTGTGTGTGTGTGTGTAAATAAATGGAAATTAATCCGACAGAATGAATTTAACATTTTGAAAAAACAATTAGTAATTATTATCTGCTGACAGAATCTGTTTCGAGCGCTTAGTAGAAGGGTCATCATCAACGAGCAAAATATATGAAAGAAAGAAGGGATAAAAAAACCGTTGGAAGAGAATAGGGGTTACAAACACACGCTGGAATGCTTGAATTTTTTAAAATGCGCATACTGTTTCAAAAATAAAATAAATTTTATTTTTAAAAATCAGAAGCATTTTTAATCCAAAAATAAACTCAAAAAGAGTTTGGTGTAAATATATAAAAAAAAGTGTAAGAGATTATCAAAAATGTTCAAAATATAATCCAGCTATTAAGTTATTTACATGTCCACAGCACAATTGAAAGAAGATGTTAAGTTTCAAAAAGTTTGTGGTGTTGGTAAATTTTTTTGTAGTGTTCGTAGAATAATCTTCGAGGTGTAAAAATCCGTATATTTTGTTTTTTCATGAGACAAATGTGTAATTAAATGGAAATTAATCCGACAGAATGAATTTAATATTTTGAAAAAACAATTAGTAATTATTATCTGCTGACAGAATCTGTTTCGACCGCTTAGTAGAAGGGTCATCATCAACGAGCAAAATATATGAAAGAAAGAAGGGATAAAAAACCGTTGGAAGAGAATAGGGGGTACAAACACACGCTGGAATGCTTGAATTTTTTAAAATGCGCATACTGTTTCAAAAATAAATTTTAAAAATTCAAGCATTCCAGCGTGTGTTTGTACCCCCTATTCTCTTCCAACGGTTTTTTATCCCTTCTTTCTTTCATATATTTTGCTCGTTGATGATGACCCTTCTACTAAGCGGTCGAAACAGATTCTGTCAGCAGATAATAATTACTAATTGTTTTTCAAAATGTTAAATTCATATATATATATATATATATATATATATATATATATATATACGTAAAAGATAACAGAATATTTAGATTTTTAATATTATAGCCTATTTTAGGAAGCATAGAAAAATTGTCTAATGCCTCCCATCATCAGATATAAAACGATGATTCCTTTATTATACTTATGTCAGTTGAAAACAGATTTTTTTTAATCTAAATCGTCTGGGCTTTTTTTTCAGCTAAATCTTCTGTTATCTTTTACTGATATAATTTGGTTCTGGAACTCTGACAATGTGCGAACACATTGAACTTTGCAAATTACGACATTTGAAAACCTACTACGTTTCTTCATTTGATCTTTGGTTTATATATATATATATATATATGCAAGTTTGTTTGATTATAATGTTTTTTAAATACAAATTTAACGTCATGACATTACATCACACGAACACAATTCACGTCACATAAACGTTAAACAAGCCACAGTTTTTAAAAAACAATTTTTAGCTTTACATTTCCCATCGCGTGAAAAACGCTTCATATAAACGCTAAAAATTTTGGTTTTTAGCATCTCAACCATTTCACGACTGGTTTTTGACATCTCAACCACTGATCTCATCTGATGATTGGATTACCATGAAACTTTAAGTTATCAGTGTGAAACCATAATATTACCATTGATTATAAATCTGCTCTGCTTTATTAGCATTGAGCACCTTTCCATGCAAATACTTTTCTCCTTTTTTCATTCACTATTCATTATATATTTTATATATATATATATATATATATATATATATATATATATATATATATATATATATATATATGGACACGTCGATTCGAGTTCAATTCCTAGACGAAGCTGTTGGCATTTCCCATAGCGCTAATACCCTTGGGAAAGGTATGGATCCATATATTCTCCCTCCAGCTATGGTTTAAATAGTAGGGCAGACTGGGCCCTTCAGCCTTGGGTAGGTAACCAGTGTAGGAGAGGGATAACTCTAAATAGAAAAACACGAAGTATTCAAAAAAGATGAATTAATTCTTGATGATGAAGTCGACGTTATAACGTTTCGGTTTTAGTAAACCTTCATCAGGACTTGAGATGGAAATAATATTGTTTGAGTGGGGATGATGACTTTTGAAAGACGGGAGAATAGTAGTTGTGTGTGAAGAGTGATTGGAACCGAGTTCAAGCATAAATTCATTTTTTTTTTGGAATACTTCCTTTCAATAGTGTTTTCAAAAAGCAATGGAACAGAACAAAAACGGGATGAAAAAGCAAGGAAGGAAGGAAGGAAGGAAGGAAGGAAGCTACAGGTTAAATTCTCTACGCAACACAAATACACGTGAAAGAAAAAAAATAATGCAGACATGAATGAAGGGAATAAGAGCAAAGGATGTGAGTGAAAGAAATAAAACGAGAGTAGGAAGGAAGGAGGAAATTACAGGTTGATTCTTTCCGCAAACAAAAAAGAAATAATGTAGGTATGAATGAAGGAAAGAAGGAAAAAGATGTGTGAAAAAAAAGAAAGAAAGAAAAATGATACGAAAGGTTATATGAGAAAGAAAGAGGAGAGTGTAAGAAAAAGCTACAGGTTTATTATCTCACTAACATACATACACGTGAAAGAAAAAAGATAACTGGTATGAATGAAATAAAAATTAAAAGAGATGTGAGTGAAAGAAAGAAAAAAAGAAAGAAAGAAAGAAAATATGGCATGAGAAAGGAAGGAATGAAAGATGCTCTGCAAAATAGATTCATGTAAAAGAAAAAGGAAATAATCCAGATAAGCGAACAAAAGAAAGACAGTAGGAGAATAGAAGGAAAGGAGGAAGGGTGAAGCTACTGGTTGAATCTCTCCGCCAAATAGATACACGTGAAGGAAAGAAGGTAAACAGATGCGAGTAAAAGAAAAAAGAAAGAAAATAAGAAAGAAAGAAAGAAAGAAAGAAAGAAAGAAAGAAAATAAGAAAGAAGGAAATAAATAAAAAGAAAGAAAGAAAGAAAGAAAGAAAATAAGAAAGAAGGAAAGAAAATAAGAAAGAAAGAAAGAAAGAAAGAAAGAAAGAAAATAAGAAAGAAGAAAGAAAGAAAGAAGAAAGAAAATAAGAAAGAAAGAAAAAGAAAGAAAAAAGAAGAAAGAAGAAAGAAGAAGAAAGAAAGAAAGAAAGAAAAGAAAGAAAGAAAGAAGAAGAAAGAAGAAAGAAAGAAAGAAAGAAAGAAAAAAGAAAGAAAGAAAGAAAGAAAGAAAGAAAGAAGAAAGAAAGAAAGAAAGAAAGAAAGAAAGAAGAAGAAAGAAATAAGAAAGAAAGAAAGAAAGAAAGAAAGAAAGAAAGAAATAAAGAAAGAAAGAAAGAAAGAAAGAAAGAAAGAAAGAAAATAAGAAAGAAAGAAAGAAAGAAAGAAAGAAAGAAAGAAAGAAAGAAAGAAAGAAAGAAAGAAGAAAGAAAATAAGAAGAAAGAAGAAAGAAAAGAAAGAAAGAAGAAAGAAAGAAAGAAAGAAAGAAAGAAAGAAAGAAGAAGAAAGAAAGAAAGAAAGAAGAAAAAAAAGAAAGAAGAAAGAAAGAAAGAAAGAAAATAAGAAAGAAAGAAAGAAAGAAAGAAAGAAAGAAAGAAAGAAAGAAAGAAAGAAAAAAAGAAAGAAAAAGAAAGAAAGAAAGAAAGAAGAAAAAGAAAGAAAGAAGAAAGAAAGAAATAAGAAAGAAAGAAAGAAAGAAGAAAGAAAGAAAGAAAAAAAAAGAAAAGAAAGAAAGAAAGAAAGAAAGAAAGAAGAAATAAAAAGAAAGAAAGAAAGAAAGAAAGAAGAAAGAAAGAAAGAAAGAAAGAAAGAACGATACAAGAAAGGAAGGGAGGCAGGAATGAAGCTACAGGTTGATTATCACCGTGACATAGATACACGTGAAAGAATAAACGGAACAGATGCGAGTGAAAGAAAGAAAGAAAGAAAGAAAGAAAGAAAGAAAGAAGGGCACGAGAAAGAAAAGAAGAGAAAAAGTAAGGAAGCTACAGGTTGAATCTCTTCGCAACACAGATACACGTGAAAGGGAAAAAAGAAAGAAAGAACGCAGGTATCAGTGAAAAAAGAGAGAAGCAAAGAAACACATAAAGAAGACGGTACGAGAAAGAAAGTAATATAGATACACGTGAAAGAAAGAAGGGGAACAAATGCGAAAGAAAGAAAGAAAGAAAGAAAGAAAGAAAGAAAATAAGAAAGAAAGAAAAAGAAAGAAAGAAAGAAAGAAAAAAGAAAGAACAGTACGAGAAAGAAAAGAAGAGAGGAAGGGAGGAAGCTACAGGTTGATTCTCTCCGTAACAAAATACACGTGAAAATAAGGAGGGAAACGGTGCGAATGAAAGAAAGAAAGAAAGAAGGAAGGGAGGAAAGAAAGAAAGAAAGAAAGAAGGAAAGAAAGAAAGAAAGAAAGAACGATACGAGAAAGGAACGAAGTGAAGAAGGAATGAAGCTACAGGTTGAATCTCTCCGTAACATATATACGTAAAGGAATGAAGGGGACAGATGTGAATGAAAGAAAGAAAGAAAGAAAGGAAGAAGGAAGGAAAGAAGGAAAGAAAATAAGAAAGAAAGAAAGAAAGAAACGATAAAAGAAAGGAAGGAAGAGAGGAAGGAAGCAAGCTACAGGTTGATTGATCTTGAACGTGTTTGTCCTTGGTATGTGATTGCTTTTGCTCCGACGCCACCTCTTCCCACCACTCACCTGTTTGTTGTGTGGAAAAAGCCACCGCCAGAGGGCGTGCTGAACGGGAAAGATGGACGCTGAAGGAAGCTAGTGGGGCGGAAAAAAAGGTATAGGGTGGAGTAAAGGCACACACAATTGTGCGCATGTGCAAGGTGGACGAGGAGCGGGGGGGGGTACACCACGAAAGAAAGACAAGCAGTGTCTGGGTGGAGACAGGGTTTGGATTCCTCTTGCATTGGCGAGTGGGTGGATGAACGGGGGGCGGGGGGTTGTTGGCTGATTCAGATTGTGCCAGTAGGGATCAGTTTTGAAATTGAATCGACCGGATTATTTCCAAAGATTAGTTACAGCTGAAACAAGATTCGCCATCTCAATCAAAGGCACTTGGTGCGTTCGTCAGCCATTTTCTTCGACATCGACATTTTTATTTATTTCTATCTATTTTCCCGCGGTTTTTTCCCGCGGTTTTTTAGCCATTACCATACATGTTCAAAAAGTATCGAATCTGCAGCTTTATTTACCACCAAGATTTTGGTTTGTTTAGTTTTACGGCATATCAACATCGGTGGGTCATTTAATGCCGAGAAAGTTTTGAAATAAATTCATTCTTAATGGATACTCAATTTTTTTATAAACACATTTTCTATTTAATCCATAGATGGGACCCTAACAGATACTACCACACCGGATCAGAGTGGACCAGGGAGCAATGGTGATAATGGCACTCTAGATTCCCCAGACCTCCAAAACTGGGGCCTTGCCATTAGATAGAGTTGAACTTCATTCCCAGGACATGAAGACCCTCCGCCATTGCCTTCTTGCACCCATATGATAAAAAGGGTTGTGGCAATTTGATAAAAGAACAGTTTTTTTTAATTTTGTTTGGGTTTTTTTCGTTTTATGGCATATCAACCTCAGTGGGTCATTTAATGCCGACAAAGTTATTAAATATAGTAATTCTTAATGGATATTCAATTTTTTATGAACACATGTTTCTATTTAACCATAGATGGGTCAGCGTGGACCAGGGAACAAGGGAGAGAAGAGGGAGTAAGAAAAAATATAAGAGGGGAGAGAAGGTAGTTGTAGGCGTGTGCAAAAGTTCTCATCGCATACTAAAGAACAGATAACCACTTGATTGATTTGTTTTGATTTATGGCATATCAACCTCAGTGGGTCATTTAATGCCGACAAAGTTTTGAAATAAATTCATTCTTAATGGATAATACAATTTTGTTTATCAACTCATGTTTTTCTATTTAACCCATAGATGGGGCGTGGTGTATTGGTTAGCAAACAAGTAAGCAAACAAGTCTCACGCAGCCCTGTCGGTTTTCTATTTAACCCATAGAATGGACCAGGGAGCAATGGTGATAAAGGGGCACACCACATTCCCCAGACCTCCAAAACTGGGACCTCACCACCAGATAGAGTTTAACGTTATTCCCAGGACATTAAGACCCTTCGCCATTGCTTTCTTGCACCCAGATCATAAAAAGGGTTGGGTTTTGCCATAGGGGCAATATGATTAAAAAGAAACAAACATTTTTTGTTTGGCTTGGTTTGTTTTGTTTTATGGCATATCAATCTCAGTTGGTCATTTAATGCCGACAAAATTTTAAGATAAATTCATTCTTAATGGATACCCAATTTTTTTATAAACACATTTTTCTATTTAACCCATAGATGGGACCCTAACAGGTACTACCACACCGAGTCAAAGTGGACCAGGGAGCAAGGTCGAAAAGAAGAGGGAGTAAAGAGGAAGAGAAGGTAGTAGTAGTAGTAGGCGTGTAAAATAGTTCTCATCGCATACTAAAGAATAGATAAACACTTGAATAAAATCGTTGGGGTGGCCTAAAGTCGGTATCAGCCTTTTCATTAGCACTAGACCAGGGAGATTGTTTCTGTGTCTGAAGTGGAGCACCACATCTAACATCAGCTCCACACTTTATCGCACAGATCTCTGTGCTACTCATACGCTGAGTAGGCGAGGTCGGTATCGAACTCGGGTCGACGAGTCCATTTCCTACGATTCTAACCATCTACATGAAAATACTTATTTGTTACTTATTCGAACCAGGAACTACAAAAAGAACTACAATGGCTAAATTACAAAAATACTAATAGTACCCTGTACTCGCTTGGTTACCTCATTTCAGGAATGAAGCCGCCTCCTTTTGAAGTACAAGATATGTTTTTACTATATAACGAGTATTTTTTAAGTGGACCCCTTTTTTCGGCATTCATGTCCAAAAGTTAAACTTTGACCCCAACCCCCTGTTAAAATACCCCTATAATTCTTTTGAAATGTATGGAGGCGCGTAGCATAATGGTTAGAATCGTAGGAAATGGAGTCGTCGACCCGAGTTCAAATCCTAGACGAAACTGCTTGTATTTCATATAGCGCTAATACCCTTGGGAGAGGTATGAATCCAACTATACTCCAATAGGGCATACTAGGCTCTTCAACATTGGTAAGGCACCCTGTCTAAAAGGAAAACTCTGAATTCAAGCCTGTTAAACTCCGCTTAAGAAATTGACCTTGTGTCGCATCCTGCTCGTACGGAGGGGTTGTATATATAATATATATATATATATATATATATATATATATATGTATATAATTCTTTTGAAATTGTAAGAATTAGGGACGCCGCAATTCTTTTACTCTTTTTCACCATTTGATCTCCCTTAGTACTTAACTGAGCAAGTTATGAAACAGACCCACCCGTACGAGAAGAGAGCCCATGTTGGTGGGGTTTAATCTACGCTCACTCAATATTTACCACGTACCCCACGTGTACGGGTTAGGCACAGGGCCCTATTAATGTGGGACCACCATGAACGGAAGCTCGTGGGTGGCAGGTGCAAAAATGCGTTGGTTCCTTCGGCATTCCCCCTTAAGAGGGTGCTTCAGGCACCGGGCAATAAACCCAGCTCTGACCCTTTAAATCGGGGCGGGGGCTGGGATCAACGATGTTAATTTATGTGGTCCAGGACCGAAGCCACCGGATCCTCCAGTCGAAACCTTACGCTTACTGTGTCGCCTGCTGAGGGTTGTCCTAGGCATAACACTAAACTTCATCTGATACTCCAGATCTGGGGCCGTATGTCGACGGGGCGGCCTAATGTCAGTATCAGCCAGACAGCGAGGGAGTCTACCATCTTTTCACTAACGCGAGACCAAAGAGATTATTTTAGTGTCTGAGGCAGAGCGCCACACCTACCTACCATCAGCTTCTCACTTTACCACACAGATTCCTGTGCTACTGATACGCTGAGTAGGTGACGGTTGATCAAGCTTTTATTTTATCTGGCCCATGATTCTTATTCGCCGCGCGGGGAGACTAGCCTCAGAGCACATCTAAACTCTTTGACGGCCGAGCTGTATCTCCAAATTAAAATTAATTACAGCACGTGATTGCAGCACGCCTTATTTACAGAAAATATTTCAACAACTGCATCTGATTGAGGATAGTCATACGTGGTTTAACCAAGTCTAAGAGCATTACCAATTTTGTCAAATGATAGATTTTTATCAGTTTCAAGATTGAATGTAACATCAGAAAATTTAACGTCGATACCGAATCTCACCGCATTTTTATTTCCTTCCTGGTTATATCTGTTGTTCTGTTATTGCAACCCTTTAGTATCTTCAAACCATCGTCTCTATACAGGCCAGGGTTTTCTCTGTTGAGGAATTCTCCAATTTTAGAAAATTAATAAATCCCGGTCACATTGCATATTTCTATCTATCGTCGCTCCACAGCGAAACAGTGAAAATATTTATTTTCTTCATCCACACTGCACTGGGATTTAAACACTCATTAGTAATTTTAAATTGTTCCTCGCCTTTCTTTTATTACGGTAATGTCACGCTAAATGCACCGATTTCGCTAGATCATCGGGAGTAAGCAGTGTGGTACTATGCTGGTCACGGGACCAAATGTGGTACTATTATAAACCCACATTGACATCGCGCATACAATTGGTGTGTGAGAGTGAGACTCCAGAGAGAAGAGAGTTCTTCAGCGATAGAGAGATATATTAGAGAGAGATTAGAGACTTACTTAGTGAGGAGATCTTACTTGCTACTTGTTGACATCTTTACTCTTCCAGTTGCCATGTTCCTGTCTAGTTTTCTTCTAGCTGCTTCTTCTTCAGTTCCTCTAAGGGCTTCTGTTGGGCTTTGGTTGTTTAAATTCAATGAATTAACAAGACATTTTTGCTATTTGATCAAGTTTTTATTTTATCTGTATGCCCATCTCACCGCACCAGGAGAGCAGAAATAAGCCTGTTCAATACTTAATCATGTGTTCTCTTAAGTAAAGGCAGATAATGTAAGCAGCCTTGGTCCTTTGTTTATCAAATAACGTGATTCGGCATTGAATAGCCCATAAAGGGTTGATAAGCCGTAAAACAATGCTGATGAATGTGCAGGATCTTGTCATTACTCTCAGGTCCACTCTCACCCGACGTGTTCAGCCCTGTTGTATGGGGCTATAGAATATACTGTCATCACCTCTGTAAAGAAGTAAAAATACCCTTAACGGGCCACCTGTTAGCCGTGGGTAGCGACCCGTGATGCTTAAGAACGTAATCCTGGTGGTTAAACAACTCATGACATGCAACACGCCACTTTGGCCCTTAATTAAACTTGGAGATCAATCGGCTGATCACATCGAGCCCTAGCACCTATAGGATTGCCCCGACCCTATTGCCCTCATGGCAGACTCCCAACCCTTTTTATCATTTAGGAAGCAGTGACTGACGGTCTTAGTGTTCTTTCTGTCCTGGGTATGATGTTAAACTGCATCTAAGGGTGAAGTTCCAATTCTGGAGCTCTTGTGAGTGGGAGTGCCCCTTCATCGCTATTATTCGCAGACCCACTCTGACCTCGAGTGGTAGTACATGTTAGGGTTCCATCAATTGGATTAAATAGATTAAAAGAAATTATTAAAAGGATGTGTTTAATAAGAGTTTGGAAGAAAAGTTGAATTTTTTAGATGAGGCTTGATAATTTGCATTATTTGTATTATCTGGACTATTGGTCTCATTTTTATTTTTATCTACACAACGTTTCGGTCGATGTGCTTTCCGATGTTTCTTGTCGGACTCGGGACAGCAAGTCTCCTCAGGTCTCCAGGACTCTTCTGAGTATTCTAGTTGATTTTAACATTGTCACCATTATTATTATTATTATTATTATTATTATGATCATTTTCACCATCATTATCTTTATCATTATTATCAATATCAATATTAATTATCAATATCAATATTATCATCATCATAATTATTATTATTATTATTATTATTATTTTCACTCCATTGGAGTTTTTCACGCCCGCCTAAGCCGGTGGCTCACTGGAGACTGAGTGACAACAAGTCTCCTCGGGTCTCCAGGACTCTTCTGAGTATTCCAGCCGATCTCAACAATGCTGTATTCTGGATGGTCGCGATTCTTCCTCTGATTTCCAGTTCATCTAGACTTTTTTCTAGACCCTTGGGGGTATTATTATTATTATTATTATTATTATTATTCATCATCATCATCATCATCATCATCATCATCGTTATCATCAACATCATAACCATTGTTATTATTATTATTATTATTATCATCATCATCATCATCATCATCGTTATCATTAACATCATAACCATTGTTATTATTATTATTATTATTATTATCATCATCATCATCATCGTTATCATTAACATCATTGTTATTATTATTATTATTATTATTATTATTATTATCATCATCATCATCATCGTTATCATTAACATCATAACCATTGTTATTATTATTATTATTATTATTATTATTATCATCATCATCATCATCGTTATCATTAACATCATAACCATTGTTATTATTATTATTATTATTATTATCATCATCATCATCATCATCATCATCGTTATCATTAACATCATAACCATTGTTATTATTATTATTATTATTATTATCATCATCATCATCATCATCGTTATCATTAACATCATAACCATTGTTATTATTATTATTATTATTATTATTATCATCATCATCATCATCGTTATCATTAACATCATAACCATTGTTATTATTATTATTATTATTATTATCATCATCATCATCATCATCGTTATCATTAACATCATAACCATTGTTATTATTATTATTATTATTATTATTATTATTATCATTATTATTAGCTATAGTAGTAGCAGTAGTAGTAGTAGTAGTAGTAGTTATTATTATCAATATTATTATTATTATTATCATAATCAATATTAATATGAATTTTATCATCATCATTATTATCATTATCATCATCGTTATCATCATCATCATAATCATTGTTATTATCATTATCATTATTATCATTATTATTAGCTATAGTAGTAGTAGTTATTATTATTATTGATATTAATATCAATATCATCATCATTATTATTATTATTATTATTATTATTATTATTATTATTATTATTATTATTATCTCCGTTTTTAATAAAGAACACCGTAACAATTAATTTAGTATTGTGGTATTTGGCTGATCCGATTCCATCGGAAAGGATATTGCAATGTTTGCCAAAGAACTGGCACATCTTGAAACGAAACTAACGCTGGCTTAATCCCAGGTCAGTCGATTCCGATTGGATTTCGGCCGGTCGCCAACTGCAGTGGAAATAATGTTTGAAGCCTTAAACTGTTCAGTGGTCAACAGGAAAAAGGGATCATTTGAATCAAACAATGGACACTGGTGTTGTTGGCAGCCGATTGGAACCCTGACAGATCATCCTTCGTCGACATTTAGATTTTTGGCGGGAGCTTGTCCCGGCAACAGAAATCGGGGGACGCTGAATCTGGGATCAGGGATCCTGTGCCAGTCTCATCACACACACACACACACACACGCATATATATATATATATATATATATATATATATATATATATAATAAAGATACGTTTTAGTTTATGCTAATTTAAATGATTTATTTGAATCACGGTGGTAAGTACTATATTTAATGCGTTTACTCCCAGTTTCTTTATTCAGATCTTAGCCCTGAAGAACATTAAGCGAAAATTTTAGTAGGTTCGACTGACTCATTAGATTTATCTTTATTATTTTCTCTACTTAGGTATTGAGAACTTTTTACTTATTAGCTTTAGTTTCCTGGCGGTTTTATATGAATATATATATCTTATATATATATATATATATGCATATAAATTGTTTTTTCTTTTGGCCAAAATTTTGTACCAATAGATTATGTTTTGTTGGTACGATTTTCTTGGTCTTTTCTTTTTTCCAAAAACTTTTTTCTCCCCGGTTGATGTTTGGTAGTATATTTTTACAATCAAACTATTTACTGTTTTTTTCTCACCGCGAGGATTTACCAATAAGTTTGGTATATTATATATATATATATATATATATATATATATATATATTATATAATTAAAAAATTATTGATGATTACCCATCTGATGAGAATTGATTTGGGGAGCTTTGTTAAATCAACTTAGATTTATAAAGGCCCCAATTTTGGTCGAAATAAATTTATTATAGAATAACGGTGTTGAGTTTTTCCTTCCTTTCAAAGATAAATATTGCTCTGTATATAATCTAAAAAGATTATTATACATTGAGCTCTCTGTAGTGATTTAAAAATTCACTGTATTTATACATACTGGATCATACAATAATAATACAGTGTGTCTTAGATATCACATATAGAATCATCTCTTACTACCAAGTTTTGGATACCTCACATCTCTCTCTCTCTCTCTCTCTCTCTCTCTCTATATATATATATATATATATATATATATATATATATATATATATATTACATGCATATTCCCACTCTAATTACCGAATTATCTTAACGGAAAAAATAAACAAAAACTCCAAATACTAGAAGCTTTATGCATCAAACAATACAAACCATCCTTAAATAAAATTAATTTTCAATGCAGTACTCACATTTTAAAATGCCTATAAAACTTTTCCTATCCATTATCCTCCTTCCAGCCTCCACATCCATTAATATACTTTGAAAAGAACTGGAACACATCACCCCTGATGATGGCACTTCGATGTGCCGAAAGTACTCGGAACATGAACTTTGGTGAACTAATCTACGAATTCCATCCAAATATAAAAAAAAAGTTGGCCAGAAAGCTTGAAAAGATCACCAATACAATCATTAAACCGGAGACCTGTCTTTTTTTTAATTACACATTTATATATATATACATATATATATATGGTTGTGTGTATATAAGTAGTTTTATGTCTCTATTTCTTTTTCCAAATCCCTCATGACCGGCCATTCTCAAATACTAAGTGTTAAGAGGAGAAAGATAATGGAAAACAAGAGACTGTTTTTTATTAAGATTTAATTCTGTAAAACCGTTGAAAACATCTATTTATTTCTCTATAATTTTTTTAATAAGAATTTAGATGCAGTTCAGTCTGCAAATTTGACAGGCGTTTTAGAATTCCATGAACTATCTAGTGTTGCCAAAAGGAAAATTCTACGTTAAGCTTTATCTGAATTTTAACGATCGCTGCTCGACATTATTGTAAAGCGTTTTTTGTTTGTTTGTTTTTGGGTTTCTTTTTGGTTTTTAGCTTTGTTTTTTTTTTTTTGTTTTTTTTTAATCTGACAGAGAAGAACGCTGGAGTTGAGTAGGAGATGGGACCTTCTTGTTGGGTTCGATAGTTAAGTATTGGCCACCGGCACCAATAATGGTCGAAGTTTCTAGTCGGGTCTGGAGCCAAGATTTCAAGAGATACAGCTGCTGATTACTCAATTGATTGACGCAGCACAATCTTCTGGAACATTTTTTTCTCATCATTTGGCTTTTTACCATCCGAAGCTAAGCTGAATAAAAATGATTTTTTTTCTTTTGTTTGTTTGGCCGATTATATATATATATATATATATTATATATATATATATATATATGGGTGTGTGTGTGTGTGTGTGTGTATATGTATTATATATAATATATATATATGTATATATATATATATATATATATATATATATATATATATATATCCAGCTGTGGAGCGTTCTTAAATGATTTTTTTAAATTCTTTTTTCGAACACTTCAAAATTCTCTGTATTTTGACCGTTTTAACTTTAAATATTAAACATTTTACCCTGCAGAAGGCCGTTTCTCTCTGTATACTTAAATACTTTATAATTTTCTATTATTATTTTATTTTATACTTGCAAATATATGCACCCTCCGGGTGCAAGTATTTAGGTTTTAAGGTAATGAAATATCGTATTAAATTAGAAAGTCTAATAAGAAGGCAGATAAAAAGATATGTAACAGAGTGGGGGTATAATAGAAAAATAGAAATGAAACTTACTCTTCCATCACTCCCGTCTTTCATTGCTGAATTTTACGTATTTAACAATTTAGTTAAATTAGGAAATAAAGAATAAATTGACAGTTATTTTTTCTTGTTAATGGATTTCATTTAAGATTCATTGAAGAGATTTTTACTTATATTCATTAAAATAAACCAAACAATTAGAAATCAATAATACTAAGCACACATTTAATAAAATCACATTTTTAATATCAATATGCAAATTAGCCTTCCCATTCACACTGCAAACCGCTATTTTTGTATATATAAATACAATTGCATGATTTGTATGTAGATATGGACAACACTAATAAAAAGGTGAAGCAATTTTATTAATAATTCAGATTTAAATATAAATAAAATCATGGAGAATGTGATGTAAATAACTATGTTAATTGTGACTCGATTAGTAATATAGTTTCGGTTACAGACATAAAAACACACAATCTCCATTATAATAAGATTTGAAATAATAATAAATAGAATACATGTGTATATGAACAAACTCATGGCCGAAATACGTGTTAGTAACTCAAATTAAATCAGTTTTATCCATTCAACATTTTCTTTCCTTTGTTTATTTATCCTTTCAACACACACACTCACACACATACATATATATATATATATATATATATATATATATAGAGAGAGAAGAGAGAGAGAGAGAGAGAGGGGGTAGAGATAAATACCGTGAGTTATATAATAAATGATATACCAACATAAAATGATCAGTATATGTATACGCTAGGTTAAAAGCCTCCCGATAATGCGGCAATTAAGTTAGCTTCTACCGAGGTCTTTTAATTGGAGCGTCGACACAATAACAACACTTCATGCACTGAGTGCATATAACTTTTTATTAAACTTAAATAATATTTTTCAAACAATTAATAAATTTCATCAAAACAATGATATACTTTGTCTATTTGGAACTTATTGCAAAACTGCATGATAAACAATATTTTTGTTTTTTCCCATTCGGGGTCGATAGAAATAACTTGCGATGTATATTGCTACTTTAAGCGATAAGCAACAATTCAAAACAGAACTCAAAATTGATTGCGGCATTTAAGTATTCCATTAATATTTAATTGGTTAAATCGAACTTAACAGACCTAAATTCCACCATCGTATGTCACCTAGCCGAAAGGATAAATACCAAAAATCAAGGAATTAACCGAATTTAATGAAATTTTCAGAGTTGATATCTTATTATAATGGAGATTGTGGGTTTGTCTGTCTGTAACCGAAACTATATTACTAATCAAGTCACAATTCCTTTTGTTATTTACATCACATTCTCCATGATTTTAGTTTTAATTTAAACTTCAATTATTAATAAAATTGTTTTACATCATTAAGACTGTTGACCATAATACAAACTATTAACATGCAATTGTATTTATATATACAACAAAATAGTGGTTTACAGTGTGAATGGGAAGGCTAATTTGCATATTGATCTTAAAAATTTGATTTTAATAAATATATGCTTAGTATTATGGATTTCTAATTGTTTGGTTTTATCTTTTTGAATATGAGTAAAGATCTCGGGGATAAATCTTAAAAGAAATCCATTAACAAGAAGAAATAACTGTAAATTTATTCCTTACTTCCTATTTTAACTAAAGAGTTAAATTAGGAAAATTTACCAATGATAGACGGGAGTAATGGTAAATGATGGAAGAGTTAGTTTCGAAGTTGTTCCAATTTTCAATCATACCCCCTCTGTTCCAAATCTTTTTATCTGAATACTTATTCAGTTTCATTAGCCTTTCTAATTTAATATGATATTTTATTATATTAAAACTTAAATACTTGCACCCGGAGGGTGCATATATTTGCTAGTATTTATAAATAATATATATAATTTTTCAGGTCAGTTAACTTTGAACCACGTATCTTTGAGAATCTATGTTTCGTCTCAAAGATACGTGGTTCAAAGTTAACTGACCTGAAAAAATGTAAAAGTTTTTTTAATAAAATAACTAGTGCATTATATTCATTGTTTATTAATATATTGACACTGAAAATTTCATTAAAGTCCCTCATTTCATACTCATTCTCATTATTTTTCTTTCTCATTCCTTTTCTCAATTTCTTTCATTCTCATTCCTTTTTATTTTTCATTCTTAATCTTTGTCATTTCTTTTCTCATTCTTTCTCATTGTTCTTTTTCTCCTTTTTTTCCTGACTCTTTTTACTTTTTTATCCCTTTTTTCTTTCTTTTTTCTTTTTTTTCTTTCTTTTTTCTTTCTTTTTTACTTCTAATAATTTTCCTTCTTTCATTTTTCTCTTTTGTGTTTTATGTCTTCCTTTTTCTTTCACGTTTCGATTTTTCTATTTCTTCTTCTTCCCTCTCCTTTCTTTTTTCCTTCTTTTTTTCATCTTGTTTTACATTATTTTTAACTTTCTCCCTTTTAACCCTTCTTTTTTATTATTATTTTTCTATTCTTATCATCTATTTCACCTATTACTCTTTCTTCCTTCTTTTTCTCGCTCTCTTTTTATTTGTATTTAATTATTTCTTCCCAACCTTGCATTTCATTTTTTTTTTACGCTTACCTATTTTTTTTATTTATCTTGTTAGTTCTTTTCCCCTCTTTTCCTTCTTTTCTTTCTTTCTTCTTTTATTCTCTTTTTTTTTGTGTTTGTATTTAATTATTTCTTCTCGTCCTTTTATCTTTCATTCTTTTATCTTTCTATCTTTCTTTTTTCACATTTACTCATATTTTTTTTCATTTATCTAGTTAATTCTTCTTTTTGTTCTTTATTTCTTTCTTCCTTCTTTTATTCTCTTTTTTTGTGTTTGTATTTAATTATTTCTTCTCAGCCTTGTATTTCCTTTTATCTCTCTTTTTTATGTTTACTCATTTTTTTTTTATCTAGGACTTTTCTTCTTTTTTTATTTCATTTTATTTGTTTAGGTCTTTTCCCCTCTTTTTCTTCTTTTCTTTCTTTCTGCCTTTTTTTCTTCTCTTTTTTTTCTTTCTTTCTTTTTTTTGTATTCAATCATTTCTTCTCGTCCTTGTATTTCATTTTATCTTTCTGTCTTTTTACGTTTACCCATTTTTTTTATTTAGTTAGTTAGTTCTTTTCCTCTCTTTTCCTTCTTTTCTTTCTTTTTTCTTCTCCCCCCCCCTCTCTCTCTCTCTCTCTCTCTCTCTCTCTCTCTCTCTCTCTCTCTCTCTGTATTTAATTATTTCTTCCTATTATCGTATTTCGTTTTATCTTTCTTTTTTTTAACGTTTCCCCATTTTTTAATTTATATATTTAGTTCTTTTCCCCCTTCTTTTTTCCTTTCTTTCTTTCTTTCTTTTTTTTCATTTCATTTATTTTATTGTTTGTTTTTCCCTTCATTTTTTTTCGATCTTATTCTCATATGTCAACTTCTAAACAGAACTGTCTTCGAGATAAGACTCTATTTACATATTGATAGAAAACCTTTTTATTTTATTTTTTTTATTATTCTTAGAAAACGAGTCACTGTCTTTTGTGAAACAGCTTTCAAAATTCTATCAAAATTAAAAAAGAAAAAAATTCAACTTTTTTTTTTATTCTCGTATTCAATTTTGCAAATACAAGGATATTTCAAATAAGAATTTTATTTTTAATTATTTTTCAATCAATTATTGGCATCAAAATGGAAACTCACTTTTGAGCAACGGTTGTGAGCACACAAAATGGCTTCGCCAGACCGGGTTTGATATCAGACGAAGGGCTTTTAGTCTTCTTTCTTAGTTTAATGGCATATCAACATTTGTGAGTTATTTAATGCCAAAGCCATCCTATTAGTAATATTGGTACTATTTAAACCAAGGGTTTCCGGCCAGGGTTGCTCGCATCCCTTGGGTGTGTGAGCATCATTCCAGGGGGGTGCGAGTAGCATCTATTTAAACTAAAGCTGGGGGATGAGGGGATTCATACCTTCTCAATGTTGAGTAATTTCATGTCAAATCAGGCCATGACACCACTCCACCTTCAATTTTTCTGAAATTTTGTCCAAATGTGGATTATAATAAAGCTAGACAGTTCCCAAAATGTCAGCTTCCAATTTAAAAAATTGGTAGTGTTTATTTACTTATTTTATTATTATTATTATTAAAAAAACAAGTCAGTCTTGGTGTAAGAGCTTTCAAAATTCTATCAAAATCAAAAAGGGGGGAAAAATTAAACTTTTTTTTTCTCAGATTCAATTTTGCAAAACAAGGATATTTCAACCCAGAATGTTATTCTTAATTATTTTTATAATAACAAACAGCTCAACAAGACAATATGGCGACCGACGAAATAGAAAAATAGTAACAAGTAAGAGCCCTCATCAGCATCATCATCATCATCATCATCTTTTCACTTCCTCTCTCTCTCTCTCTCTCTCTCTCTCTCTCTCTCTCTCTCTCTCTCTCACACACACACACACACACACACACACACACACACACGATTATATACCCGGTATTGAGTGGGTATACACATGCCTGTTTTTGTTAAAAAGCATTGCAATACGGTTTTTCTTCTTGTCCTGAGATTAAAAAAAAAACTTAGTCATTTCTGGTCTCTTATGAGAAATACTGAATACGCTATTACGCTTACATTTGAGGTAATACCATTGAGAAGGTAAAAATCCCCTCATACCCCAGTTTATGTTTAAATAGTACCACTATCACTAAAAGGATGGCTTTGGCATTAAATAACCCACGAATGTTGATATGCCATTAAACTAAGAAAGCAGACTAAAAGTCCTCCGTCTGATATCAAACCCGGTCTGCCGAAGCCATTTTTCTTGCTCACAACCGTTGCTCAAATAAGAGCAATATTTTTCGAACCAATTTTGCTCAGATTTTGTGTCTGAGTAGAATCCTAGGTGAAAAAACTGTGTTAGAATTCTTATAACCATGGTAGGGTTAACCCAAGTCCGTAGATTTCCACTGTGATATATATTAGTCCCAATCTGTAGTATTTTCTTGTACATCCTCGTATGCAGTTTACTTGTATTCCAAAATTCTTGTTGGCAGAAGGTTCAATTAGCAATTGATTTGAGGTCAACAACCAACGATCTTAAATGCTTTCTGTGTTGATCTCTTATTGGCCAATTTTTATTTATCAAAATGGAAATTCACATTTGAGCAACGGTTGTGAGTACAGAAAAAGGCTTCGGCAGACCGGGTTTGGTATCAGGCGAAGGCCTTTTAGTCTGCTTTCTTAATTTAATGGCATATCAACATTCGTGGGTTATTTAATGCCATTCTTCTAGTGATAGTGAGACTATTCAAACTAGGGGTTCCCGGACAGGGGATCTCGCATGTTCTGGGTGTGTGAGCATCATTCCTGGGGGGGGGGGCGAGAAGCGTCCGTTCAAATTTAGATTTTTTTCTTTTGTAATCAATATAAAAGTAATTTAAATAAATGAATTAAATAAATAAAAGTAATTCAAACATTAATGTCTGATTTTTGTTAACATATATTATATTTAGAGAGTGAAATATATATGATCTTTTGATAAAACGGTAGTATGAATTCACAGTCTATATTTTTTATTAAATTAAAGGGGTGCGAGGTCATAGAAAAAGGTTGGGAACCAAAGCTGGAGGAAGAGGGGATTCATACCTTCTCAATGGTATTAGCTCAAAAGTGAACATAATAGCCTATTTAGTATTTCTCATAAGAGACTAGAAAGGTCTCATTTTTTTTATTTCAGACCATGAAGGACAAGAGGAAAAATCACATTTCAAAGCTTTTCAACAAATACAGGCATCCGTATCAACCGAACTTGCTTTGGGTTTTTTTCTCAGATGAGAAAGATTTCTGCTAGGATCAGATGCGAACTCACAGAACAACCGTTGACTTTTTCTGTTTATTTGTTTGTTTTGTTTTACGGCATATCAACCAAAGTTTTTGAAAGATTCATTACGATAGTTTGAAAAACAATTTTTAACTCAATTTTTTGTAAACAAATTTTCTATTTAACCCATAGATGGGACCCTAACAGGTACTACCAGTCCGAGTCAGAGAGGACCTGAGAGTAATAGGGATGAAGGCGTGCTCCACATTCCCCAGATTTCCAGAACTGGAATCTCACCATCAGATAGAGTTTAATTTCCTTCTCAGAACATGAAGACCCTCAGCCACCGCGTTCTAGCACCCATATGATAAAAATGGTTGGGGCTTGCCATGAGGGACAATCATATCGGTGCTAGGGATTGACGTGACCAGTCGATTGATTGGACCCACCTAGCCTAAATAAGGACCAAAGTGGAGTGTTGCATATTATGGACTGCTCATCCACCAGGTTCTATCTTTAAGCATCACGTGCCGCCACCCACGGCCAACAGGTGGCCCCATTTGGTGGTAGGGGGTCTTACTCCTCTGCAGAAGTGCAGTCTGTGTATTCTAAAGCCCCAGCCGACAGGGCTGACTTTTTCTGTCTCCACAAGCTCTTGTACATATTTGATTGTCCGGATTATATTACTCTTATGGCAAAACCTTAACCATTTTTATCATATACTAGCAAATATATGCACCCTCCGGGTGCAAGTATTTAAGTTTTAATATAATAAAATATCATGTTAAATTAGAAAGGCTAATGAAACTGAATAAGAATTCAGATAAAAAATATTTGGAACAGGGGGGGTATAATCGGAAAATAGAACAACTTTGAAACTAACTGTTCCACCATTTCCCCTTACTCCCGTCTTTCAGTGGTAAATTTCCCTAATTTAACTATTTAGTTAAAATAGGAAGTAAAGAATAATATTACAGTTATTTCTTTATGTTAATAGATTTCTGTTAAGATTTATCACCGAGATTTTTGCTCATATTATTAAGATAAAACCAAACAATTAGAAATCAATAATACTAAGCATATATTTATCAAAATCAAATTTTTTAAGATCAATATGCAAATTAGCCTTCCCATTCACACTGTAAACCGCTATTTCGTTGAATATATAAATATAATTGCATGATATTAGTATGTAGATATTGTTAACAATCTTAATGAAGTAAAACAATTTTACTAATAATTGAGGTTTAAATAAAAAATAAAATCATGGAGAATGTGTGTAAATAACAAAGGGAATTGTGACTTGTATAGTAATATAGTTTCGGTTACAGACAGACAAACCCACAATCTCCATTATAATAAGATGTACAAGAAGGAATACCATATAAGAACAGATACTACACTTTGATCCTAGCCAAGAGGCCGAGAAGAATAGTATATTGTGTTTTGGGTATGACACTAAACTTCATCTAGTGGTCAAGTAAATTGTGGAGTAAATGAATTTTTTAAAAATGTGTTTGAAAATAATTCAATATCCAAGAATGAAACAAACAACATATCTTCGGCATAAAATATCCCAACAAGAGTTGACGTGCCGTAAAATCCAACAAAACCAACTAACAACTGACCGGAGTAATAGTTTCAATTTTTTGTTAAATATAACTATTTCAACATTATTAGATTTGGTTTCTTTGTTTAATGACATATCAAGTTTTGTGGGTTATGAAATTACAATGCATTCTTGTAGAAAAACAGTGAATGTACTATTTAATCCAATATATATATATATATTTCCAACGGAAAAGCTGAGAGGTACGCGAACACTAAATTGCCTTACAATCTAAGTCTTAAAATCCAATGTTTATTAATATATATATATATATATATATATATATATATATATATATATATATATATATGAGAGAGAGGTATCTAAAACTTGGTAGTAAGGGATGATACTATATGTGATTTCTAAGATATACTGTATTATTATTGTATGATCCAGTAAGTATAAATAAAGTGAATCTTTAAATCCCTAAAGAGGTCAATGTATAATAAACTTTTTAGATTATATACAGAGCAATATATATATATATATATATATATATATATATATATATATATATATATATATATTATATATATATATATGAGTGTGTTTGTGTCTGTGAGGTTTGAAAAATGCATAGGCGAGAAAATGTCAGTAACTTAGCGCGGTTGATACCATGAACACGCTACTCTAACTTATTATATACATCATCATAGGAGTACTATTTATTTATAAACATAGCAGTCTATATTAGCAATATCGATAATATATATATATATATATATATATATATATATATATATATATATATATATATATATATTGATCTTGCATTGAAAAAATCAGAAATCATCAATAACGTAGAAAGGGTTGATTTTATGCCTATTTTGATAACATTTTTGGATTTCTCAGACCTAAAAACTTCTATAAACCAATTTTTAGGAGATGGGGAGCTCTAGAACAGATTTTATAGACAAAAATAGATTACAAAATGTCGCCATTCCCCCCTACGCCCCACACTCAAATTTTTTGAGTTTAAAATCGACATAATTGGTGAATATTTGAAAATTGGAAGCTGAAATTTGGGGGGATTGTTTAGCTTTAACCTAGTCTACACCTGTACAAAAATTCAGAAAAATTGAAGGGGCGGGTGACATAGCCTTGATGATTTGACATGGAATTACGCATATATATAATATATATATATATATATATATATATATATATATATATATATAAGTAAAGTCGACGGGGCAGCCTAAAGTCGGTATCAGCCAGTCAGCGAGGGAGTCTATCCCCTTTTCAATAGCGCTAGACCAAGGAGATTGTTTTAGCATCTGAGGTGGTGCGCCACACCTACCATCAGCTCCCTACTTTACCGCACAGATCCCTGTGCTACTCATACGCTGAGTTGGCGGGGACCGGTATCGAACTAGCAACCTTGTGGCTTCTAGCCGAACGCTCGCTCTCTCTCTCTCTCTCTCTCTCTCTCTCTATATATATATATATATATATATATATATATATATATATATGTATAATATATATATATATATATATATAATATATAAAAATTGACTCACTATGTAAGGTTCTAGAGTTGTAATCAACAGGTTTATTTTATTTTCTCAAAAGGTAAATTTCACAACTTGATATTAATAGTGATTAATAGAGATTTTTTGTTCAACTCAATTCTGTTAGCTGTTAACTTCCTAATACAATTGCCTTAATAAGTAGTAAATATTCTAGTCAAGTATTTACAATTTTTATTCATTTATTTAAGAGAAATAATCCGTGAAAGACGACAAGCTAATGCGAATGTCAGAATATTGAGACATATGACGAACCCCCCGCCTCCGAGGATTATTTCGGTTCGAATGATAAAAAAAAAAATCAACAAAAAAAAATAAAAAAAATCTCATCTTACCAAAATGGCGGCAAAATTTTTCAAAAAACAAAAAAAAATGCAGCAGGAGCAGCAACAACAACAACAACAACAGCTCGGGCTGTGATTCATCAGTTTATCTGAGATTAGCAACAATCCGATTAAATGACAATCATTTCGCGCCAAATTACGGCGCATGCGTCTGTCAGCTTCAGAAGGCGGGAAAAATGTGCGCATTCAGATATTGGGCCAGCGCTAAAAGGAGCGGGAGATTGTGTTTTCTTTCTTGCTGTAAGGTGGAAAGGAGACACTTTATAAGGTTTTGTCCAATAACCGAAAGGCAGACAGGAGTGTCGATAATATACATTTATATTTATATCTTAATGCATAGGGTATTCCGTCCCGTCATTCATGTGTAAGTTGTTTCATAGAGAATTGGACAGACAGACTCACAGAAACATAGAAAGAGAAGAGGGGGGGTTGAAGAGGTAGAAAAAAGCTTTATCGATTTTAAGCATATAACATATGCTTCACATACACATTTTTACGTACCTATCATTCACGTAAATATGAATAAGGCGGAATAGATAAGATAGGACTTCGACATGGATAGATAGATAGATAAATAGATAAATAGATAGATAAAGACAGAGTGAGAGAAAAAAGATACAATCGATAGATAGATAGATAGATACTTACATACTTTCAAATGAACTGACATAGATAGATAGATAGATAGATAGATAGATAGATTATTGTTTGGTATAGATACATGGATAGACAAATACTGAGTGAGAAAAAAGATCGATAGATAGATAGATAGATAGATAGATACATACATACATACATACATACATACAAATTAACAAACTGACATAGATAGATAGATAGATAGATAGATGCATGCATACATACATACAATCATACATACAAATAATCAAACTGACACACACACACACACACACACATATATATATATATATATATATATATAATATAATAATATATATATATATATATATATAGAGAGAGAGAGAGAGAGAGAGAGAGAGATGAAGTGTCATAGATCGATTGATAGATAGATAGATAACTATCTAGATTAATTTTTTTAACATCAATGATTCCGAAAAAAAACCCGATACAACAAAAAATTTAAATAAAAACAGAATTTAATAACACTATTTGTTATTAAAATTCATTTGGTTATTTATCGTTATAAAAGATCTACTTCAATGACAATGTATTTAACTTCGTTTGGAATATATATATATATATATATATATATATATATATATATATATATATATATATATATATATATATATCAAACGTGTTGGTACACCCTTGCGGAAGAAAAAAAAAACGGCAAATAGTTTGATTGTAAAAATATACTACCAAAACATTACCGGGGAACAAAATTTTGAAAATAAGAAAAGACCAAGTTAGTCGTACCAACCGAAAATAATCGGTTGATACTATAATACTTGGCCAAAAGAAAAAACAATTTATATATATATATATATATATATATATATATATATATATATATATATGAAAAATAT
Organism: Doryteuthis pealeii; assembly: GCA_023376005.1. NCBI lineage: Eukaryota > Metazoa > Mollusca > Cephalopoda > Myopsida > Loliginidae > Doryteuthis > Doryteuthis pealeii. Next base: position 9,615,863 of record CM042166.1, on the reverse strand, counting down.
ATATTCATACAAAAACCGCTAGGATATACTAAAGTTAATAAGTAAAGAGTGCTCAATACCTAAGTAGAGCAAATAATAAAGATAAACCTAATGAGTCAGATATACTTACTAAAAGTTTCGCTTAGTGCTAATCAGGGCTAAGATCTGACTTAACCCTGAAGAGCAATAAGCGAAACTTTTAGTAGGTATATCTGACTCATTATGTTTATATATATATACATATATAAGAGAGTTTTATAATTTGCTTGAAGCATTGTGTATATATTGGTTAGGAGGTTGATTTAGAAGGCTATCACAATGTAGGTGTAAAGAAAAAATAATAATACGGTAACAATGGTGTTGTGTGTTAACCTGTATTTAATTCTTGAATTTTCGAGATAATATCTCTTTTTCAAAAGATCACTGCATTGTGATAGCCTCCTAAATCAACCTCCTAACCAATATATATATATGTATGGACAATTTATTTATTTATTTATTACAAAACTCAATGTACGTCTAGTACATAGCGGTACACACGACGGGGATCGAAATCTCTTCTCTAAATTGCTACTAACGTCCTTCGAGACCAGTCCATTCATCGCCCCACGACGTTCGTGATAATGGCTTGACCAAGTCTAGGAGAGTGGCATACCGTCGTGATGCAATGGTTTGCAAGTTAATCTCACAGATCTATTACTACTGAGTAGTGAGTTCGATCATCGCTGAATGCCCCATACAACCTTGTGCCCCATCCTACCCATGAAGCCTGGGACAAAGTCACAGTAGTGGATGACCCGATGAGGATCGACCACCTTATGATACATAATTCGTGGGAAGCCTAAGAATTATCTCTGTAAATGTAGTTAGATTTTGAATTAAAATTCGTTGAATTTCAAAATCGGAGCGGGTTATATTATCGATACGTGATGACCTTTAGTTAACTTATAGGCTTCCGCCAATAGGAAAACGTAAGAATAGAAATTAAGTTTAATTACATTTTGGCCGTTAGTCAAACGGACTAGACGTAACGTTCGTCTGTCCTAATATGCCAACTTCTCATCGCGCGGTTGAAAACCTTTTTGGGCTTCGGGTTTTTAATAAAGAATAAAGATGTCTTGTAAAACAATAAAATCATTTTTTTAACACATTTATTCAAAACTCATATTCTGATCTATTTAGATGGGACGCTGACATACTACCACTCCGAGTCAAAGTGAACCAGGGAGTAATGGCTATGAAAGAGTACTCCACACTCCCCAGAGGCCCAGAATTGGGATTTCACAACTAGATACAGTATAACGTCATACCCAGGATACTAAGGTCAATGATGATGAGGCTTGGAGGTTTTCCATAAGATCATTAGGGTAGGGATAATCATATAAGTGCTTGAGCTTAACTGATTGGTCGGAGAGAGCCTTTCCGATCAACTGTCTTGCCAAGGAAGAGCCAAAGTGGAGTGTTGCATGTCATGAACTGCTCAGCCACCAATATTCCATCCCATGTCACCACCCACGGGTGCAGTGGACGTATTCTACAGCCACAGCCGACAAGGCGATATTTATTCTGGATAAAATTTCAGAAGTATAGAAAAATCATTTTTTAAAGTGAATTTTGAACTATTCCATCATACAGGCAAAAAATACCAAGAAAGTTTGGTGCAGACGTGGGGAAAACTTGGAAGCAAATATTTGGTTTGGTTCAGTTTGTTTTGTTTTACGGCATATCAACCTCAATGGGTCATTTAATGCCGACAGTGTTTTGAAATAAATTAATTCTTAATGGATACTCAATTTCTTTTATAAACACATTTTACTATTTAACCCATTGATTGGACCCTAACAGGTACTTCTACTCCGGCTCAGAGGGGACCAGGGAGCAATGCCGATGAAGGGGTGCTCCACATTACCCAGACTTCTAGAACGGGAAGCTCATCATCAGATAGAGTTTAATGTTATACCCAGGACATGAAGACCTCATCCACCACCTAGCACCCATATGATAAAAAGGGTTGGGGCTTGTCATAAGGGCAATAGAGTTGTGACAATCATATAGGTGCTACGGCTTGACGTGACTAGTCGATTGATCAGAGGAGGCCACTCCGACCAACCGTATAGTCCAAGTAAGGGCCAGAGTGGAGTGTTACATGTCATGAACTGCCTAGCCACCTGGGTTCTATCCTTACGCATCACGGGTCGCCACCCACGGCCAACAGGTAGCCCCATTTGGGGAGTCTTACCCCTCTGCAGAGATGCAGTCAGCGTATTCTACAGCCACAGCTGACAAGGCGAGATTTATTCTGGGTCAGATTTGAGAAGTATAGAAAGATTGTTTTTAACTCTACTTTAAGCCGCTCTTCCACCACTGCGATTCTACCGTAAACCGCTGACAGCTGCTCCCGCACGAGTCACTTATTTACACTGAAAGAATCACTACGTGACAACCCCCTGTCATATTTATTTGAATAGAATGAGTTCTGAGCTGAATAGATAATGAACACCTGGTTCCATCCTTACGCATCGTAGGTCGTCACCCACGGCCAACAGTTGGCCCCTTGGAAGAGTCTTACCTCTCTGCTGAGGTGAAGTCTGCGTATTCAACAGCCACAGCCGACAAGGCGAGATTTGTTCTGGGTAAGATTTGAGAAGTATAAAAAGATCGTTTTAACTCTAAGCCGCTCTCCGAGTCACTTATTTACACCGAAAAATCCCTATGTGAAACCCCCTGCCATCTTTATTTGAATAGAATGAGTTCTGAGGTGAATAGATAGTGAACTTTGAAATATTACATCTCACAGATAAAAAATACCTTGAAAATTTGGTACAGCCATGAGGTGAATTTGGTAGGCAAAGAGTTAAGCTGCTCACAGCAGTTCTCCCACTAGTGTGATCCTACCATAAATTAGTTTATTACAATTGAGCAGAAAGGCCCAGATTACAGTAATAATAGGACTTTATTTGAATAGAATGAGTTCTGGGGTGAATAGATAGTGAACTTTGGAATATTCCATCTTACAGGTAAAAAAAAAAAACTATAAAGTAACCTATAAAAACCTGATATAACCTATAAAAATAACCTATAAAATAACTATAAAATACCTAGAAAATTGGGTGCAGACCTAGGGAAAATTTGGAAGCAAAGAGTTGATTTAATACATTATTTTGCTGGGATTTAAAATTCAGAACCAGATAATAGGAATAAAATTGGTTCTTCTTGCGCTGTGTTCCTATTTTGAACCCTCCAAAACCAAAGAAGGAATTGAACGGTCAATATGAATAACTTACAGACCCATTCTGATTGGACGTGACGCATTGCTGTTAGCCAATCGGATAGTCGATTAAGTGTACCGTGTAAATGTGTCCATAGGTAAGGAAAGTTTATGCATATTGTTGATGAGGTGCGTTTCGCGAAGGATATGGGGGGGAGGGGCAGAGAAAGAAGGGGGGGTCGTTGATAACGTATAGCAAGTAATGAGATGTCGATATGTAAGGGGTAAGCTGGTTTGGCAGAAGAGACTATCCGGGGCTAAAGGGGTTAACACCGGGCAGAAGGGAGCGCCCAGAATTGTTTAAATGAGATGAAATTGGTGTGAAATGGGGAGGGGGTAAAGAGTTATACATGAATAAAAGAAACGAGGGGTAGGAGGAGGATATGGGATAGAAGGGGAAATAATAGGGAGGGGAGGAAGCATAGATGATAAGAGAGAGGGGGAGGTGTGAGTGTCGAAATATTGGAAGGGGTGAAGTAATAGCAGATGAATTATAATAGTTACTAAACTGTAAAGATGATTGGTCATTAAGATTCGTGGCTGGGGAAAGGAAAGAAAGAAAGAAAAAGAAAGAAGAAAGAAAGAAAGAAAGAAATAAGAAATGGGTGGAGAAATAACAGAAGAATTTTGAGGAATAGGAAGAGGTTAAATAATAAGAGAGAAAATGTGGGAGTTACTAAGCGAAAATGTGGTTGCTAAATAGGATAGAGATAGAGATTGACAAAAAAAAAGAAAGAAAGAAAGAAAAAAGAAGACGGGGTTGGAGAAAGAACAGTGAGTTTCGAGTAATGGGAAGAGGTTAAATAATAAGAGAGAAAAGGTGGGAGTTACTAAGCAAAAAAGTGGTTGATAGATAAGATAGAGGTTGATAAAAATAAAGAAAGAAAGATCGAAAGAAAGAAGAACGAAAGAAAGAAAAAAAGAAAGAAAAAAGAAAGAAGACGGGGGTGGAGAAATAACAGAGAGTTTTGAGGACTAGAAAGAGGTTAAATAATAAGAGAGAAAAGGTGGGAGTTACTAAGCGAAAATGTGGTTGATAGGTTGACAAAAAGAAAGAAAGAAAGAAAGAAAGAAGATGAGGGTGGAGAAATAACAGAGTTTCGAAAAATGGGAGGAGGTTAAATAATAAGAGAGAAAAGTTACTAAGCGAAAATATGGTTGATGAATAAGATAGAGGTCGACAAAAAGAAAGAAAAAAGAAAGAAAAGAAAGAAAGAAAGAAAGAAAGAAAGAAGACGGGGGTGGAGAAATAACAGAGAGTTTTGAGGAATAGAAAGAGGTTAAATAATAAGAGAGAAAAGATGGGAGTTACTAGCCCAAAATGTGGTCCGTAAATAAAATGGAGATTGTCGAAAGAAAGAAAGAAAGAAAGAAAGAAAGAACTAAACAATGGGGACTATCCTCGTCTCTCGTACAGAGGTGGGATAAAAAATTTTCATGTTTGAACACCTTGTGTAAAAAAACTCTGAAAAATCAACTACGCAAAAATGTAAATGTACATGTATGATAAAAAGGGTTGGGGCAATCATATAGGTGCTAGGGCTTGACATGACCAGCCGATTGATCAAAGGGGTCTCTCCGACCACCCTTCTAGCCTAAGTAAGAGTCTAAGTTGAGTGTTACATTTCATAGACTGCTCATCCACTAGGATTTCGCATCACGGGTCACCACACATGGCCAACAGGTGGCTCTATTGGGGTGGGGTATTACCCCTCTGCAGAGATGCAGTCGGTGTATTCTAAAGCCCCAGCCGACAGGGCTGTGCGAGACTTGTCTGCGAACCAATACACCACGCCCCATCTATGGGTTAAATAGAAAAACATGAGTTCATAAACAAAATTGTATTATGCATTAAGAATGAATTTATTTCACAACTTTGTCGGCATTAAATGACCCACTGAGGTTGATATGCCGTAAAACAAACCAAACCAAGTACACCACGCGTGGTGCCTAGGCATAGAGTATGTAAACAATAATTTGAGATTATGTTGGACGCCAGCCCAAAGTAATTCGATAATTCAACAGTATGTTTAAGATTTATAGATATTGGGTTATTTTTCATAAACAATCTAAAAAAGATTACGCATCTTGTAAACAGTTATAGATTCAACTAATTATTCTTAATACAAATAATTTGTACACTGTTGTACGCTTTCAAGTATCACTATCTAGTACTAATCATTTTTAAACATATCTATTTGATCTATAGATGGGACCCTAAGAGGTAATACCACTTAGGATCAGAGTTAACATGTGGTAATGGCGATTGAAGGGTGACACTAAGGTGCGCAAAAAATCTTTTAAGAAATAACAACACAAAAATGTAAATATGAACGTAAATGAACACAATTCTCTAACCTCTAGACATTAAACTAACCTGAATGGGTTGTGTAAAGTTTTTAAATGCAATCCTTGGCCAGTTGAAAAAGGGCTTAAAGAAAGTCCTATGTTATGGAATCCTTTGGTAAGCGTATAAGTCCTATCCTGCGTATTGGTAAAGGTCCAGTGATTTAATCCTATGTCTATCGTCAAAGAATATCACAGTAATTATGACCAGTAGGGTCGGTTATGTATTGTATCAGCCTCAGAGTACAGCCAGTGATTGGCCAAGGAACAGATCACATAATCTTGCCAAGTCTATAAGTATGGGCGGGGATCTAGCACACACCTTATATACAAAAATTTCTCAACAGGTTGACATGCTGTTAAAATCAATCAATCAATCAACGTACAATGAACGTGATTCCCTAACATCTAGGCATGAAATAAACTAGACGGGTTGGCATGTCGTTAAAATCAATCTAAGGCAGAGTTTTTCAACCTTTTTCATCTCATGGTACAGTTAGCTGGGCAATAAATTGATCGAGGTACACCATCAGTATATGAACATATAATTATTTTATCATTTAGATTTTAAAAGAAAAGGAATAGTGAAAATGTGCTACAAGTGTAAAAGAAAACAAAAAATATTAAAGTAATAGAATAAAAATACAAAAGGATGATCAACCGTCCTCAACACTCACGGCACACACCATGGAAGTTTACGGTACACTAGTGTGGCGCGGCACAACGGTTGAAAAAGTCTGATCTAAGGGGTAAATCTACATTTCCCCAGAGTTCCAGAACTAAAACCACCCGATCGGATACAGTTTAGGTTTATTCCTAGGACACCTCTTTTGGGGCAAGAAGTCTTAATCCTCTGCAAGAAATAAAGTCGACGGACACAACTTCACGGCAAATAGATAGATAGATAGATAGATAGATAGATAGATATAAACTGACTGTACCTAACTGGTACAACCAATTTGATTCAGATTGGACTACGGATTAAAGGCAGTGAATGTGTGAATCAATCCCCCAAAACTGGATTCTCAACAATTTAGGATTATACCCAGCACGCCTTTTTTTTAATTTATTTATATTATCATTATTATCATTAGGGTCGGGTTAGCTCAGTTGGTAGAGTGTTCGGTTAGAAACTACAAGGTTCCTAGTTTAATACCGGCCCTCGCCAAATCCGCGTCTGAGTAGCACATGGATATGTACGGTAAAGTAAGTAGCTGATGGTTGGTGTGACGCTCCACCTCAGACGCAAAAACAATTTCCTTTGTCTAACGCTAGAGAAAAGGGGATTGACTCCCTCGCTGATTGGCTGATACCGACTTTAGGCCACCCCGACCACTTATTTGTAATTATTTATTTTTATTACATTCTTCTTTTTTTTTTGTTACAGGGTTCTTACTGCTCAACAGGTGATACAGTGTGCATATTCTTTGCCCCATCGACAGAGAGGAAAATATCCTGACTTTTAAGCACGAAGAACTCTTATTGCATATTCTCTTTTTATAGAATAATTATATCAACACTATTATTATGTCTGGATCTATGTCTAATACAATACCCCTTCATTACCATTACCCAACAGTCCACTCTGACCCAAAGTGGTTTGGTTTGGTTTCTTTGCTTAATGACATAGCAACCTTCGTGTGTTATTTAATTCCAAAGCCACCCTTGTACCAGTACAAAAGGGACACTATCTAATCCATAGCCCGAGAGAATAAGGATGTTCATTATAGAAATGAATACAATATGGAAACCTATAATTAAAAAGGCTAGATTAGATATTTTTAATCATACATAAGTGAATAGATATATATATTCTAGGCAAAACAAGACATTAGGTTTATAAGTTCCCAAAATTCACACCGGATTGTCCAACTGGACACATTGTGCATAAGGGAGTTAGGTTAAGACAGTTCTAAGTGACAGTTATCTCTAGACTGTAGGTTAAATCCTGACCAGGGTCAGCAGTAACATAGAATAATAATTAACACAGCTTAACACCTGTACCCCAGCTATGGTTAGCGGAATGAGAACAGGATACCTCCGTGGACTGTATAAAAGGTTAGGTGATGGCTCCCGATTACGACAAGAAGGTCACCGAGTCCGAAACGAAGGTTTCCGAGTCCGAGAAAGTTCCCGAGTCCGACAAGAAATACCTGAAGATGGTCAGAGGGCAGATCGGCCAAAACGTTGTACACATAACAATGAAGAGGAGAACAATAGTCCTGATAATACTAATTCCTTATATTAGCTCAAAAGTGAACGTAATATCGCAAGTGGGTTCGAACTTCTTACTACGGTATTGCAGTTCTGCATGTTAACCATCACGCTACGGAGATCTCTCCAGCTGCATTTAACTAAATAAATCACATATTTCAATAAGTGCACAAGATCCAAAATAATGGCTGCGTCAACTGTACTCAGAACGCATATCAATATACTGTATATCCTCCTTGGGCATAATAATCTTGCATACTAGCCAGTACGCAACTACGTCAGAAGATAACGAAGATTAAAACTTTTATCTGTATGTCTACTAACCCCGAGCATACACTTAGTGAACTTGTTGTATACTCAACATCGGGTACATAATCGAGAGAGGAAACTCGGGTGATAGAGAGACAGAGAGACAGAGAGAGTCAGACAGACAGACAGACATAAATTAGAGACTTACTTGGTTATTGCTTCTGATTTGTCTGGTCGTCATCTTATCGTCTAGTTATTGTTTTCTAACTAAGGACTTCTTCTGAGCTAATTTTAGTCATTGGATTTAATTAAATTCACAAGACTTTTTTTCTTGATAAAGATCTTATTTAGACTATCCCGTGTTCTTATTCGCCGCGCGGATTAGAGTCGACCTCAGCGGTGACACGTCTGTCTTGCCTCAATGTCCGGTCGAAACTAATTCTCTAAACTAACTAATCACGTGACGCGCGAGATTCACGCCTCTAGGGGTCAAGGTTACCAAAAGTCCTGGTAATTTCTCGCTACAGGGTCTGTCAACATTTTATGCTACCACATAAATTGTAACACAGTTTAAAAACAGGCGTTGTCCTTCAAGGTGTTGCCATTCTATTTTTCGTCCATATACATATATATAAAGTTTTTAGAAAAAAAAAACAAGAAAATAAATCAAAGACTGACATTTGGAAAGCCGACGTTAAAGCGTTTCGGTTTTAATTAAACCATCAAGAGCTCAACTGGGTTAGTAATCACGAATCATATGAAAATTATTTCTAACAATATATTGATACACACAAAGTTAATTAAAATTATTTTACACTAGTTTATTAATACATGAAGTTAATTAGAATTGTTAGTAATAATTAATTGATATAGATGGAGTTAATGAAAATTAGTTCTAACAATGCATTAATACACAAGAGTTGGAATTTGATAGCCCAGAACGGTTGATATGCCATTAAAAATCAACCTATCAGCAACTATGTGGAACTTATTTGTATTAGATAAAAAGTAATTGATATATATATTTACCAACTCCTCCGCACGAGCAGGATGCGACACAAGGTCAATTTCTTAAGCGGAGTTTAACAGGTTTGAATTCAGAGTTTTCCTTCTCCTAGACTGGTTACCTAGCCATGGTTAAAGAACCCAGTCTGCCCTGCTATTTACCCATAGCTGGAGGGAGAGTAGGATTCATACCTTTCCTAATGGTATTAGCGCTAAGTGAAATGCAATTACCATGTCCAGGATTTGAACTCGGGGCGACGAGTCCATATTCCAGGACTTTAACCATTACACCACGCGCTTCCTTAAGTTAAGTAAGTAAAAAGTAATTGATATAAAGTAAAAAAGTAAAGTCGTCGGGGTGGCCTAAAGTCGGTATCAGACAGACAGCGAGGGAGTCTATCCCCTTTTCACGAGCGCTAGACCAAGGAGATTATTTTAGCGTCTGGGTAGTGCGCCACATCTACCATCAGCTTCTTACTTTACCGCACAGATCCCTGTGCTACTCATACGCTGAGTTGGCGAGGGCCGGTGTCGAACATCAGAACCTTGTGATTCCTAGTCGAACGCTCTACCGACTGAGCTAAACCGGCCCAATAATTGATATAGACAAGTAAAAAGTCCAATTTTTTAAAAAATGCAACGGAACATAACCTATGTAGGTATTTACCCATCCTGTTTGACACGTGTAGGATGTGACACAAGGTCACAAATGTGAGGTGTGCAAATTACATCGAACTCCTTAATAATGTTAGTTCCTTGACTTACGGGTTTAATTCGTTCCGCTCGTAACTCAATTGCCTCGTATATCAAATCCCTCACTGAAATAAACTAAAACTACATCAATCCGTAACTCAATTCCCTCGTATATCAAATCAATTTTCTGAAATAAACTAAAACTACATTAATCCGTAACTCAATTGCCTCGTATAAAATCAATTTTCCTCACTGAAATAAACTAAAACTACATTAATCCGTAACTCAATTGCCTCGTATATCAAATCAAACTTTCCTCACTGAAATAAACTAAAACTACATCAATCGTAACTCAATTCCCTCGTATATCAAATCAATTTTCCTCACTGAAATAAACTAAAACTACATTAATCCGTAACTCAATTGCCTCGTATATCAATCAATTTTCCTCACTGAAATAAACTAAAACTACATTAATCCGTAACTCAATTGCCGTATATCAAATCAAATTTCCTCACTGAAATAAACTAAAACTACATCAATCCGTAACTCAATTCCTCGTATATCAAATCAATTTCCTCACTGAAATAAACTAAAACTACATTAATCCGTAACTCAATTGCCTCGTATATCAAATCAATTTTCCTCACTGAAATAAACTAAAACTACATTAATCCGTAACTCAATTGCCTCGTATATCAAATCAATTTTCCTCACTGAAATAAACTAAAACTACATTAATCCGTAACTCAATTGCCTCGTATATCAAATCAATTTTCCTCACTGAAATAACTCAAACTACATTAATCCGTAACTCAATTGCCTCGTATCAAATCAATTTTCCTCACTGAAATAAACTAAAACTACATTAATCCGTAACTCAATTGCTCGTATATCAAATCAATTTTCCTCACTGAAATAAACTAAAACTACATTAATCCGTACTCAATTTCGTATATCAAATCAATTTTCCTCACTGAAATAAACTAAACTACATTAATCCTAACTCAATTCCTCGTATATCAAATCAATTTCCTCATTGAAATAAACTACTTAATCCGTAATCCTACAAAAAACACTAATTTTTTTGTTATTTTTTTGTTTAAATGAGAAAAATATCCCTGTATTGCATACGACAACATAATAAAATAAATGGTAATGTATAATGTGCAGTAATATGTTTTAATCTTTATTTTTTTCATAAATTATTTTTTTCTTTGGTGGTAATAAATTCGGGAACTTAAATGGTTTTAGTGAACTTATTAACATAAGCATATCTGAAGCTCACTCGTACCTCACATTTTAACTCTCAACACAAAACAAAAAATCGATCGAGTGATAGCCCGTAACTCGGAAAACTTATAAATTGGAGAACTCGTTAGTCACAGTACCACTGGCACATTTCTATTTGCCACAATAACTTTGTAAACTTGAATATTCTTAGTGAACTTAACATAGGCGTATCTGAAGGTCGCTTGTACCTCAAATTTTAGCTCTCAGCACAAAGCAAAAAAAAATCAATAACTTAGGAAGTTCGTGAGTTGGGGCAGTCGTAAGTCAAGGTACCACTGTATTTTATAAACCGTAATATGTTTAATAATGTTATTGATAAAATACATTTGATACATCCCAACGAGTGATTCAGAAATATATTGCTGAGTCAGCAATGCCTCATCTAACCTCGGGATTATCGTGACGTCTTGATAATCGATAATCCAGCCCATTGGTTAATTCGATCTTAGCCTGGAAAGTTTGAAGCTTTCTACGAACATATGATCTCGTAATCAGTGACACTGGAAACAGGTTGGTTGGTTTGATTTTACGGCATGTCAACCTTATTGGGTTATCTTATAGTTCAGTTGGTCGAGCCTTGTGCTTCCTGTTCGATAGCGGCCCAAGCCAACTCTGTGTTTGATTAGCACAACGGTAAAGTGAGAAGCTGGTGGTAGGTGTGGTGCTCCGTCTCAGACCCAAAAACTATTTCCTTGGTCTAGCGATAGTGAAAAGGGGATATACTCTCTCGCTGTCTAGTTGATACCGACTTTAGGCCACCTCGGTGACTTTACTTTTTATTTTATGCTAATGACATATTGTTTAGTCATTTTTTATAGGAATTCAAAATCTATTTGTTAAACTCAATTCTTATTTTAATAAGAAAAATAATACTGCATTGTATACTAGCAGCGGCTACCCGGCGTCGCCTGGGTAAAGGGGGATTTTTTAAGTTGGTCCCGCATATCTATTATTACTGAATGTTGAATCCTCGTGGGATGCCCCATTTAAATCCCCATGTAAAAAAAAATAGACCTTGCATTGATCCAGCTCCTCTGAAAAGAAATGTTAATGTCTACTATCTAAAATATTAAATGAAAAAAAATCCCTGCTGTTATCATTTAAATTTTATTTTTTAATCATCTTCACGAGTATAAATCAAATCTGTATTATTTTTGCTCAAAAACCAAGCCCTGGTGATATTTAATGTGTATATATATTTACTTTGTCGTTAATTGTTTTATTTTCAAAGTTTCCTTCGGACTGGTATTTTTATTTGGGGGTAATAAATTTGGGAATCTAAATGTTTTTAGTGAACTTATTAACATAAGCGTATCTGAATTTTTTTAAACATATTTTTCCTATTTAACCCGTAGACGGGATACCATTCCGGAGAGGCCCCCTCCCATCAATCGGCTGGTCACATAAAGCCATAGAACCTATATGATAGTCCCAATCCTATTGCCTTAAGGCAAGCCCCAACCCTTTTTATCATATGGGTGCTAGAAAAAATATTGTGTTTAAAAATATTTTTTAAACTATCGCTACGAATCATTCAAAATTTTGCCGGCATTAAATACCCACCCTGGTTGATATGCCGTAAAACAAAACAAACTACCACTCCGGGTTAGAGTGGACCTGGGATTAATGGCGTTGTAGGGGTACTCCATAATTCCCAGAGCTCCAAATTGGAACTTCACCATTAGATGCAGTTTAACGTCATACCCATGACACTTTTCTTTCTTATAAATGAATTTATAATAATGAGCCTCACTAACCTAGCATAATTTGGTTGCCATTATACATTTTGAGTAAAAGAGTAAAAAAAATATCAAACAGATCTATTTAACCCTTAGATGAAACCCTAGTAGGTACAACCCCTCTGGATGATCAGAATGGCAATGAAGGGGTTCTCCACACTCCCAGAGCTTAAGAATTGGAACCTCACCATTCATATCCAGAACACTTTTCTTTCTTATAAATGAATTTATAATAATGAGCCTCACTAACCTAGCATAATTTGGTTGCCATAATAAATGTTGAATAAAAGAGTAGAAAAAATACTTAAAATATCTATTTGACCCTTAGATGAGACCCTAGTAGGTAGAACCCCTCTGGGATCAGAGTGGACCTGGGCATAATGGCACATAATCCACACTCCCTAGAGTTCCAAAATTGGAACTTTACCATTAGATTTCGTTTAACTTCATACCCAGGACACTGCAACAGGTTAATGAAAAAATGGATAAATAGATGAATAAACAAACAAGGTGAGTATTGCTAACGTAACAGAAGAAGAAAATTTGATATGATGAAAATATTGAATGAAAAAGAACAATGAATGAAAAAGGAAAGAAATTCAAAAAGGAAAAAAAAGAAAGAGAAATAACAAAGTACAAGAATGGTATAATGTAAAGGAATGAATCAGAAACAGGTAAGTGAGTGGGGGAGTGGTTGTGCGGTGATGTGATGGTGGATGGGCGAACTAACCACAGGGTCTATTACGATCTTTTCCAGTGATATTTGAATGAGTCATCCGATGGAGTGCTACTATCTTCCGATCAGAGCGAGTCCCCTAGCCCAAACCAGTCTCACACACTTAAAGCCGTACACCCCCCCCCAGACCCCACCCCCCGAAAACACCCTCCCTCTTTCTCTATTCCATCTCTCTCTCTCTCCGTCCACACCTCTCATACCTTTTCTTGCTCCGCAACACGGGACGCCCTTCGTCCCAACCCCGTACAAATCCTTCGTTCAGCGTTCGATTGTGTGCCCCCCCCCCCTTCTCGTGTCAATCACTTTTTTTTTGCGTTCTACGCCATTACTGTCGCTTCGCCTGCCTTGTGTCCAACAGGTTTTATCGCAAAGTAAACATTTCTCTAATTGCAAATCGCTATAATGACTTCGAGCGTGCATATGAAAGATCTCAATCATCCATCCTTTTACACGTAGCGTTTTTCAACGCCATATTTCTACTGTCCTCTTCTTCTTCTTCCCAAAATGGCGCCCAACGACACCCCCAGCCACAAAATTTGAAATGACATCAGCTCAAACTCTTCTTCATTTGATATCTTGTTGAAATTTTTATTTTCTATTAAATTCTTTATCCACCTATAATCTCCATATCAACATATTGTATATATATATATATATATATATATATATATATATAATTTATATATATATATAAATTTATATATATATAGAGAGAGAGAGATGATAATATATATGAATAATTATATATGTATATTATGTATATATGTGAATAATATATTTATGAATCATTTATATATATATATATATATATATATATATATATATATATATACACACAAATATATATATATATATATATATATATATATGTATGTATGTATATGCATTTATGTATGTAGTCGCCTTCATGAATAACGGGATCATTATGAAATGTATAATGTATTGAAATAAAAGAAAGAAATGAGGAAAAAGAGAGGGAAAAAAAGAAGAAATGTATAATGATAATACAGATATTGTGAGAAATAAATAAATAAATAAATAAATAAATAAAGAAAGAAAGAAAGAAAGAAAGAAAGAAAGGAAAGAAAGAAAGGAATATGGAAGGAAAGAAAGAGGAGGAAAAAGATAATATGCATGAAAGTTTAAAGAGGTAGAAAGAAAGAAAGAATGAATGAAAGAAAGAAAGAAAGAAAGAAAGAAAGAAGGGAGGAAAGAAATAAGAGGAAAAAGATAATATGCATGAAAGTTTAAAGACGTAGAAAGAAGGAAAGAAAGAAAGAAAGAAAGAAAGAAAGAAAGAAAGAAAGGGTAATTTCAGAGAGAGAAGTACAATGCGAAAATAAGTTTTTATGAGAAAATGAAAGAGAGAAAATAGCCATAATGTGAAAGAAAGAAAAAAATCACGTAAGAAAATAAGAAAGAATAGCAACAGTTAGAAAGAGAGATACACCGAGAAAGAAAGAAATATATTGTGAAAAAGGAATGAGAAAAGGGAAAGAAAACATGTTAAAATGAGAAAGAAAGTAAGAATGAAAAAGAATAAGTTCGGTGAAAAAGAGCGGTATAATAAGAACGAAAGAAACGCTGAAAAAAGAGAACGAAAGTTGTAATGAAAAAAAAGGAATGAAATATGTCTCAATGAAAAAGAAAGAGAAAATTCATATTAATAAAATATGAAAGAAAAAGAATAAGTTTTAGTAAGAGAAAATGAAAGTAGAAAGAAAAAAATAATATTGAAAAAGAAAGAAACAGGACAAACAAACGAATGCACGAAAGAAAGAAGAAAAAGAAAGAAAGAAGAAAGAAGGTAAGAAGAATTAAGAAAGAAAGGAAGAAAGAAGGAAAGAAGGAAAGAAAAAATTAATAGTAGAAAGAAAATGCTAAAATGAGAAATGAATGAAGAAAGAAGGGGAAAAAAGAAAGATCTAACGTGAAATAAGTAAACCGACTATATAGAGGGATGAAGGATGAACAATATAGCGAAAGAGGACACAGCTGTTAGGGTAGCGAACACATAAAGACAACGGTGCTTTGCAACCATCAGTTTCTCATCTATACGATTTTTAAACCAAAAATTATCTTGAAAAGCGCATAGGCGAGAAACTAACAGTAACCAAGCACCATAGACCTAGGTACCCAAACTCAGATATATATGCTCTATCAATGACATTGAGTACTCTTTACTTATAAATATAACAAACTATATATGTATATATATATATATGTGTGTGTGTGTGTGTGTGTGTGTGTGTGTGTGTGTGTGTGTGTGTGTGTAAAATGGAATTGGAATTGAATCGACGATATGAGGAAGAATGACTAAAGAAATGAAAGAATAGAATGGATAATAAAAGATGAATTTAATTGATTAATTGAGGAATTTAATTGATTAAATTCATCTTTTATTATCCATTCTGTACTTTC
>CM042166.1:9592420-9594920 GCA_023376005.1 Doryteuthis pealeii | reverse complement strand
TCTCCCTTTTGAACCCTTTGGAACATCCCTCCCCTAACTTACGCGTTGGATTATTGACCTGTTAGCGAAATAGATGAACGTCACCATCGTCAATCTGTTCTGTCAGTGTTCCGCCTGTCAATGCATTCAACAACCTTGCCCCTGTCACTCATTGCTAATAAGTGAAACCAGATAAAATTAAAAATTGTGTATGCTGCGTTAGACAAGACACACCGATACTGACTCAATGTAAACATCGTCTCGCTTAACATCAATATATATATACTAGCAAAACTACCCGGTCTATGACCGTACTATATATAAATATTGGACCATAAATATGCGAGAGATTCCGAGCTGAACGGCTTAGACTCCGATTTTGTTCACTAAAATTAAACTAAACTGCTGGTATAGCTATAACAGAAAACAGACAGCGAACAATATCTTATTATCAGCAGCAGCTGGTATACGGACAGTTCTGCAAATCGATTGATTTTGGTTTAATTAATTAATTAATCAGTAAAAATCAATAACCAAATTTGGTGTGTTTCTTAGAAGGATATTAAGGTCTATGCAAGATTTCAAATCTGAGTGACCTCTCGTTTTGGAGTTATACGTCGACACGTACATGCCATACTTCCTTTTATATATATAGATATATACTAGCGGGATTCGTGGAATTTCTACGAACCGAAACAAAAATCAAGAGCAGTTATTTAAGTTAGAAATGATGATTTGCAATTTCATCTATACATATATAAAAGGCAGTTGTGTGTATACGTATGTCCGGAGGAAACTTCGAAAATAAAACAATTAACGACAAAGTAAATATATATACACATTAAATATCACCAGGGCTTGGTTTTTGAGCAAAAATAATGAAGGTTTGATTTATATTTGTGAAGATAAATAAAAAAAATAGAATTTAAATGACAGCAGCATAGAATTTCTTTTGCATTTCATATTCTAAATAGTAGACACTAAATTTTCTTTTCAGAATTGCTGGATCAACGCAAGGTCTTCTTTTTACATAAGGATTTTAATGGGGCATACTGCGAGGATCTAATTTGGGTTTCAGTAATAATGGATTTGCTATCCCTTACCCAGGCGATGCCGGGTCGCCACTTCTAGCTACATATAAATTCTACTGTTGCCTTTGCAATGAATAATAAAAGAACGAGTGTAATGACATGAGAAACATTTTAAACTATTGAATATACATACATATTTTTATTTCTCGGAATTTTTTAGGTGAGGCTTGATAATTAATATTATTTGGATTATTCGGACTATTCCAATTGGACACATGACATAGTGGATAAAGGAGTTAGATTAAGACAGTTTTAAGTGACAGTTATCTCTAGACTGCAGGTTCAATCTTACCCTACCAAGTTTAAAGAGCCCAATGTGCCCTACTGTTTACCTATAGCTGGAGGGAAAATAATTGGATGCATACCTTTCCCAAAATTATTAGCCATATATGAAATGCAAACTCGGGTCACTGTGTCCATTTCCTACGATGATAACCATTACACTAGGAGTACCTCCAAAATTAATATAAGCAAAATTGGGACTTGTGAAATACAAGATTAGTAAAATTTCTAAATCAAAGAAGGTTGTGCTGTTTCGCATGTCAATTGTATAAATTACCATTTTCAGTATTATTTGGATTATTCGGACTATTGTCCTCATCTTCATTATTATCTTTACAACGTTTCAGCCGTCTGCTCTCCGGTCTTCTTCAGGTATTTCTTGTCGAACTATGGAACTTTCTCAGACTCGGGAACTTTCTTTTCTGTGTTTTATCTGTATTTCCTCAATGTTTAATAACACACACACACACACTCACAAATATATATATATATATATATATATATATATATATATATATATATGGGAGAATGTGTGTTTAATTGAAGTCGAACCTAATTTATGAAAGTTAATTAATTAATAATTAATTAATTAGGCGGGATTACCTATTTAAATTTAAGGCTAAACAAATCGAGAAAAATCAATCTCTGTAGGTACATTTCGGCCTATTAGGCCTCATCAGCAGAGCTATAGATACAAAGACCGCCCCGTGTGCGATTCGAAACCTGATTGTCAAGCTGACTGTCAAGCGTCTTCTCACCACACCAAACGGACTTAGCAGATTTCTTCGTTTTGTTAAGGAGTAGGTATTTATATTCCTCTTAAGTGACCTCTACACGAACTTATGAGAAGTAAACAAACAGACGATGTTTGTGATATGGCTATTTTCAGCCGACAATATATATATATATATATATATATATATATATATATGTGTGTGTGTGTGTGTGTGTGTGTGTGTGTGTGTGAGTGAGTTTATAATTGTTTTTATTTTGGAAAATGTTTTTGATTGTTTTCGTGTAGTAAGTAACTGTCTTAATACCTATCTTTTTTAGGTTTCTATTTATTTTATCAGTGATAGGATTATTGAGAAATATGATGTACCTATCAGAATCATTATTGTTGTAATGTTGTGTGTTATTAGGAGATA
>CM042166.1:9567420-9587420 GCA_023376005.1 Doryteuthis pealeii | reverse complement strand
TGCAAGTATTTAAGTTTTGATATAATAAAATTAAAATATCATATTAAATTAGAAAGGCTAATGAAACTGACTAAGAATGCAGATAAAAAAATCTGCAACAGAGGGGGTATAATCGAAAAATAGAACAACTTTGAAACTAACTATTCCATCATTTTTCATTACTCCCCTCTTTCATTGGTAAATTTTCCTAATTTAAATATTTAGTTAAAATAGGAAGTAAAGGATAATATTACAGTTATTTCTTCTTGTAAATAAATTTTTTTAAGATTTATCCACGAGATTTTTGTTTATATTTCTTAAGATAAAACCAAACAATTAGAAATCAATAATACCAAGCACATATTTATTAAAATAAAATTTTAAATATCAATATGCAAATTAGCCTTCTCGTTCAAACTATAAACCGCTATTTTGTTGTATATATAAAAACAATTGCATGTTATTAGTACATAGATATGGTCAACAATATTAATAATGTAAAACAATTTTATTAATAACTGAAGGTTTAAAAGAATGAAATCATGGAGAATTTGACGTAAATAATTAAGGGAATTGTGACTTGAGTAGTAATATAGTTTCGGTTATAGACAGAAAAACACACAATCTCCATTATAATAAGATATATATATATATATATATATATATATATATATATTATTGCTAATATAGTTTGCTATCTATACTTATATAAAGGACGGTTGCTGTATATGTATTCCGGAGAAAATAAAACAATTAGCGACGAAGTAAATATATAAACATTCACTATCACTAGAGATTGCTTTTTGAGCAAAATAACAAAGATTTCATTTATAATCACGAAGATATTCAAATAAATAGAATTTGAATAATAAGAGATAAGTAATTTATTGGTGGTGTTCATGATTAAAAGATAAACAAATCAATTATGGGATACCAAAACAATCAATGACTTGGGGGTGCAACGACGGGTAGCTGTTTCTAGTATTTAAATAAAGGAAGCTCAATATCATTGGTAGAGCATAGATATCTAAATTAGGGTTGCATAGACACAAATTCAACGGCCTTTGGTAACTGTCAGTTTCTCGTCTGTGCAAATATCAAATCTAACCCAACTACTGGAGAGATGTTTGGGATTATCACTTACAAAGTTTAGCTTAGTTTGACACAATACCAGAAATGGGCCACACAGTGAGTATCGAACTCAGTAACTATGGTCTGCTAGCCTAGCCTGCAAATCATCATACGACACGTGTGATCAGAGATGGGTGCATTTGATTTGTCTATTCTGAGAGAATCAGGTGTCTCGAAATTCTGTTATTACAACAAAAGAAAGCGTGTCTTATGTCTGAAAGCGTACTAAAATGATGCAAATGTGTCATCTGGTGAGTCTGGTATTCTGATTGGTTAATTCCCGAGTAGGAAGGCCACATATGGTCAATATAAAGCAATCTGTTTTCGACATTTAGACAGCAAAAGCAAAGGCAGCCATTCCTTTTTGGAAGCCTCCCCTGAACATGTATACTGTTTGTGCCCTTATTCTTTTTTTCAGTCCCTCCAAATTCACTCTTCTTCCTCCTCCTTGTTTTTCTTCTTTCAGACTCCTAACCGTTCTATCAACCTTTTCCTTTCTCTTTCCCTTCACTGTTTCCATTTCTTCTTCTTCTTCTTCTTCTTCTTCTTCTTCTTCTTCTTCTTCTTCTTCTTCTTTCAATGTTTCCATTCTTCTTCTTCTTAGCCGTTACTAACCCTCTTATTTTACTTTCTCCTTGGTCTCTTCGTTTTCCTCCTCATTCACTCTTCTTCTGCTTCTTCTTCTTCTTATTATTATTATTATTATTATTATTATTATTGCCCGTTCTTGCATCCTCTTCTCTTTCCTTCTCCTTCATTGTTCTCCATTCTTCGACTTCTCTTCTTTTTCTTCGTCTTCATCTTTCAACCCCATAACCATTATTTTGCTATCCGTTATCCTATTCCTTCGCCATTTCCAATCTTCTTCTTCTTCTTCTTCTTCTTCTTCTTCTTCTTCTTCTTCTTCTTCTTCTTCTTCTTCTATCCGTTCTTTCAGCCTCTTCTTTTTTCCCATCATTCTTCACATTCTTCTTCATTGTCCCACCTCTTCTTTCTCTTTTGTCCTAGTTTCATTTCGTCTTCTTTCTTCTCTTTTTATCCCTCTCTCTCTCTCTTTCTCTTCTTTCTCTCTCTCTCTTTCTCTCTCTCTCTCTCTCTCTCTCTCCTCTCTCTCTCTCTCTCTCTCTTTCTATCTATCTATCTATCTATCTATATTTCTCTCTTTCTTTCTCTCTCATTCTTCCTCTCCTTCGCTCCTTCCACCACTTTTCCCACTTACTTCCCGGCGTCTTCCTTTGTTCTCCCCCTCATTTATCTCATTTCTCACTCTCTCCCTTTCTCTTTATCTCTTTCACACACACAGAGAGAGAGAGAGAGAGAGAGAGAGAGAGAGAGAGAGAGAGAGAGAGAATCCTTTTCCTATTCCTTCTCCCTTTTCCTCGGCCTCTTAACCTCTTTCTTTCTCTTTTTCTCTTTCCTCTCCCAATCCCCGACATTCCTCTTTCATTGTGGGGTCTGCCTCATTTTCCCTTAATGGACAGACAAGGCAAGCCGTCATCCAACAAGACAACTTTCCCCCGACGACCCGACACCAGTTGCTCACAACTAATAGTTTATCTTCGGGCATGTCAATTGCATGTCAGGATTCTAAAAACAAAAAACGAAAAAACAGACGCAACAAATGAGGTTGATCAACGAGTCATGGGGGGAGGAAGTCACGTGCCTTACGGGGTTGCAGGGGGAGGGGGTGACAGAGATCGAAGATGAAGGAATTTGTAACGCCTCTTGTCTCTTCTACATCGAAAAGAAAAGAAGTCTTCATAGTCATTCCGTAGATTGGATTCATTTTCCACTTGGTCGACGCAATAAATTGCATTGGTGAACTAAAACAGTTTCATCTTTTGACTCATTCTTGTTTCTTTTATTTTCATTCATTTTTCTTTTTCTTAATTCTTTTCTTTTTCTTTCTTCTTTTTTTTTATATTCAGATCTCAGCGTTTTCTTTTTCACTTTCTTCCTTCTTTTTTTGACTCATTAACTCTTCTTCTTTTTTACTGTTTCTCTTTTCTTCATTTTGTCTTCTTTTTCTTCTTTATAACTTTTTTTTTTTGCTTCACAACATTCTTTGTTTTCTTTCTTCTTTCTTCTCTTTCTTTTCCTTTTGTTTTTTCTTTTCAGATCTCCAAGATTTCTTCTTTTTTACTTTTTTTTCACATTTACTTTTCCTTCTTTTTGACTCATTACTTCTTCCAACCACGGAACCAAAATATATATATATATATAATATATATATATATATATATATATATTATATATTCACATCATCATTCTTTTTTCTTCTTCTTCTTCATTTTTCTGCTTTTTATTTTCATATTCAGATCTCAGCATTTTCTTTTTCTCTTTCCTTCTTTTTAGACTAATTATCCCTATTTTACTCTTTCTTTTTTTGTTTAAATCATGGACGAAGCTATTTGTATTTCACTTAGCGCTAATACTCTTGGGAAAGGTAAGAATCCAACTACTCTCCTTCCATAGGTAAATAGTAGGACATAGCTGTCTCTTTAACCTCGGCTAGATAACCAGTCTAGGAGAGGGAAACCTCTGAATTCAAACCTGTTGAACTCCGCTTAAGAAATTGACTTCGTGTGGAGGGGTTGGTAAATATATATAAAAGTGTCTAAATCTCTGACCAGTCTATACAAGACAAATATAGGTTAAGTGGCTGTGCTTGAATTACCATTACCATTGACTAGATGATTTGGCATTCTCCGTTTGTGGCGTGAGCTGGTGGCCCAGGTGTAGAGTTTCCGCTCTTCACTCTGTGGTCCACTGGTTCAATCTCTAGTGGCGGAGATTGTGGTATGCACAGCTGATGAGACCAAAGGAGGTCGAAACAGCTTTCCAGCGCTCCGGATGTCGCACATGGTGTTTGCCGAGTTGTCTGGCCATGGTAATATAATTCAATTATCAATGTAATTCCTCTATCTATGAAATTATATATATATATATATATATATATATATATATATAGAGAGAGAGAGAGAGAGAGAGAGAGAGAGAGAGTATAGTATTTGAGGAAAGATTTTAGGCTTAGAAAAAACTCTCCTATATAACAACAGAAAATAACTGTATTTGAAAAATAAATAACAAGAACAAAACTGATCAATTTTATTCAATGAATCCATCAGTAGGATGAGTGAGTTTACAATGTTCTTTACGTTTTAATACAGACATAACGTTTTGATCATTTTCATTTTTTAACTCCTTACGAATCTTGTGTACAAAGGGTCTTGCAACTTTAAGAAAACATGCAATTTCTAAATCTTAATGATCAGCCTTTAATACCACAATCACATCATCATGTCTTTTCATTTCATTATTTCATCTGTCCTGATTGATTTCTGAAAAAAGAAATGAAGTAAAGGTTAAACCGATACAGTATTAATTAAAAATGCATATGTCCTCAAATACCGTTCGTACCCTGTATATATATTAACACGATCACTTCTGATGACGTCATTTATCAAATATGTCGTCGAATGTGTACAATTTCTAAAAAGTACATGTCCATCGTTTCTTATAGATTCCTTCGTTTGAGTCACCCGTCATAATTCCCTGGAGATGCTATTTGTAACAGCGATGGTTGTTTTTTCATGTTGTTTTTCCATGCTTCTAAGAAGACAAAAGAATCCGTCATTTATATATCTACATATACTAAGACGCATACGTGGACTCTCCAACAACATCATATATATATATATATATATATATATATATATATAGGGTGCGGACGGTATTTTAGATTTAGAAATATTACTATAAATCTTAGAAATATTATCATAAATCTTATTATAAGGGAAATTGTGTATTTGTCTGTCTGTAACCGAAACTATATCACTCCTCAAATCACAATTCCCTTTGTTATCTACGTCAAATTCTCTATGATTTGATTTTTTTTAAACCTCAATTATTAATAAAATTGTTTTACATTATTAATACTGTTGACCATATCGACATACTAAAAACATGCAAATGTACTTATATATACAACAAAATAGTGGTTTACAGTGTGAATGGGAAGGCTAATTTGCATATTGATCTTAAAAATTTGATTTTAATAAATATATGCTTAGTATTATTGATTTCTAATTGTTTGGTTTTATCTTAATAAATATGAGCAAAAATCTCGGTGATAAATCTTAAAAGAAATCAATTAACAAGAAGAATTAACTGTAAGTTTATTTTTTTACTTCCTATTTTAACTAAATAGTTAAATCGGGAAAATTTAGTAATGAAAGACAGGAACGATGGAAGAGTAAGTTTCAAAGATGCTTTTTTTCTGATTATACCCCTATCTGTTTCAAATCTTTTTATCTGCATTCTTATTTAGTTTCATTAGCCTTTCTTATTTAATATAATGTTTTATTACATTAAAACGTAAATACTTGCACCCGGAGGTTGCATATATTTGCTAGTATATAGAAATAGAAAATAACTGTATTTGAAGAAAAATAACAAAGATTAAATTTTGTATATATTAACACGATCATTTTTGATGACGTCATTTATTAAATATGGCGTCGAATGTGTCCAGTTTCTAAAACGTACATGTCCGTACCGTAGTCCATCATTTCTTATAGAATCCTTCGTTCGAGTCATCCCTCGTCATTCTCTTCTTCTGTGCTCTTCTTGTGTCTCTCCCCACCCATCCACTGGCCGTTTCATCGATAAACTGATTAGATCAAGCCACAGGAATGATTACAGCGTCCGTATCCAGTTTAAAGATGAACATTTGGAAAGATGAAATGATGAATAGAGGGCGCTCTAAATCAACACTGTCAAGCGAGTAAAAAGGAAAGAGGTGAGAGGTCACTTGTTTTTTTCTCTTGATTATTCTTCCGAAATTGAAAGACGTCGATAAATTAGGTGCTTGTCTGGACTGGTCAGAGAGATTTTGGCTCAGATCAGAATTCGCTTCTTCTGCCATCGTAATTCAATGTCTGTCTGTCTGTCTGTATGTATGTATGTCTGTCCGTCAGCCCCCCTCTCTCTCTCTCTTTCTCTCTCTCCCTCTCTCTCTTCTTTCTTTCTCTCCCTCTCCCTCTTTCTCTCTCTTCTCTCTCTTCTCCCCCCTCTCTCTGTTCGTTGCATCGTTCTTGTTCTTTAATCAGAAAATCCTAAAGCCGCTCTCTCTCTCTCTCTCTCTCTCTCTCTCTCTCTCTCTCTCTCTCTCTCTCTCCCTCTTTTCTCTCTTTCTCTTCTCTCTCTTCCTCCCTCTCTCTCTGTTCGTTGCATCTTGTTCTTTAATCAGAAAATCCGAAGGCCTCTCTCTCTCTCTCTCTCTCTCTCTCTCTCTCTCTCTCTCTCTCGTTTCATTTTTTCTCCTTTCATATTCACATTCTTTTTGCACGACTTTTAACCAATATTAATGAAAACATCTCAACTTTAACCCTTTCAACACAACCATGGCACAACAAAAAAACTTAATTTGGCTTCCTTGATATTTCAACGCTTATTTATTGATATTTTTTATTCTTTTTATCTAGTTATTTATGCGGAGATGAAACTGACTATTCAATAAAACTCATTTAAAAAAAGCATCAGCTCTGTCGGTGGGGCTTAGAATATGCTATCCCTTGTTGAGGGTTGTAAGATCTCCTACCAACAAAGGAGTTCAGATTTACCATACGTCTAAGAAAGATGGGGTTCATGGCACAAGGCGGAGACACTGTCGATGGGTGCACTCTGGAAGCTGGGGAGAGCTTCAAATGCCTAGGGTCCACCATTTCCTACTCAGTCTCCATTGATACTGAAGTGATCAGCAGAATCACTTGCCCAGCAGCGGTTGTGACCAAACTGAGCCAGAAAGTCTGGAACAATGCTGGCAACACTAAGAAGACCAAACTGTGTGTTTACAAAACCTGTATTCTCATTACACTCCTCTACAGTAGCGAAGCATGGACAATATATTCAAGTCATATATGATATTAAATTGCATCTGATGGTGAGGCTCCAGATCTGTAGCTCTAGTGAGCATGGAGTCACCTCTTCGTGGCTATTAATCCCAGATCCACATGCATTAGTATCTACCTACTGTTACGATTTTGTCGCATTAGTATGCTGCAGATGGGAGCACTTTTCAGTGGAGATTGATTGTGTTAAGCAGAGGTTGATCCTTAGTGAAAAATCCTTTGGTTGTCCCTCGGTGTTCCTTAATGTTGGGTAGAATCCTTTGGATGTTCCTCGGTTTTGCTTAGTGTTGGGTAGAATCCTTTGGATGTTCCTCGGTTTTGCTTAGTGTTGGGTAGAATCCTTTGGTTGTTCCTTGGTTTTGCTTAGTGTTGGGTAGAATCCTTTGGATGTTCCTCGGTTTTCCTTAGTGTTGGGCAGAATCCTTTGGTTGTTCCTCGGTGTTCTTTAGTGTTGGGTAGAATCATTTGGTTTGAGCAGAGTCCTTGATTGTAGATTCATTTGTCCGCGTTGAATACGTGCAAATGAACAGGTTTCAAGATCGGTGATTAAATAGTTAACTATTGATTGGCTGGCTTTAATCCACGCGCCCACGCACAGTCTATAAGGTTAAGTGGTGGACTTTAGCACACCTTATGTACCCAAAATATTTCAACATCTATCACCCCATCCAATTGGGTGTGGTACAAGGTCATTTTTAAGCAGAATTTAATGGGTTTAATGGAATCTAAGGATATTTAAAGTAAAGAAACCGAATAATAACCAGAATAATATATCATTGAAAAGAAATTTAGCAATCAAAAAGTATTAATCTAGTGCTCGATAAAAAGACCCGGCCAATTTACGTCTTGTGCATGTGTATTTCGGGAAGCCCTAGATCATCTGCATAAATCGCATTTGTAATAGTTTATGCGGGATATCACCAACGTCTTGTCTTTTTGCGTAAAGACTCTTTATTTCCTTAGTGAAACATGAACAGACTGATAGATAGATAGATAGATAGATATATAGATAGATAGATAGATAGATAGATAGATAGATGAACATGAACAGACTGATAGATAGATAGATAGATAGATAGACAGACAGATAAACATGAACAGATTTGATATATTGATAGATACATACATATGGAGAGAGAAGATAGATAGATAGATAGATATTCACAGAGTGAATAAATAGATAGATAGATAGATAGATAGATAGATAGATAGATATGAACAGACCGAGATAGGTTGATAGATAGATAGATAAACCTGAACAGTGTTGATATATGGATAGATACATGCATATGGACAAAGGAAATAGATAAATAGATAGAGAGAGAGGTAGATAGATATATGAACAGATTGAGATAGATAAACCTGAACAGAGTTGATATATCGATAGATACATTGTAGTATGCTAACGTTCCATGAGAAAAGGATAAATCAACTTACCCAGATATGGTTAAAAAGCTGCACTATTGTTCTTCTGTTACATAATCTATGAATAGATTATTGTCAATCCCCTGTATTTCTGAAGGGATGGCCCCTTTTCATATCACGGGCGGGACTTTCCATGGAATAGTACAGAGAGCCCGCGGGAAAGTCACGTGGGACCTGGTTGTCTCTCAGTTTCAGCTTGGACGTCAGGCAGATAAGATGTAACTGCTTTAGCTGGGACTCACTGCACACGCGCGCTGTGATTAGTTAGAGAAATATGTTTAGTTAAGAAATAAAAGTTTAAATAAATAATATGGTTTTGTGGTTGATGAATGTATTGGCTACAAGACTGACCTAGAAGACAAGACACGAAGTCCCCAAGACGAAGTCCAGACGCTGGAAGAAGAACGTAAGATACCAAAGATGAACAGAAGAAAAATAGAAGTAAGGAAAGAAAGGGTATACAACACTTATACAAGGATGTTTTAGACATTAAATAATCCACAAATTATATGACTTTAAAACAAACAAAAAAAACTACTGCATCAGCCCATGGAACAGTCGTCTAAAATGCACACCGATACATGTACTTACATATACGTTTAGAGTCATCTACAGACACCATGTTTCAACGTATAACGCTTCTTCGCTGTGGCTAGATATTTGAAGGCAACCTTCGCCCGGGATGGAATCCTAATCGATTTATTATCAGTCAGGCTTCTTGACCATTCGGCCATTCACGCCTAAAGACTGAGATGGGGATTTTATCTGATAAATACATACATATGTATATATGTAATGGCCGCAATAGAGTGCTCCATCTGTTTTATAGGATATATAAATATATATGTATAGGATATACATATATACATATATATATAATATATATACATAAATATATATATATATATATATATATACGAACATACTTCTTATACGTTTATAGCCACATATACACACACACACACACATATATATATGTGTGTGTGTATGTGTGTGTGTGTGTGTGTGTGTGTGTGTGTGTGTGGAGGCGCGTGGGCTAGTGGTTAGAGTCGTGGAAAATGGGCTCGTCGATTCGAGTTCAATTCATAGACGAAGCCGTTGGCATTTCACATAGCGCTAATACCCTTGGGTAAGGTATGAATCAATATATTCTCCCTCCAGCTATGGGTTAAATAGTAGGGTAGACTGGGCTCTTCAGCCTTTGGTAGGTAACCAGTCTAGGAGAGGGATAACTCTGAATTCAAAATTCCTAAGGTCGGTCGTTGATTGGGTTTGTGGCACCAATTCTTTCCTATCGACTGTGCCAAAAAGTGTGGATGGTCCAACAGAAGCCTTCACCACTATAAACAAATCACTGTGTGGGTATTCATTGTGTGGGTGTTCATTGTGTGTGTGAAACCTCATGCGTCGAATCGACGAGAGAGTCCATAATGTATATATGTAATGGCTGCAATAGAGTGCTCCATCCGTTTCATAGGATATATATATATATATATATATATATATATATAATTATAATATAGATATATATATATATATATATATTATATATATATATATATATTTACGTTTATACCGACACATACACACATACAAATATATTCATATATATATATATATAATATATATAAGCTCACATTTACACACATAACTATATATATACACACATTTATGCACATGATATATAAACATTTATATATATACATATATATATATATTTATGCCCATTTATCATTTACATATATTTATATACGCATACATTTATATATACACATACACATATATATATATATACACACCCAAATATCTATATATACATACTATATTAGACGTATAGAATTATACACATTTGTATACAATTCTATACGTTTAATATAGTATGTATATAACGAGACTCATGTCCTTTCAGCATCAACTGAATATCAGGTGGCATGAGAAACGGTTGAGGTTGCTGTAACAGTTAAGCTGAAAGGAAATTTAATTAATCTCGGATTTGTGTTTAATGTTAACTGCCTTAAAATTACACCATTACATATTAATAATCAGAATGTAATTATTGTCGGACGATGTTGGTTAGAAATCCCGGCGGGATTCGGGTAAGGAAAACGGACTTATATTTTATTCAACAGACACTGTTTACATAGATAAAATTACATATTACTTAATATGGCTGCTCATTTACGTATATGGAGATATATGCAGATAAATGCATTCAGATTAATATATTATATATATATATATATATATATATATATATATATATATATATATATATATTATAATATATATATAGATAGATAGATAGATAGATAGATAGATCACATATATATATGTATATATATATATATTCAGAAACACACGCATATATATATATATATATATATATATATATATATATGTATATATATATATATTATGTATATATATATATATATATATATATATATAGGGTCTTAAAGAAATTTGACAGTTTTATAAAGAAAATGCTTGGTAACCACAAAATTTAATGGATTGTAAAGAAATTCAACAAGCACGGAAATTACACTACTGTCAACAAGTTTCACTCAAAATAACCGCCATTAGCGTCGATCACAGCCTCAATCTTGCTCCGGAATCTGGAGCAAGCTGATGTTACAGTTTCCCTGGGAAGGGTCTCAAAAACTACCTAAATTCTGTCGACTAACTGGGCTTTTTTAGTACTGGCACGGCGATTGGTGTCTTTCTCAACAGCGGCCACATACATAATAATCCATGGGGTTAAGATCTGGGAGTTCGGAGGCCAAACATTGGACTGGTTAGTCATAAAAATTCGCCGACAACCATTTTTTACTTTTCCCAGAGGTGTGGCAGGGGGACGAATCCTGCTGCCATACATATGGCCTACTATTGGCTACCCTTGCTATCTAGGGCTTGACTACAGTCTTTAACAACTCCACATGGGCATCTGAATTCAACCTGATACCTGAAAAAATACAAGGGATTCTGCTGTACGAACGTAATCAGATCGTCTGTTATGTTGCTTTCTTCTAGCCACAGCCTCCTAGTCTCCATTGCAATTCTCCAGTTCATGCCTGATTGTTTTTATAGTGTTCAGGGATCATTGGGCAGCAACCATAATCTCCTTATTTTGATGGCCGGCACAGATCATCATGATACAAGTTATTCTCGTCTATGATTCAGGTGGGTTCCAGTCATCCATTTTATCCGTCATTACGTATATGAAGAGAGGTCCACGCTTGGTTGAGTGCGTCAATACCTCCAACCTATGGAGAAAAATAACCAAATATAAATATGTCAAATTTATCCTGAACACCCTGTATATATATATATATATATATATATATATATATATATATATATATATATATATATGTATATATACGTACAGGTTGAGCACTTATCGAAATGATTATCATATTAGGAAATGGAACCGGCTATCCAGAACGAGGCTGCTTGCATATCACTTTTGCATTAATTTCTTCACACATACACATATATATACAAACACATACTTGCACACGCACACGCACACATACATATATGTATACATAATTGTGTGTATATATCTAGCTATATATATATATACAAGTATTATATATAATTTATATATATAAATTATATATATATATATATATATATATATATACACTCACTGAACTCACATCTAACTTATATATCTATATACATAGAATATATAAAGATTATGTGTGTGTCAACTAAGGTATTTCAACATCTGCTTATAAACTGATTGATGCTTAAGATAGATAGATTGATAGATATTACAGAATGAAACTGATAGGTAGATGTTACTGAATGAAACAGATAGGATAGATAGATAGATAGATAGATAGATAGATAGATAGATAGATAGATCTTACAAAATGAAACCGATAGATAGATAGATAGATAGATAGATAGATAGATATTACCGAATTAAACTGATAGATATTAAAAAAGGAAACAGATAGATAGATAGATAGATAGATAGATAGATAGATAGATATTACAGAGTGAAATAGATATATAGATAGATATTAGAGTGAAATAGACAGACAGACTGATAGATAGATAGATAGATAGATAGATAGATAGATAGATAAATCTTACCGAATTACACTGATGGATAGATATTACAGAGGGAAACAAATAGATAGATAGATACATAGATAGATGGATAGATAGATAGATATCACAGAGTGAGATAGATAGATAGATAGATAGATAGATATTACAGAGTGATAGATAGATAGATACATAGAAAAATAGATATTACAGAGTGGAATAGATATATAGATAGATAGATTTTACAGAGTTAGACAGACAAACAGATAGATAGATAGATAGATAGATAGATAGATAAGCACGCTGCTAGAGTCTACGTAACCCTTTCCAACATTTTTTTTGCCACTGAAAAATTAACAAAACTAAAAATCCTTTTAATATTCATAATCCTATTTTCGTGTTGGCAACGTTTTTCCATGTCAAAATAATGACCAGCAATAAATGCGGTTATATTTGGACATTTCATTCAATCGATCAGAGTGATCGCGTCGGATAGATTGGCAGAAATGAAAGAAAAACCAGTGGCTGTCTGCTCAATCAAGTGTGGACGTGCTTATGTATGTAAATAGTGTCTAATATGCATGAATATGCATGAGGACACGCTTGAATGTCTTTTCGCCTGGCGGGGTCAATTGTTCACGCTTTGTCGTCTGCTGAGTATGGTTTCTGCGTAATTAAAGGCTTCGTTGTTGGAATTAGTTTGGGTGAATAATGAGTTTAGTGCCATTTCTAGTGGAATTGAGAGAAATAAATTGAAAGTGATGGTGTGGGGGTGGAATTACGGGGGGGGGCGGAGATATTAAATATTTGAGCGTTAAAAAAGAAGAGGAACTTAATATAAAGGATGGAAGGAAGAAAGGAAGAAAGAAAGGAAAATGAAGGAAAGGAAGAAGAGACAAGTACGTGAGAAAGAAGAAAGGGTGATATGCATGTAAGACATATGAAAGAAGAAAGAAAAGAACAGAAAATAATAGAAAAGAGAGACAGATTGAAAGAGAATTAAAAATGTGAAAAATAGAGAAAAACAACATAAAGAGAAATAAAGAAAGAAACAAACAAATAAAATTAAAAGAAACAAATGAATACATATTCATATAAGGAAGGAACGAAGAGAAGAAAGAAAAAAAGAAAGGTGAATGAAAAGAAAAAAGAATAAGAAAAGAAACAAAATGAAATACATATGCACATAAAGAATAAAAGAAAGAAAGGAAAAAACGAAAGAAAAACGAAAGAAAGAAAGGAAGAAAATGAAAAGAAAAGAAAAGAAAAAGTAAGAAGAAAGGAAGAAAATGACAAGAAAAGAAAGAAAAAGAAACATAATGCACAGAAAGAAGAAAGAAAGAAAGAAAGAAAAGAAAGAAAAAACGAAGGAAAAAAAAAAGAAAAAAAAAGAAAGAAGGAAGAAAATGAAAGAAAAAAGAAAAAAGAAGAAAGAAAAAAGAAAAAGAAAAGAAAAGAAAAAGAAAGAAAGAAGAAAGAAAGAAAAAGAAAGAAAAAGAAAGGGAGAAGAAAGAAAAGAAGAAAAGGAAGAAATAGACAGAAAGAAAAAAAACTAACGAACACAAAAGAAATTTCTGGAATATAAAAATCAAAGAAAAGAAAAAAATTTCTAAACGACAAAAAGAAAAAGAAAGAAAGAAACAAGCAAATAATGGACAAATAAAGGGCAAAGAATTTTATGGAGGAACGAAAAGATTTTGACAAATAAAAGAATGAAAATAATAATCATTTTTTTTTTTTTAATGTCTATCTTTTTTTCTTTTTTCTTTTTAATTGAAAAGCCAGTTATGGCGGTGAAGGGGGTTTCATTTCTCTACAAATATATCTAAAAAATCTAACATACAAAGATAACAATAGCTAGATAAGCACAAGCATAACTCTATAATGTATGACAGAAAAAGCTAAGATATTTTGATATATTTTTCTTACAAGAGAAACGAACAGGAATTAACTATTTCAGTCAAAATATTAATATATAACAAATAATTTAAAAATATAACATTATCTTCAGTCCCCACCGTTAAAAGAAAGGGTAGTTAATTAATAATAATACCTTGCTAGAGAGCTGAGAAAACTTTGGAACATGAAAGTGAAGGTTGTGCCAATTGTAATTGGCGCCCTGGAACGGTCCTCAAGGGTCTGGAAAAGTCTGTACGAACTGGAATTCAGAGAAAGAATCAAGACCATCCAGACTAAAGTGTTATTGAGATCGTCTAGAATACTAAGAAGAATCCTAGAGACTTGAGTAGACTTTCTGTCCCTCAACCCCCAGGGAACCACCGGCTAAGGGTGGGGTGAAAAACTCTAATAGAGTGAAATAATAATAATAATAATAAATAATAATAATACTTAGACTTTGCCAGAGAACTGAGGAAACTTTGGAACATGAAGGTGAAGGTCGTACCAATTGTAATTGGTGCCCTTGGAACGATTCCCAAAGCTCTGGAAAAGTATTTGGGTGAATTGGAAATCAGAATCGAGACCATCCAAAATACAGCACTGTTGGAATCGGCTAGAATACTTAGAAGAATCCTGGAGACCTAAGGAGACTTGCTGTCACTCAGCCTCCAGCTACAGCCGGTGTGATAAGATAATAATAATAATAATAATAATAATATAATAATAATAATAATTTTACTGCGTGATACAAATTTACAAAATCACAGAAATTCTTTTCCTGTGATTTTATAAATTTGTATCATTTTAAATCATCTTATGTACCTGGAAAATATCAAGATTTTCGCCAAAAATGAAAAAGAATTGGAAACCCTTATACAAACCATAAGAATCCACACCCAATTCATAGGGATGGAGTTCGGCATTGACATGTGTGCCATGCTCCTGATGAAGAAAGGGAAAAAAATGAAATAGTGAAGGGAATAGAACTACAAAACCTAGAAGAAATTAGGACACTTTGAGAAAAAGAGAATGATAAATATCTGGGAATATAGAAAGCAGACGCAATCGAACAAAAAAAATGAAAGAAAAAGTATTAAAGGAATACATCAGAAGAACAAGAGAACTTCTGTATCAGAAATCCCATCAAGAAAGAAACTGAATCCCTTATAATCGCAGCCATAACAACCAACTATATAAAGGCAAAAACAGATGAGGCATCAGATTAGCGAGTGCAGGATGTGTGGAGACAGAGACGAAACAGTTAATCATATACTAAGCGAATTCAGCAAACTAGCACAAAGAGAGTACAAGATTAGGCACAACTGGTTTAAGAAATAATATTACTTCAAACAGTTACCTCCCTTTCACCATTGCCAAACACATTGGCTAAGGGCCCTTGTCAGCGACCAATCAGAGCACACGTTACTAGGCTTAGTTTGGCCGCCAATTTCGAGGGTTGATTCCATCAATCTTCCTCTTTCTACAGCAATAGCCGTCGAAGAACGACGTGCTTTTAAGAAACCAGCTTACCGAGTGGTCGGTGATGCGTAATGTCAAACAAACTACTCAAACTAGCAAGAGACATTCCTACCTGAGACAGATAAGTCACGCAAAGCATTATTTTGCAACCAAACCATACCCTCTTACACCTTACGCCTTCAATTGTGACACATTTGTACCTCACACATTTTGTATCACAGTTACATATTGTATTGTATATTGTATGTTACATGTTCTTGTTGTCTGGTAAATGCATTTCGTTTTAATAAGCCTTGTTGTGTTCGTTACCTGTTATCTTTACTTCACCAGTCTTGGTAATTAGCACTCTTTTTCTATACTGGGTGAGAAAGGTGATCCACTGGGAATTGTGCAAGAAATTTAATTTTCACCATACGACTAAATGGTATATGCACAGGCCTGAATCTCTCCTGGGGAATGAGACGCATAAAATTCTCTGGGACCAAGATACAGACGGATCACCTAACCCCAGCCAGTATAGAGGAGTAAGAAAGAGAGGGGGTAGAGAGAGACAGCAATAGACAGGGATGGATATATAGATATACTATACTATTCATCTATCCGGTAGAGCTCTCTAGGAGCGAATTTAATTGACTTTCAACGCCAGCTTAATAAAGCAAGGATCGTCTGTTGTTTACAGATTTATACCTCTCTGGTGATCGCAAAATATATGCATAGATGCGTGTACTTATCAGTTAAAAATGCCGGTCCTTACAGGTAACTGCCGACAGCCAAGAGGCTAAGATATTGGACATGGAAATTCAGTCGGGTTTCACTCCCGAAAGAATTAGAAGTAGTTGCTGTGTCTAGCCACACGGAAGAGACGTGAAACGTCGAAACACGATGTCTGTGGATGACTATATATATATATATATATATATATATATATATATATACTAGACAAAACGTGACCCATTGAGTCACCCAATCTGCTCTGGGTAGTTAATTGAGATTAGAGAAAAGGGAGTTAACAAAGCAAATAAAAAAATCTTTTGATAAATACGCCCGGAAGAAACCTTAAAATTATTAGAATAAGCTTTCTAAGAAAGTAAATGTTTGACCTCATTTAATCTACGGGATGCTGGTTGTGAAATTTAACATAGAAATACATTTCAATTTCTCCAAGCTCTCTCTCTCTCTCTCTCTCTCTCTCTCTCTCTCTCCTCTCTCTCTCTCTCTCTCTCTCTCTCTCTCTCTCTCTTCTCTCTCTCTCTCTATTTCTCCAGAGAAACTAACATTATATAACGAGGAGTTAGTCAAGAGATACATAGAGGGGAAGAAAGAGATAGACACAGAGGAAAGTAAGAGATTGTTCGGTTTTTGACTTAATTGAAAATTACGACTAATTAGAACCAATTAAAACAGAATTTTTTCAAACATAATTCAATCCTAAAAGTAAGGAATAATTTAGTATAATTTTCGTGTCATTACACAGTAAAACAAAGCCTTTAGGAAGCAAAAGTTGATTAACTCAGCTTTAGTATAATAATATATATATAGAGAGACAGAGAAGAAGAGAAGAACAGAGACAGAGAGACAGAAGAGAGAGAGAGGGAGGGAGAGAGAGGGAGGGATGAGAGAGAGAGCGATAAGAATACACTAGAAAGGGGACAAAGAAGAGAGAGAGAGAGAGAGAGAGAGAGAGAGAGAGGGATAGATAATAAGATAATAAATAGGTAGATTGATAGATATAGATTATACGGAACATCTATCTATCCCTGTCATTTCTTATCAATAAATCTATCTATCTATCTATTAGATAGATAGATAGATAGATAGATAGATGGCCATAAATCTTCGACTATCGATCCGTAATTTCATGCATTTTAAAAAGGCTTCTTTTCTTTGGCCACCTTTTCGGGCGACTGATTACAACCGTGTGATTCCAACGGAATCCTGCACCCTTCATTCAGCTGTCTGCCTTCACCTTTGCGAATCTCGATTGCCAAATTACCTCTCCGCACCCCCGCCCCCACCCCACACACACGCCCCACCCACCCAGACACACACCTCAGCTCACCCACCCCACCCTCATCCCATGATTAATGCCAAGCGTTTTTTCATGTCCGAATGACAGTATTCAAATTGCTAATTCCGGTAATGCCCCTGGAATTGAGAACGAGGCGTAAGGGTCAGGGATAGGGTGTGGGTGGGGGTAGATTTCGATCGGTCGCCACACGACTCCATCCGGCCAAGAGAGATGGGATCAATCTCCATTAAAACGTAAACGATGTACGAATGGTTAACACAACCCCATGTATCGAATGGTAATCTCGCTATTGATCTATACTAGTTTACATATTATATATATATATATATATATATATATATATATAATGGAAAAGGTGACTTACCGGTGAATATGATCACAATTGTTAGTTGATGCAAAATTCAGAAAGGTAAGACAGCGATATAACAAATAAAAGGTGCTCAATACGTTAGTAGATTAAATTTATTGCAATATAGGTACCAGTGATAACCTACTCGATATTTATCGTATATTTTTTATCAATCACGTCTTGACTTTCAAAATGAAAACTAACCAAAATATGAGCATTTTCTCTATATCTATTTCCCCACTCTCGTTCATAAAAGAATCTATCACTGTTAAGACAGTGTTTTTCCATCCTAATGTCTTGATGAATGTTTTATAAAAACCGAAACGTTTTAGCGCCGACTTCACCATCAAGAATAGATTAATCTTTTTCGGAATACTTTGTGTTTTTTCTATTTTGTATATATATATATATGTGTGTGTGTGTGTGTGTGTGTGTGTGTGATAATCCGAATGACTGGTAAGAAAGAGATGATTCTATTTGGGATCATCGAAATCCTATTGTACATCCATACTGTATGCTCTTGTAGGTGCAAACCTATTGACTCATACAAGGACTTTTATAAATTTTAAAGAAGATACTTCCAAGTTAAGTTCCATATCTAAGTTGATGTAAACCAAATTATATCCCTCTGTCTATTATTTTTATTCCCGTTTTGGTTGGATTCAAGGTTGGTTTTAAAAACACGGACTTTAAGGGCTTGTTCATAAGGAAGTATCTTCTTCAAAATTTGAAATAAACACTTTATCCCCCCCAAAAAAACAAATTACAATAGATTTTTAATAAAAACACAGTAAAATTATCTTATAGTTGCATGCCAAATGTTGAGCGATATATAAACAAATCTAATATTTAAAAAAATCAAATAAGAATAAAAATAATATTAATGATACACATCCGTATAACTGTAATAAAAATTAGAGTGATGTCCTCTTAACGGTAAATGTCGTAATCATTGTTTAATATACAAAGACACAGTACACAGTAGAAATAATAGTAAAATGATATACATTGGATCAACACAAGACATTTAAAAAAAGATTATATAATCACAAATCTAGCTTTAATATATAAAATATATGTACAACACCTCTCTCTCCAAATATGTCTGGGACATCAAAAATAAATACGGTATAGATCCAATCATAAAGTTGGAAATTATAAAGAAATCTCACCGCTACCATCCAGGTGATAGGTGCTGCTACTTCTGTTCCGAGGAGAAATTGGCAAACATGCTATTGCAACACCAGGGAACTGTTGAACCAAAGATCAGAAATGTTTAGGAAACGCATGCACGGACACAAATGGCAATTATGGCAACTCACCAACTGAAAGAAGATTTTTGAAAAATG
Source organism: Doryteuthis pealeii (assembly GCA_023376005.1). NCBI lineage: Eukaryota > Metazoa > Mollusca > Cephalopoda > Myopsida > Loliginidae > Doryteuthis > Doryteuthis pealeii. The sequence continues at coordinate 9,567,806 of CM042166.1, read as the reverse complement.
TTTAGATTTAAACTTAAAAAATGTATGTTTAAAAAATATATCTTTAAATATTTCACGTTAACATTCATATTTAGGATACAACAACATCGCGTCTGACATTCAACTTTCATTATGACACAACAGCATTCATTAACTGTGAAACTGTTTTCAACGGTCATAATAGCAATATTAACTTCCGCAATTAACTATAATTAATCAATATCTTGATTAATTCAGTGGAATTAACCCTGAAGATCCATGTGGTGAAACTCGATTAGGTTATTTCTTTACACACTGTAATACTATATATATATATATATCTTTGAAATGAAGGAAGAACTCAACATCGTTATTCCATAATAAATTTATTTCGACCAAAAAGATAAATATTGCTCTGTGTATAATCA
>CM042166.1:9557832-9560332 GCA_023376005.1 Doryteuthis pealeii | reverse complement strand
TCAGGCAATATTTATTTTACGTCGCCCAGAGGGCGTTTTTTATTTTGCTAGTTTATATAATTCATTTTAATCTATTTAACTCATGGATGGGATCCTAAAAGGTGTTACAATTCCTAATCAGGGGGAACCTGGGAGTAATGGTGATGAAGGAGTACTCCACACTCTCCAGAACTCCAGAATTGGAACTTCACCATTAGATGAAGTTTAACGTCATACCCAACACACTAAAACACTCAGCCACCGCCTTCTAGCACATATATCATAAAAAGAGTTAGGGCTTGTCAAAAGTAAAATCATTTTTTACAATATATCTTTTTCATAACTCTTTTGAGCAAAAAGGGAAATGTGTATTCGAAATCCTAAAAGCTTTTTCAATTTACGCACATCAAAGGAATAGCGGAGTAAAGTTGGCATTTAAATATTATATTTATATAATAATACTACGTAAACATGATATAAAACGGTATAAAATACTAGCTGAGGTACCCAGCATTGGTTGGGAAAGAAAGATGATATGAGATTATGTGTCAAATATGTTAAAGATTATAAGAGAGGGATACTACGTAAACATGATATAAAACAGTATAAAATACTAGCTGAGGTACCCAGTATTGTTTAGGAAAGAAAGATAAGACTAAATAATTTATAAAATAATTCTGATAAATATTTTATATTCTATCAATGCAGAAATATGATGCAAAATCTTTATTTTCAATTTATGAAATTATATATAATACTAGCTGAGGTACCCAGCATTGGGTGGGAAAGAAAAATGAGGCAAATTATTTTATGAAATAATTCTGATAAATATCTTATCGAGATTTCTATCAATATAGGAACATAACATAAATACTAGTTAAATAAAAAGTATTTATTAGTTTCTGGGAGACTTTTTGTACAAAATATTTATTGCTTTTTCATCTTTGGAAAAATTGTTGAATCCTTTTTATAACTACTTTGAGTGAAAATGAAAACATGTATATGAAATCCTAAAATCTTTTTCAACTTACACTCGTCAGAAGTCTAATGTAAGCAATACAATATAATGTAATATAAATCACGGCTAAGATATATAGGGACTATGAAAGCATGACATGAAATAATATAAAATACTAGCAGAGGTACTCAACATTGCTTGGGAAAGTTATATGAGCCTAAATAATTTATTGGTTTGGTTTAGTTTATTTAATGGCATATCAACCTTGTAGGTTATTTAATGCCAAAACTATTAGAGTGTGAGATAAAAGTTGGTTCACAAGTTTTCTTTACATGTGTATTTTGTAGATAGTTTCGTGGATGTATTTTATATCTGATTATATATATATATATATATATATATATATAATATCGTTCACAAATAAATGAATAAAAGCTAAACCTTTTATTTGTCACTTCATTCAACTATATATATATATATATATATATATATATATATATTATATAAAGTAAGTAAAGTCGTCGGGGTGGCATAAAGTCGGTATCAGCCAGTTAGCGAGGGAGACTATCCTTTTTCAATAGCGTTAGACCAAGGAGATTGTTTGGTGTCTGAGGTGGAGCGCCACACCTACCATCAGCTCCTTACTTTACCGCACAGATCCTGTGCTACTCATACGCTGAGTTGGCGAGGACCGGTATCGAACTAGGGACCTTGTGGTTTCTAGCCGAACGCTCTACCGACTGAGCTAACCCGTATATATATTAACGAAAAGTGAAATGGAAACAGCCTCGTCCAGGATTTGAACTCATGTCACCAATTCCGTTTCCCACAACGATAACCGTTTCGATAGCCGTGCCTCTAACGTGTGTATAAGTTGGTGGGTGTCGTGCGTGACGTGTTTCAATTTATTTTCTTTTAATGAAATGATATTGAAAACACACGTTAATGATCCTGATAGCCTTCTTCTAATCCAGGCAACGCCGTGTAACCTTGCGTGTTGAATCTACCTTAATGTTAAAGACATCATGTTTTTAATATTCTGACTAATGTAACTTTACCCTCGGGACCCTAAACACAAATAAAGTGAAACAGAAATAAAATTGTTGGTGGGGGCGGGGGGGGCGTGGAGAGAAAGGAAAGATGATTAGGCAGATGACAGTGAGGCCAAAAGCATTATTCCCATCGCGTTGCATTGCGAAAGCGCGGGAAAGTTAACCAGAGGACATGGTAGCAATCTCTTAATGACCCTAAGAGCATTGCCAATCAAGGGCAGAGAACTCTTGGGGTTAATGAGAAAGCGGGATTTGAACTGAGGCCAATATTGCAAGTACTACTGTTCAAATGAGACCTGCTTTAAATCAAAAGGTGTCAGACATTTTATAAGAAATAGGCTTATGGTAAGTCTGGGATTCGACATTTTGATACGAATGACACATAGTATTTACTAGCAAAAAAACACCCTCCGGGCGGTGTAAAAATATTTTTTTTAAAGATATTGCCTGAGTATGGTGGGAAAAATGAATAAATAGAATAAAACGACTAATGTTTTAAAAAATAATTACT
>CM042166.1:9545332-9555332 GCA_023376005.1 Doryteuthis pealeii | reverse complement strand
GGTGGTGTTCATGATTAAAAGATAAACAAATCAATTATGGGATACCAAAACAATCAATGGCTTGGGGGTGCAACGACGGGTAGCTGTTTCTAGTATTTAAATAAAGGAAGCTCAATATCATTGGTAGAGCATAGATATCTAAATTAGGGTTGCATAGACACAAAGTCAGCGGCCTTTGGTAACTGTCAGTTTCTCGTCTGTGCGAATATCAAATCTAACCCAACTGCTGGAGAGAAGATGTTTGGGATTATCATTTACAAAGTTTAGTTTACCAGAAATGGGCCACACATTGAGTATCGAACTCAGTAACTATGGTCTGCTAGCCTAGCCTGCAAATCATCATACGACACCTGTGATCAGAGATGGGTGCATTTGATTTGTCTATTCTGAGAGAATCAGGTGTCTCGAAATTCTGTTATTACAACAAAAGAAAGCGTGTCTTATGTCTGAAAGCGTACTAAAATGATGCAAATGTGTCATCTGGTGAGTCTGGTATTCTGATTGGTTAATTCCCGAGTAGGGAGGCCATATATGGTCAATATAAAGCAATCTGTTTTCAACATTTAGACAGCAAAAGCAAAGGCAGCCATTCCTTTTTGGAAGCCTCCCCTGAACAAGTATACTGTTTGTGCCCTTATTCTTTTTTTCAGTCCCTCCAAATTCACTCTTCTTCCTCCTCCTTGTTTTTCTTCTTTCAGACTCCTAACCGTTCTATCAACCTTTTCCTTTCTCTTTTCCTTCACTGTTTCCATTTCTTCTTCTTCTTCTTCTTCTTCTTCTTCTTCTTCTTCTTCTTCTTCTTCTTCAATGTTTCCATTCTTCTTCTTCTTAGCCGTTATCAACCCTCTTATTTTACTTTCTCCTTGGTCTCTTCGTTTTCCTCCTCATTCACTCTTCTTCTGCTTCTTCTTCTTCTTCTTCTTATTATTATTATTATTATTATTATTATTATTATTATTATTGCCCGTTCTTGCATCCTCTTCTCTTTCCTTCTCCTTCATTGTTCTCCATTCTTCGACTTCTCTTCTTTTTCTTCGTCTTCATCTTTCAACCCCATAACCATTATTTTGCTATCCGTTATCCTATTCCTTCGCCATTTCCAATCTTCTTCTTCTTCTTCTTCTTCTTCTTCTTCTTCTTCTTCTTCTTCTTCTTCTTCTTCTTCTTCTTCTTCTTCTTCTATCCGTTCTTTCAGCCTCTTCTTTTTCCATCATTCTTCACATTCTTCTTCATTGTCCACCTCTTCTTCTTTTGTCCTAGTTTCATTTCGTCTTCTTTCTTCTCTTTTTTTATCCTCTCTCTCTCTCTCTTTCTCTTTCTCTCTCTCTCTCTTTCCTCTCTCTCTCTCTCTCTCTCTCTCTCTCTCTCTCTTTCTATCTATCTATCTATCTATTTTCTCTCTTTCTTTCTCTCTCATTCTTCCTCTCCTTCGCTCCTTCCACCACTTTTCCCACTTACTTCCCGGCGTCTTCCTTGTTTCTCCCCCTCCTCTATCTCATTTCTCCCTCTCCCTTTCTCTTTCTGTCTTTCACACACACACACACACACACACACACAGATACAAACTTTTCCCTATTCCTTCTCCCTTTTCCTCGGCCTCTTAACCTCTTTCTTTCTCTGTTTTCTCTTTCCTCTCCCAATCCCGACATTCCTCTTTCATTGTGGGGTCTGCCTCATTTTTCCTTAATGGACAGACAAGGCAAGCCGTCATCCAACAAGACAACTTTCCCAACGACCCGACACCAGTTGCTCACAACTAATAGTTTATCTTCGGGCATGTCAATTGCATGTCAGGATTCTAAAAACAAAAAACGAAAAACAGACGCAACAAATGAGGTTGATCAACGAGTCATGGGGGAGGAATCACGTGCCTTACGGGGTTGCAGGGGGGGTGGGGGTGACGAAGATCGAAGATGAAGGAATTTGTAACGCCTCTTGTCTCTTCTACATCGAAAGAAAAAAAAAGTCTTCATAGTCATTCCGTAGATTGGATTCATTTTCCACTTGGTCGACGCAATAAATTGTATTGGCAAACAAACAACTAAAACATTTTCATCTTTTGACTCATTCTTTTTTTCTTTTATTCACATTTTCATTCATTTTTTCTTTTTCTTAATTCTTTTCTTTTTTTCTTTCTTTCTTCTTCTCTTTTTTCATATTCAGATCACAGCGTTTTCTTTTTCACTTTCCTTCTTTTTTTTTTGACTCATTAACTCTTCTTCTTTTTTACTCTTTCTCTTTTCTTCATTTTGTCTTTCTTCTTTCTTCTTTTATAACTTTTTTTTTGTTGCTTCACAACATTCTTTTGTTTTTTCTTTCTTCTTTCTTCTCTTTCTTTTCCTTTTTTTTTCTTTTCAGATCTCCGAGATTTCTTCTTTTTTACTTTTTTTTCACATTTTCTTTTCCTTCTTTTTGACTCATTACTTCTTCCTACCACGGAACCAATATATATAATATATATATATATATATATATATATATGTGTGTGTGTGTGTGTGTGTGTGTGTGTGTGTATTCACATCATCATTCTTTTTTCTTCTTCTTCTTCATTTTTTCGGCTTTTTATTTTCATATTCAGATCTCAGCATTTTCTTTTTCTCTTTCCTTCTTTTTAGACAAATTATCCCTATTTTTACTCTTTCTCTTTTTTGTTTAAATCATGGACGAAGCTGTTTGTATTTCACTTAGCGCTAATACCCTTGGGAAAGGTAAGAATCCAACTACTCTCCTTCCATAGGTAAATAGTAGGACATAGCTGTCTCTTTAATCTCGGCTAGATAACCAGTCTAGGAGAGGGAAACCTCTGAATTCAAACCTGTTGAACTCCGCTTAAGAAATTGACTTCGTGTGGAGGGGTTGGTAAATATATATAAAAGTGTCTAAATCTCTGACCAGTCTATACAAGACAAATATAGGTTAAGTGGCTGCGCTTGAATTATCATTACCATTGACTAGATGATTTGGCATTCTCCGTTTGTGGCGTGAGCTGGTGGCCCAGGTGTAGAGTTTCCGCTCTTCACTCTGTGGTCCACTGGTTCAATCTCTAGTGGCGGAGATTGTGGTATGCACAGCTGATGAGACCAAAGGAGGTCGAAACAGCTTTCCAGTGCTCCGGATGTCGCACATGGTGTTTGCCCAGTTGTCTGGTCATGGTAATAAATTCAATTATCAATGTAATTCCTCTATCTATGAAATTATATATATATATAATATATATATATATATATATATATATATATATATAGAGAGAGAGAGAAGAGAGAGAGAGAGAGAGCGTATAGTATTTGAGGAAAGATTTTAGGCTTAGAAAAACTCTCCTATATAACAACAGAAAATAACTGTATTTGAAAAATAAATAACAAGAACAAAACTGATCAATTTTATTCAATGAATCCATCAGTTGGATGAGTGTGTTTACAATGTTTTTTACGTTTTAATACAGAAATAATGTTATCATTTTCATTTTTTAACTCCTTACGAATCTTGTGTACAAAGGGTCTTGCAACTTTAAGAAAACATGCAATTTCTAAATCTTAATACCACAATCACAGCATCATGCCTTTTCATTTCATTATTTCATCTGTCCTGATTGATTTCTGAAAAAAGAAATGAAGTAAAGGTTAAATCGATACAGTATTAATTAAAAATGTATGTGTCCTCAAATACCGTTCGTACCCTGTATATATATTAACACGATCACTTCTGATGACGTCATTTATCAAATATGTCGTCGAATGTGTACAATTTCTAAAAAGTACATGTCCATCGTTTCTTATAGATTCCTTCGTTTGAGTCACCCGTCATAATTCCCTGGAGATGCTATTTGTAACAGCGATGGTTGTTTTTTCATGTTGTTTTTCCATGCTTCTAAGAAGACAAAAGAATCCGTCATTTATATATCTACATATACTAAGACGCATACGTGGACTCTCCAACAACATCATATATATATATATATATATTATATATATATATAGGGTGCGGACGGTATTTTAGATTTAGAAATATTACTATAAATCTTAGAAATATTATCATAAATCTTATTATAAGGGAAATTGTGTATTTGTCTGTCTGTAACCGAAACTATATCACTCCTCAAATCACAATTCCCTTTGTTATCTACGTCAAATTCTCTATGATTTGATTTTTTTTAAACCTCAATTATTAATAAAATTGTTTTACATTATTAATACTGTTGACCATATCGACATACTAAAAACATGCAAATGTACTTATATATACAACAAAATAGTGGTTTACAGTGTGAATGGGAAGGCTAATTTGCATATTGATCTTAAAAATTTGATTTTAATAAATATATGCTTAGTATTATTGATTTCTAATTGTTTGGTTTTATCTTAATAAATATGAGCAAAAATCTCGGTGATAATCTTAAAAGAAATCAATTAACAAGAAGAATTAACTGTAAGTTTATTTTTTTACTTCTATTTTAACTAAATAGTTAAATCGGGAAAATTTAGTAATGAAAGACAGGAACGATGGAAGAGTAAGTTTCAAAGATGCTTTTTTTCTGATTATACCCCTATCTGTTTCAAATCTTTTTATCTGCATTCTTATTTAGTTTCATTAGCCTTTCTTATTTAATATAATGTTTTATTACATTAAAACGTAAATACTTGCACCCGGAGGTTGCATATATTTGCTAGTATATAGAAATAGAAAATAACTGTATTTGAAGAAAAATAACAAAGATTAAATTTTGTATATATTAACACGATCATTTTTGATGACGTCATTTATTAAATATGGCGTCGAATGTGTCCAGTTTCTAAAACGTACATGTCCGTACCGTAGTCCATCATTTCTTATAGAATCCTTCGTTCGAGTCATCCCTCGTCATTCTCTTCTTCTGTGCTCTTCTTGTGTCTCTCCCCACCCATCCACTGGCCGTTTCATCGATAAACTGATTAGATCAAGCCACAGGAATGATTACAGCGTCCGTATCCAGTTTAAAGATGAACATTTGGAAAGATGAAATGATGAATAGAGGGCGCTCTAAATCAACACTGTCAAGCGAGTAAAAAGGAAAGAGGTGAGAGGTCACTTGTTTTTTTCTCTTGATTATTCTTCCGAAATTGAAAGACGTCGATAAATTAGGTGCTTGTCTGGACTGGTCAGAGATTTTGGCTCAGATCAGAATTCACTTCTTCTGCCATCGTAATTCAATGTCTATCTGTCTGTCTGTCCGTCAGTCCCCCTCCTTCTCTCTCTCTCTCTCTCTTTCTCTTCTCTCTCTCTCTTCTTTCTTCTTTCTCTCTCCCCCTCCCCTATTCTCTTTCTTTCTCTCTCTTCTCCCTCTATCTCTCTCTTATCTCTCTTCTCCCCTCTCTGTTCGTTGCATCGTTCTTGTTCTTTAATCAGAAAATCCAGAAGCCGCTCTCTCTCTCTCTCTCTCTCTCTCTCTCTCTCTCTCTCTCTCTCTCTCTCTCTCTCTCTCTGTTCGTTGCATCTTGTTCTTTAATCAGAAAATCCGAATGCTCTCTCTCTCTCTCTCTCTCTCTCTCTCTCTCTCTCTCTCTCTCTCTCTCTCTCTCTCTCTCTCTCTCTCTCTCTCTCTCTCTGTCGTTGCTCTTGTCTTTAATCAGAAAATCCGAATGCCTCTCTCTCTCTTCTCTCTCTCTCTCTCTCTCTCTCTCTCTCTCTTCTCTCTCTCTCTCTCTCTCTCTCTCTCTCTCTCTCTCTGTTCGTTGCATCTTGTTCTTTAATCAGAAAATCCGAATGCCTCTCTCTCTCTCTCTCTCTCTCTCTCTCTCTCTTCTCTCTCTCTTCTCTCTCTCTCTCTCCCGTTTCATTTTTTCTCCTTTCTTATTCACATTCTTTTTGCACGACTTTTAACCAATATTAATGAAAACATCTCAACTTTAACCCTTTCAACACAACCATGGAACAAAAAAAAACTTAATTTGGCTTCCTTGATATTTCAACGTTTATTTATTGATATTTTTTATTCTTTTTATCTTTTTATTTATGGGGAGATGAAACTGACTATTCAATAAAACTCATTAAAAAAAGCATCAGCTCTGTCGGTGGGGCTTAGAATATGCTATCCCTTGTTAAGGGTTGTAATATCTCCTACCAAAAAAGGAGTTCAGATTTACCATACGTCTAGGAAAGATGGGGTTCATGGCACAAGGCGGAGACACTGTCGATGGGTGCACTCTGGAAGCTGGGGAGAGCTTCAAATGCCTAGGGTCCACCATTTCCTACTCAGTCTCCATTGATACTGAAGTGAGCAGCAGAATCACTTGCCCAGCAGCGGTTGTGACCAAACTGAGCCAGAGGGTCTGGAACAATGCTGGCAACACTAAGAAGATCAAACTGTGTGTTTACAAAACCTGTATTCTCATTACACTCCTATACAGTGGCAAAGCGTGGACAATATATTTAAGCCATGTATGATATTAAATTGCATCTGATGGTGAGGCTCCTGATCTGTAGCTCTGGGGAGCATGGAGTCACCTCTTCGTTGCAATTACTCCCAGGTCCGCCTGCAGTAGTATCTACTTACTGTTACGATTTTGTCGCATTAGTATGCTGCAGATGGGAGCACTTTTCAGTGGAGATTGCTTGTGTTAAGCAGAGGTTGATCCTTAGTGAAAAGTCCTTTGGTTGTCCCTCGGTATTCCTTAATGTTGGGTAGAATCCTTTGGTTGTTCCTTGGTTTTGCGTAGTGTTGAATAGAATCCTTTAGTTGTCCATCGGTGTTCCTTAGTGTTGGGTAGAATTCTTTGGTTTGGGCAGAGTCCTTGATCGCAGATTCATTCGTCCGTGTTGAATACGTGCAAATGAACGGGTTTCAAGATCGGAGATTAAATAATTAACCACGTATTCGAGCTATTGATTGGTTGGCTTTAATCCACGCGCCCACGCACAGTCTATAAGTTTAGGTGGTGGACTTCAGCACATCTTATATACCCAAAATATTTCAACATTTATCATCCAATTGGATGTGGCACAAGGTCATTTTAAAGCAGAATTTAATGGGTTTAATGGAATCTAAGGACATTTAAAGTAAAGAAACAGAATAATAACCAGAATAATATATCATTGAAAAGAAATTTAGCAATCAAAAAGTATCAATCTAGTGCTCGATAAAACGACCCGGCCAATTTACGTCTTGTGCATGTGTATTTTGGGAAGCGCTAGATCATCTGCATAAATCGCATTTGTAATAGTTTATGCGAAATATCACCAACGTCTTGCCTTTTTGCGTAAAGACTTTTTATTTCTTTAGTGAAACATGAACAGACTGATAGATAGATAGATAGATAGATAGATAGATAGATAGATAGATAGACATGAACAGATTTGATATATAGATAGATACATACATATGGAGAGAGAAGATAGATAGATAGATAGATATTCACCGAGCGAATAAATAGATAGATAGATATATAGATAGATATGAACAGACCGAGATACATAGATAGAAAGATAGATAGATAGATAGATAGATAGATAGATAGATAAACCTGAACAGTGTTAATATATAGATAGATACATGCATATGGACAAAAGATATAGATAAATAGATAGATAGAGAGGTAGATAGATATGATATGAATAGATTGAGAAGATAAACCTGAACAGAGTTGATATATCGATGGATACATTGTAGTATGCTAGTCGGAACTTCAGTCGCACTATAACGTTCCATGAGAAAAGTATAAATCCACTTACCCAGATATGGTTAAAAAGTTGCACTATTGTTCTTCTGTTACATAATCTATGAATAGATTATTGTCAACCCCTGTATTTCTGAAGGGATTGCCCCTATTCATATCACGGGCGGGACTTTCCATGGAATATTACAGAAAGCCCGCGAAATACGTGAAGTCACGTGGGACCTGGTTGTCTCTCAGTTTCAGCTTGGACGTCAGGCAGATAAGATGTTATTGCTTTAGCTGAGACTCACTGCACACGCGCGCTATGATTAGTTAGAGAAATATGTTTAGTTAAGAAATAAAAGTTTAAATAAATAATATGGTTTTGTGGTTGATGAATGTCTTGGCAACAAGACTGACCTAGAAGACCAGACACGAAGTCCCCGAGACTGACCTAGAAGACCAGACACAAAGTCCCCAAGACTAGGTCCAGACGCTGTAAGAAGAACGTAGGATACCAAAGATGACAGAAGAAAAATAGAAGTAAGGAAAGAAAGGGTATACAACACTTCTACAAGGATGTTTTAGACATTAAATAATCTACAAATTATATGACTTTAAAACAAACAAAAAAAACTACTGCATCAGCCCATGGAACAGTCGTCGAAAATGCACACCGATACATGTACTTACATATACGTTTAGAGTCATCTACAGACACCATGTTTCAACGTATCAGGCTTCTTCAGTGTGGCTAGATATTTGCAGGCAACCTCCGCCCGGGATGGAAACCTAATCGATTTATTATCAGTCAGGCTTCTTGACCATTCGGCCATTCGCGCCTAAAGACTGAGATGGGGATTTTATCTGATAAATACATACATATGTATATATGTAATGGCCGCAATAGAGTGCTCCATCTGTTTTATAGGATATATAAATATATATGTATAGGATATACATATATACATATATATATAATATATATTAACATAAATATATATATTATATATATTATATATATATACGAACATACTTCTATATACGTTTATAGCCACATATACACACACACACACACACACACATATATATATGTGTGTGTGTGTGTTGTGTGTGTGTGTTGTGTGCTGGAGGCGCTGTGGCTAGTGGTTAGAGTCGTGGAAAATTGGCTCGTCGATTCGAGTTCAATTCATAGACGAAGCCGTTGGCATTTCACATAGCGCTAATACCCTTGAGAAAGGTATGAATCCATATATTCTCCCTCCAGCTATGTGTTAAATAGTAGGGCAGACTGGGCTCTTCAGCCTTGGGTAGGTAACCAGTCTAGGAGAGGGATAACTCTGAATTCAAAATTCCTGAGGTCGGTTGTTGATTGGGTTTGTGGCAACCTTGAATGCACAATTCTTTCCTATCGACTGTACCAAAAAGTGTGGATGGTCCAAGACAAGCTTCACCACTATAAACAATCACTGTGTGAGTATTCATTGTGTGGGTGTTCCATTGTGTGTGTGAAACCTCATGGGTCGAATCGACGAGAGAGTCCATAATGAATATATGTAATGGCTGAAAGATTGCTTCCATCCGTTTCATAGGATATACTATATATATATATATAATATATTATATTATATTAATTATAATGTATATATATATATTATATTAAATATATAAATATATAAATATATTACGTTTATACCGACACATAACACTACAAATATATTCAAATATTATATTATATATATATATGATATATAGCTACCTTTACACCACATACTATATAAACATTTAATTGCACATATATATAAACATTTATATATTTACATATTATATATATATATTAATATAATATTTTATGCTCCATTTATATTTACGTATATTTTATAATACGCAACTTTATAATTACAATACATATATTATATATATATATACAACATAACCAAATTCTATATATACATATATATTAGACGTAATAAATTTATACCCACATTGTATAAATTCTATACGTTTATATGTATGTATATAACGAGACGATGTCGCTTAACACGCATCAACTGAATATCAGGTGGCATGAGAAACGGTTGAGGTTGCTGTACAGTTAAGCTTAAGGAAATTTATTTAATTTGGATTTGTGTTTAATGTTAACTGCCTTAAATTTAACAAAAAAAACCAACATTACAATATAATATCAGTAATTGTTAATTATCTGTTCGGAACGATGTGGGTAGAAACAAATCCGGTCGGATTGGGGTAAGCGGAGCGGGCCTTCGCCCTCGCGAAACGACTTATTGTATTTTAATTTTTAATTTTTGACAATTAACAGACAACTGTTTAAAAATAGAGATAAATTTTTACATATTACTTTAATAATGGTG
>CM042166.1:9532169-9545232 GCA_023376005.1 Doryteuthis pealeii | reverse complement strand
TGTTCATGAGAAAGAAGTAGTCCTTTGTTATTAATTTTTTTAAATCTCTAAATCTCACAAGGCAAGATATCCCTCAGCACTCCAAGTTGTTTTCCAGACTCAAAATATCAAGGAAATGTCAGCCAACTCGAGAATCAACTCAGCAACCAAGAACTGAACCTGTCAAATGTAGTATCTGTCCAGAGAGAAAAGTATACAACTAATTAATTTCTGTATCAGCACATCCTCAATCCATTCTGAAGATAAGAGCCATAACGTAAAAAACGTTAAACTCCTCGTAAGAAATGACCTTGTGTCGCATCCTGCTTGTGTGGAGGGGTTGGTAAAAATATATATGAGATGCTATTAAAAAGTTAAGGGAATTTGAACACCTGAAACTATCTGTTCATTTTTTTTCAGGGAGCCTGTCTTAGCTATGAAAGCCAACATTTATAAGTTAACGAAATACGTGAATATCATCAAGTCACACTGACAGCACGGATACCTATGGCTTTCTCGCACCACCATCCCTATCAGTCTCTACACAGCATCCAGAAAAGTCAACATTTGTTGGTCAAATCCAACCATTTTATGAAAGTATGAAGTTACCCTATTCAATGAGCAGGATGTGACGCAAGGTCAATTTTTAAGTTCTGGTTTGAATAGAGAGTGTAACGCAACACTTCTATCTTGCACAAAGCTTGTGTTATAGAATTGAAGACTTTATATATCAATTCCTTCTCGTATCTCGTGTCATACTGCTGGTAACTAAATATAATTAAAGGATTATATTTATCAGACACGAGAAGTTTTTTTCCTGGGCTTAATTGGTAATCTTTTGATTGCTACAACAAACGAATTTTCACTACGGTGAATCGTAAATATTTTCCTTCTTCCATGTTATTATTTTTTTATCTAATTCTTCTTTTATTTTGCCAATTCATTTTTCTTTTTTTTTTCTCTCAGCTCATCAATATTTACCCAATATTCATTTCATCTTTTCTCAGGGAGAAAAAAAAACGAATACAACAAAAAAAAATAACGATTATTTTTGCTTTCATATTTTCTACGTGTGGAATACTTTGCTTTCAAGCGTTAAAAAAAGAAACTACGCATGCGTGAACATACGCATGCGCAAACGGAACTACTTTAACACCCGCTGCAAAAAAAAAAAAAAAAAAGATTTGTCCGGTGAAATATAGCCAATAGAAGATCGTAAATGAAATGACGTGGTCAGCGTTCATGGCCGACCAGTTTTCACGTGGTTGACCCCGTATTCAATGACACTGAGGTGAAAAAAAAAAGAAGGCGGGCGAACATTGATGTTTCAGAATTAGAAAAAGACGCAATAAAAAATGAGAGAGAGAGGAGGGAGGATGGGGAGAAGGAAGAGATTTAAAAAAACATGGTAGAAATAAGAGTTTGTTTAGAGAGTAAAATGAGTCGAGATCTTGGGAGATGTTCGTGTCTGTGCGCATGCGTGATTCAAATCCAGGCATCTCGCACATCATCTGTGTCAGTTGGTGAAAGGACGTAATAAACAAAGTGATGTTCTATCGGATTATTGCATTTGACCAAAACCAAACAACGACACACGCGAATTGAGTCTTTTAGCCGTTTACATAGATAGAGACATGTGTAAAGTGACTAAGCGCATTAACAAAACGAGAGGCCACATACATAAATAGGTACTACATATGCGCGCACGCGCACACACACATACACACACACACACACACACATATATATATATATATATATAATATGAAAAAAGCACATCGAGCAATATATATATATATATATAATGGTTAAATGGTTAAATTTATGGGAAATGGACTCGTCGCCCCGAGTTCAAATCCTGCACTTAACTGTCTTCATTTCACTTGTATTCAACTCCATTTAATGAATTGACCTTGTGTCGCATCCTACTCGTGCTGAGGGTTGGTATATATATATATATATATATATATATATATATATATATATATATATATATTGGGGTGATTAAAAACTAAGGAATAACGAATAAAACACAAATAACTTAATTCAATTGATATTTCGCCTCGGTATGTTAACGAAGTTTCGTCAGAATTCATTTGAAACAAAAACTTCAGTGAAAAGGTGAAGCTCCTCTTCTCAGCCTTGATCTACCTTTTCAATATATAGACACACTATAGTTCTTGTCTCAAATAAATTCTGACGAAGCTCAATTAACACACCGAGGCGAAATATCAATTGAATTAAGTTACTTGATTTTTTTTTTGTTATTTATCAATTTCTATTCACATTTTTCTTGCATTTTACCAACTCCTCATATATATATATATATATTAATATATATATATATATATATATATATATACGTTTAACTAAATTGATGCAATTCCTTAGTTAAATTAAAGATATAATTTCTGATAATAACTTATCTTTAATTTAACTAATGATTTACATCGACTTAGTTAAACGTAGGGTAGGGTCCTGATGAAATTATTTCAATTTGATTGAAACCATGGTAGACCCTTTATTTTCCTCTAATAATAATATTAGTATTATTATTACTGCTCTATGTTTTAAATATATGGAGTACTTTTGGACTATTTACTGATGCCACTGCAACGGAAAAGTTCCAGTGACAATTGGATACTATATATATATATATATATATATATATATATATATATATATATATATAAGTAAGGTTTATGTTCCTGGCTTTGCCCGAATTATATAATATCCGGATAAATTCAAGTGTACACTTTTTAAATCTGATATTGCTCACCATTGGATAGCAGTACCCATTGCTCGATGTGCTTTTTGTGAAAATGTTACAAACGAAATTTGTGCATGTTAACCGCCATTTACAAATAACACAATGATAGTAATACTTTTTAAAACGAAACGAATATCAAGGAAATGCTTTTTGATGACTTTAAGTCGTATTGAGAACAGGCAAAAGGTCATGATGACCTACTGAAGGCAGTGTCAGGGGATGACTTCCAGTCGTTTTGAAAATATACAAAAGGTCATGATGACCTACTGAAGGCAGTATCGTGTGATGACTTCCAGTCGTTTTGAGAATATACAAAGGTCATGATGACCTACTGAAGGCAGTGTCATGTGACGACTTCCATTCGTTTTGAGAATATACAAAAGGTCATGATGACCTACTGAAGGCAGTGTCATGTGATGACCAGATCGTATTGAGAACATGCAAAAGGTCATGATGACCTACTGAAGGCAGTGTCATGTGATGACTTCCAGTTGTTTTGAGAATATACAAAAGGTCACGATGAATCTATAAAAGGCAGTGTCATTTGGTGACTTCCACTAGTATTGAGAACTTACAAAAGGTCACGATGAACCTTTAGAGGTCAGTGTTATTTAATGACTTCCAATACTGGTATTACCACTACGGATCAGAGAGGATCTGAGAATAACGTCAATGGATAAACTCTATGGAGTAAGAGTGTTGAATTCCAATTTAGGAAAGAAAATTAATGTTTTATTCTTTGTTCATTTCTTCCTTGGTAAAGACAGCTTCAATCTTTACTTTTCAGACATATCTTGCAACCCCCTCTGGTCAAAAATGAGACCATCCAAATCTTCCAAGATTAAATTCAAAACTGTAAATCCTGATTATCTGGTGTTTTTTATCCGCCGAATTCTTATTTTTTATGAGTGTCATTAAATCAGCTGAATAATAGACCATTCCGTTTTTATTATAAAGAAGGAAAAGGAAAAAGGACATGCTAGACAGAAAGAAATATAATAAGAAAAAAAGAAAGAGAATAAGGGAAAGGGAGAGAGTGGTGTTGAGTGCGCTAATCTGTTTCAATTGAAAATAATGAACAGATAAAAACAAGGAAAGAAAGAAAAATGGAGTGTGAGAGAGAGAGAGAGAGAGAGAGAGAGAGAGAGAGAGTTAACTCAAGATTATTATACTTTTCGAATATTAAACTATTGCAATAGTTCTTAAGTAAACATATATCAAACATTGTAATAATTAAATTATCATACCGTGATTATGATAATTTGGCCAAGTTACTAGATTAAGAAATGATATCAACTTTTTGATACAACCTATAAATTAGACTAGAAACGGCTACTCGGCGTTGTCTGAGTAGAGGTGGTGGTTTTAAAAAGTTAGTCTCGTAGATCTGTTATTATTGAATTAAGACTTGGATCTTTGCAGGATGTCCCATTAAAATCACGACGAAAAAAAGACCTTGTGTTGATCCCACCACTCTAATAAGAAAAATTAATGTCTCCTATTTAAAATATTAAATGCACAAAATTAAAAATTACATGCTTTTATCATTTAAATTTTTTTAAATTATCTTCACAGATATAAACATATCAAACACTGTAAGAATCAAATTATCATACTGTGGTATATCCATTGGTCCTGCTAGTAAATATTTTATTTTGCGTAAAAAACTTAACACAACTGACAAACATGGGAAAAAAAAGAATCAACATTTACGTCATCACAAGCACACATAATACATTTAGGAATATAACAAACCAGATAACAAAACTACAGAATGGGACACATTTTAAATGATTTTTTCTCAGATGACGAAAACATTCGAGAGCTCGATTTCTCATATCACGTAAAGTGTGGTTTAGCATAACAACTGGAATAGCTGTTATCTCTCTGCGGATGTTTTCTTTCAGTTCCGCTGTCGTGTGGAGCCTGCCTGTGTATACCCGATCTTTCAGGTAACCATACAGAAAATAGTCCACTGGGGTCAGAAGTATTCTTCGGCTACATATGCAATTTCTTTTGGACTCCAGGCCATTATGAGGGTCCCCAAAATCAATACCTGAAAGTAATAAAAACTTAATATAATATTCAAATCTTAGATAACATGTAAAACCCCTGCGAATCAGTTATGTAATAAGTATATTTAGTACTCTGTGTGGTTTTTATAATCTGAGAAAATAGTATTTAAAACATGTCTCATTATTATGGTCCACTCTGTATTTCAAAGGTAGGTATCTATATTATTTCTTGTTAGTAAGTACGAAAGACGTGGTCACCGTTTCTTTCGGACGTCCAGAGTACAATGCAAATGGCTGTATATATATATATATATATATATATATATATATATATATATATATATATATATATATATATATAAATAGTTTATTGGCAGTACTGAATTTAAAAAGGACGCGTAAAAGCATATGCATGTTGTAAAATAATTAAAACATTTCTTAAAAAGAAAAGTAAGGGTACCCTGGTTAGATTTAAAATCTACAATAAATTGATCTTTTTTTTCGTTCAATGCTCTTCAGAGAAAAAATACATTGATAAATGGTGTTATTGTGGTTTTGTTTTTTGTTTTTTGTTTTGTTGTAGACGATGGAATAGTCAGAGAGAAAACGAAAAGGATTTTTTTTTCTCTCAATAGGACAAGAATTTGTAAAACTAAGAAACTTACGAATCATAAGGGGGTTCGAAAATTACGAGTCCCTCCGTTGGATAAGTTTAGGCTTGAGGTGCCGAAATATATATATATATATATATATATATATATATATATATATATATAATGTATCTGTAATAATCAAATCATCATACTGTGGTATATCCACAGGTCCTACTAGTTTTGTATATTGTGTCCTGGAGAAGGCTGATGACCTCGATGAGTAAAATTGAAAACATGTGACACACTGACATTCGCATTTATTCTTAGAGATAAGATAAAGTTGACTATTAATTAAGTTGATATCAAAAGAAATGTAACACAATCTCATGACTTTCTTGACAGACCTCAGATATGGAACAGAGTTGAAATACTAAACAATCTCCTTTACCGCGGACCGTTACCCGGAAGCATAGTGTCGTTGCCTTTATATTGTTATTCCAAGAGCAGCCGGTCCCTGGAGCTGACAAGTGTCCGGTTGAGTAGCCGATAAGACAGGGGAATATTCCCGTACGAGTTGGCTATTTTCGAGAAGTTCTCCAATTTAAAGGACAAGACGTTCGCCACGCCGTTGCTATGCCAGAAACTGTCAGTGAGTTTGAAACGAACGTCCGATCGGCGAGATTTTACGATAATTTCCCTCGGCGTAAAATGGACTCCGTTCATGATTTTATTCTAATTTCCCCAAGCTGCGTGACGAGATAACACGGCGGCCAAAAGTTGAGGTTGAGGCCAATTTTCAGAGTGCGCGGCTCAAGTGTCAACCCGTTTGGCTTTCTTGGCTGTAACAAGGATGAGTGGAATTCGAACAAAGATCTGCCCAGATAGACTGCTTATCCACTCGATCATCGACTCGTGTAGATAGAGTGATAAGTTTTGAAAAGCCCCAAAGACAGAGGAAAGATTCTGAAAGAAGAATGATATTGTTGTGTGCACTTAGAGAAGACGTAAACTTGATGGTGGAAAGATATATACACTAACTATCTATTAAACGTCTCTCTCTCTCTCTCTCTCTCTCTCTCTCTCTCTCTCTCTCTCTCTCTCTCTCTCTCTCTCTCTCTCTCTCACACACACACACACACACACATATATATATATGTTGAAAAAATGAAGAAAGGGAAGAAAGTATAGAATGGATAATATAGGATATTTTAAACAATATTACACGTGTTTCGGTCAGGAGTTTATCCATGTGTACATTATTCAATAAGGATTTACTCTGATGAAGGTCGAATTTTCTTTGTGTGCGGAACATTTCTACATTTTTTCTATTATCATTATTTCATTTCATTTGATTATCTAAAAATAATAATAGTTTGAATAATGTACACATGGATAAACTCCTGACCGAAACACGTGTAAGTAATATTGATTAAAATATCCTATATTATCCATTCTATACTTTCTTTCCTTTATTTATTTTTTCAACATACCGTCGGATTCATTTCCAGTTTCATTTTACACACACACACACACACACACACACACACATATATATATATATATATATATATATATATATATATATGCAGCCCCTAAGATGGCGTAACACTGAATTTCAGCGCTATACAGCAAATCCTGCGCCAATGCCGTTGCCAAACTACATTGGTCTCTTACCTTTCCTTTGGATGACAGCGGCAGTGTGGAGAGGGGGGGTCTGCTGCTTGGGCAACATTACATCCTCCATATCAACCCGCCCTGGCTACGTAGTTAAAAAAATGTGTACACTACGCCATCGTCTTTCGCCATCGTGTATTGCCAACAAAAACATATCTTAGAAATAAAGATATAGGAGAAGGAAAACTCTGAATTTAAATCAGTTTTAATCTGACTATCTATCAGTATATTCATATCTATCGAATCATCCCAGTCAGTTCATGTCTGTTTATCTATAGTAATATATATCTATCAGTTTGGTGATATCTATCTATTAATATATATATATATATATATATATATATATATATATATATATATATATATATTTGGGAGAATATGTGCTTAATTTAAGTCGTATCTAATTTTGAAAATTAATTGATTAATAATTAATTAATCAGGCGGGAATGCCTATTTAAATGTAAGGCTAAACAAATCTAGAAAAATCAATCTATGTATGTACATTTCGGTCTATTAGGCCTCATCAGCAGAGCTATAGATAGGAAGACCGCCCTGTACGTGATCCGAAACCGGACTGTCAAGCTGACAGGCCAGTACCATAACCCCTACACCAAACGGACTTCTTAGATTTCGGTTTCGGATCAAGCACAGGGCGGTCTTCCTATCTATAGCTCTGCTGATGAGGCCTAATAGGCCGAAATGTACATACAGAGATTGATTTTCTCGATTTGTTTAGCCTTACATTTAAATAGGCATTCCCGCCTAATTAATTAATTATTAATCAATTAATTTTCAAAATTAGGTACGACTTAAATTAAGCACATATTCTCCCAAAAATTGTCGGCTAAAAGCCATATCCAAACACAACGTGTTTACATATTTGTCATAAATATATATATATATATATATATATATATATATATATATATATATATATATATACGAACCCCTCGCATGGGTAGGATATGACACATGGTTAATTTCTTAAGCGGAGTTTAACAGGTTTGAATTCAGAGTTTTCGTTCTCCTAGACTGGTTACCTAACCAAGGTTAAAGAGCTCAGTCTACCCTGTGATTTACCCATAGCTGGAAGGAGAATATATGGATTCATACTTTAAGCGTATCAGCGCTATTTGAAATGCAAACAGATTTGTCCAGGATTTGAACTCGGGTCGACGAATACATTTCCATCGACTCTAACCATTACATCACGCACCTCCATCCATATATATAATATATATATATATATATATATATATATATATATATATATATATATATATATATATGTGTGTGTGTGTGTGTGTGTGTGTGTGTGTATCTATTTATCTATAGGAATATTTGAGTATCTATCAGCTTGGTAACATCTATCTATCAATATATATATATATATATATATATATATATATGTGTGTGTGTGTGTGTGTGTGTGTGTGTGTGTGTGTTTTTTGTTTTTTTTTTTATCTATTTATCTATAGGAATATTTGAGTATCAGCTTGGTGATATCTATCTATCTATCAATATATATATATATATATATATATATATATATATATGTGTGTGTGTGTGTGTGTGTGTGTGTGTGTGTTTATTTATCTATCCTAGTTGATATTTATCGATCTTATATCTTGCAATATCACTTCATTATTCTATGAATAAAAATTGGTGAAGATTTCGTCAACTCATACAACAAACTCATTAATATCGAAATCATTCAATTAATATCATTCATCTTTCGACCTCTCGAATATTACGAACGTTGATCCCACTTTTTATTCGGCACAAATAGATTTCTTCTCCTTATTGGCCATTCATCTAATCGCATTGTTAACCATTACATAAGTAATTACCATCGATATTTTCGAAGCGTCGCTTAATGGGATTTTTTTCCTTTTTTTTTTTTTGGCGGGGGGGGGGTCCTTTCTTTCTTTCTTTCTTTTTCATTTTCTTATTTTTTCTCATTTTTTTTTTTTTTTTTTCGTTTCTTTCTTTTATTAGTTTTTTTTTTAATTACATTCTTTCTCTTTCTGTTTCTTTCTTTTTCTTCTATCTTTCTTTCTTTCTTTCTTTGTCATTTCCATATTTTTTAGATTCCTTTTACTCTTTTTTTCTTTGTTTCTTTCTTTTTTTCTTTCTTTTTCTTCGTTTCTTTGTTTCTTCCTTTGTCCCTTTCTTTCATTCTTCTCTCTCTTTCTTTCTTTCTTTCTTTCTTTTTCCTTTTTTCTTTTTTCTAAGATTCTTTTCTTTGCACCTTTTTCCTTCTTTCTTTCGTTTCTTTCTTTTTCTTTTCTTTTTCTCTTTCCGGTTCGTTTAGGGTTTTCTCATTTCATTCTTTCCTTCTCGTTTCCTTATATTTTTAGATTCTTTTTTCTCTTTTTTGTTTGTTTCTTATTTATTCCTTCTCTTTTTTTTTGATTCTTTGTTTCTTTTTTCCCACTTTCTTTATTTTTCCTTTCTTTCTTTTTATGAGATTCTTTATTTCTCCTTTTCTTTTTCTTTCTTTCTTTCTTTCTTTCTTTCTTTCTTTTCTTTCTTTGCTTCCTTTTCCGTTTCTTTCTATCTTTTTACATTTTTTTCCTGTTTTGAGATTTTTTTCTTTTTCTTTTTTCTTTTTGATTCTTATTTCTTCCTTTCTTTGTTTTTTCGTTTATTTCTTTTCCCTTCTTTTCTTTTTTCAGTCTTTCTTTCTTTTTCTCTTTCTTTGCTTTTTTCAATTTTTTTTTTTTTGCATTTTTTTTATTTTATTTTATTTCTTATTCACTTCTTCCCTTTCTTTTCTTTCTTAATTGTTTTTATTTTCCCTTTCTTTCCTTTTATCTTTATGATTCATTATTTCTTCCTTTCTTTCTTTTTTCGTTTCTTTCTTTCTTTTTTCCTTTTTCTTTTTCCTTTTCTTTCTTTCTTTTTTCTTTTCTTCCACTCTTTCATTTTCCCTTTCATTCTTTCTTTCTTTCTTTCTTTCTTTCTTTTCCCTTTCTTCCCTTTTTCTTTCTTTCTTTCTTTCTTTCCCTTTCTTTATTTCAAACTAAAAAGAAAAAAAAAGGATAGATTGTTTCAACCATTTTACTGACTTTTCCCATCCCAAAGATTTTCAGCCGATACATTCTTCGGCCGTTGAAATACACTAAAGAATGCCGTAACAAAACGCAACACTAATACAATCTTCACTCCCCACCTTAAATTCATAAATACTTCTTAGCTTTTGTCGGTTTCTTTTTTCTTTCTGGGTGTATGCAAAAGTTCGTAGGATTATAATATGTGGCCTACCTTTTGAATGTGACCTACGAAATCATGTCTCTCTTAGAGTATGTGGCATACCATAAAAGAATATTATAAGGTTATAACAATAACTGCTAACCCTAACCCCTAACCCTATTTCAGAATTTTATAATATTTTAGAATTAAATAGATTTCTGATTCATGTAAATTATGGATAAATTCTTTTTAATTATTCTTAATTACTATATACAGCTTATGACTGAATTGCATTTCTTGAAATTGAATATATGTGCAAAAATAATTATTTTCAATAAATTGCCTACTATTTATATCTATAAATATACTCTTACTGAGGTAGGACATATCCAAACCGGATAGGCCACCTACTATTACAGAATCAAAAAGAATCAAAACACATACTATAACGGCATCCAAAAGTTTCCAGTGAAAAAAGTTTTTCAACTATATACAAAATCTCAAGTATACGCTGGAGAATTCTGCATATACTTAATACTATCATCAGTCCCACTTTGAATTTATAAATGCTTCTTAGCTTTTCTTTATTATTATTATCATTTCTACTGGGTGTATACAAAAGTTTCTGACGATTAAAAAGATGGTCTTCATCTGCTTATCTATATTTTAGTATGCGCTGAGAACTTTTGCAGACGTCTACTACTGCCTTCTCTCCCCTTTATATTTCTTCTTACACACTCTTCTTTTCTTACTTGCTTCCTGGTCCACTCTGACCCAGAGTGGTAGTACCTGTTAAGGTCCCATCTATGGATTAAATAGAAAAATGTGTTTATAAAAGAAATTAAGTATTCATTAAGAATGAATGTATTTCAAAACTGTGTCGGCATTAAATGACCCACTGAGGTTGATATGCCGTAAAACAAACCAAACCAATCCAGTGTTTATCTATACTTTAGTATGTGCTGAGAACTTTTGCACACGCCTGCTACTGCCTTCTTGACCTCCTTATATTTCTTCCTCTCCCTCTTCTTTTCCAGACGCCCACCTTCTACAATCGGTGAACTCTCTTTTCATTTCCATTCCTCTTCTTTTCCGTCTCCCATCTTCTTTGCCAAAGGGACCCACGGGGCAAAAAACATTGGGGGGTAGGGGAAATGAAAAAATAAAAATAAAAAAACAACTAAAAATTGATCCCCGATGTCCCTCTCTGCTCCCCTTCGTTCTTTTTTACATTTCTATTTCCTCTTTCTGCCGCTATATTGGACATTGAAATACCTTTTTTAAGGGGGGGTGTCGAGTCTTGTGTGATTTCCAACTACAAAACTAATTGTTTCTTTCAATATAGAAATAGCCTCAGTGTTTATCAGATAATTGATACTTTGATATTAAGGAGAATTCTTCAAAGACTTTTTGCGCCCCGGTTGGAATTTTATTTTTTTAGAGGGGAGATTATTCTTTTCTCTGTATATAGGACTTTGTTTTTTGTTATTTTGTTTTTTGGGGTTTTTTTTGCTTTTGTTTTTTTGGGGGGTTAGGGGTTGGCGGGTCGTTGTATTTTCTTATTTGTTAATAGTCTTTTAGGATGTTTTAAGGTTGAAACGAATTTCGTTGAATTGTCATTTTAAATAACAACCGATTATTTCATGTCCTTTATAATGTACTTGTCTTTTATTTCTTATTGTCATTTATATTTCTTCTTTTTTTTCTAATTTTACTGAAAAAAAAATAACTTCTATTTTATTTCGTCTTTTGGCAATTCGACTTTACTTTATTATTTTGATGTTTGTTTGTTATGATTTTTATTTTTTGTTTCTTTATTTTTTGGGTACTTTTTTGAGGGGGGGGATATTTCTACATTTCTTTTTTTTTTTTTTTTTTTTCAATGTATTCATTTGTATGAATGCTTATATATTTGTTTGTCTGTATTTTTATCATTAACGTATTAGATTCATAATACACTTTTTTTTTCAAATACAATCTTTAATTCTTTCTTTTTTTCTTTCTTTATTATCATCCTTCGTTTCTATTTTCTTCCTCCAATCTCCCCTTCTATTTTCTATTCGTCTTCTCCTCCTCATTCCTCTCCTCTTCTATCTACTACTTCTTCTCCCTCTTTCATCCGCATCTTCTTGCTCTCCTTTCTTTCTTTCTTTCTTTCTTTCTTCTTCTTCTTCCTCTTCTTCTTCTTCTTCTTCTTCTTCTTATTATTATTATTATTATTATTATTATTATTATTATTCCCTCTCTTCTTATTC
The DNA here is from genome assembly GCA_023376005.1 of Doryteuthis pealeii. Lineage (NCBI taxonomy): Eukaryota > Metazoa > Mollusca > Cephalopoda > Myopsida > Loliginidae > Doryteuthis > Doryteuthis pealeii. The sequence goes on along the minus strand of CM042166.1, from coordinate 9,532,751 downwards.
TTCTTCTTCTTCTTCTTCTTCTTCTTCTTATTCTTATTCTTATTCTTATTCTTATTCTTATTCTCTCTTCTTCTTTTAATTCTTCTTCTTCCCTTTCTTCTTCTTCTTCTTCTTCTTCCTTCTCTTCTTCTTCTTCTACTTCTTCTTCTTATTGTTCTTATTCTTTTTTTTATTCCCACTCTTCTTCTTCTTCTTCTTCTTCTTCTTCTTCCCTCTCTTCTTCTTCTTCTTCTTCCGTCTCTTCTTCTTCTTTTCCCTCTCTTCTTCTTTCTTCTTCTTCTTCTTCTTCTTCTTCTTCTTCTTCTTCTTCTTCTTGAGATAGATAGAAACATAAATAACCATCATCACCATCATGCCGCGCTATTATCACGGATATCCATGAAATCTCTCGCCAACCGTCCCTATCACGGGAGGTCCTCTACGCAGCATCCTGTATCCGTGCAAAGATGGTCAATGTATATCTTTGATGGACGGCCCACACTGGCGTACCCATGTGCTGGCTTACTCAGGAGCTATCTATCTATCTATCCATCTATCTGTCTGTCTGTTTCAGTCTCTTCACATTTATCTATCTATCTAATC
>CM042166.1:9522454-9532069 GCA_023376005.1 Doryteuthis pealeii | reverse complement strand
ATTTCTTGGAAAACTTATTTTCTTTCTTCTTTCTTCGCAATAATATTTCTATTTTTCCATTTTCAACTTCTACAACTGTTTTTCGTTCTCTTTTTGATTTTTCTTATCATTATTCTTCTGTTTATTTCCAAGATTTCTCCTTCTTCTGCTTCTGTTTTTCTTCTTCTTCTTCTCTTCTTCTTCTTCTTCTTCTTCTTCTTCTTCTTCTTCTCTTCTTCTTCTTTTCCATTTTTATTTTATTTTCATTTTTGTTTCTTCTTTTTTTTCTCTTTTTCTTGTTGTTGTTGTTGTTGTTGTTCTTCTTCTTCTTCTTCTTCTTTTTATTTTATTTTATTTTCATTTTGTTTCTTCTTCTTTTCTTCTGTTTTTGTTGTTGTTGTTGTTTCTTCTTCTTCTTCTTTTATTTTGTTTTTCATTTTTTTCTCTTTTCTTCTTTTTTCTTTTGTTGTTGTTGTTTTTGTTTTTGTTCTTCTTCTTCTTCTTCCATTTTATTTTATTTTCATTTTTCTTCTTTTTCTTCTTTTTCTGTTGTTGTTGTTGGTTTTGTTCTTCTTCTTCTTCTTTATTTTTATTTTTTTTTCATTATGGTTTTCTTCTTTCTTCTTTTTTCTCTTGTTTTTGTGTTGTTGTTGTTGTTGTTGTTCTTCTTCTTCTTCTTCTCTTCCTTCTTCTTCCATTTTATTGTCTTTCATTTTTTCTTCTTTTTCTTCTGTTCTGTTCTTGTTCTTGTCTTCTTCTTCTTCTTTATTTTTATTTTATTTTCATTAGGTTCTTCTTCTTTTTCTTCTTTTTCTTCTTGTTTTGTTGTTGTTGTTGTTGTTCTTCTTCTTCTTCTTCTTCTTCTTCTTCTTCTTCTTCCATTTTATTGTCTTTTCATTTTTCTTCTTTTTCTTCTTGTTCTGTTCTTGTTCTTGTCTTTCTTCTTGTTCTTCTTCTTCTTCCATTTTATTTCTTTTCATTTTTTTTCTTCTTCTTCTTCTTCTTCTCCTTCTCCTTCTTCTTCTTCTTCTTCTTATTATTATTATTATTATTATTATAATTATTATTATTTTTTCTTTTTATTTCTTTCCTTTCTTTCTTTTGTCCACTCTCCTTGTTATGCCCGTTCTCTTTCTTTTCCGTTAGCCTTTTAATTTAAGACATATTCTTTCCCTTTTTCTTTTCTGTAGGCTTTCTTCTTCTTCTTCTTCTTCTTCTTCTTCTTCTTCTTCTTCTTTCTTTCTTTCTTTCTTTCTTTTTCCTTTTATCCTTTTCATCTGACGTCGGCCCACTTTTCTTCAGCTGTTGCGTATGTCTTATCTTATTCTCTTCTCTTTTTCATTTCATTCATATCCTCTTCTACCTTCTTCTTCTTCTTCTTCTTTTTTCTTCTTTTTTTTTCCTCTTTCTTCGTTTTATTCATATCATCTTCCGCCTTTCTTCTTCTTCTTTTCCTCCTCCTCCCTTTCTTCTTCTCTCTTCTTCTTCTTCTTCTTCTTTCTTCTTCTTCTTCTTCTTCTTCTTCTCTTCTTTCATTCTCTTATGTCGTTCAACATTCTTCTTCGCCTTATTCATATCATCCTCCACCTTTCTTCTTCTTCTTCTTCTTTTCTTCTTCTTCTTCTTCTTCCTTCTTCTTCTTCTTCTTCTTCAAAACAAAATGATGAAATTGCTTTTAACAAAATCAAAAGTCGATTTACATATCATTTTCTTCTTCGTGAATTCTGTCCAGCCAAAACCTACAATTCCCTCGCCGTTTCGAAGAGAAAAACTTTTGAATTTATTTCGCTTTAATTCTAGAAAAATAATTTATTTTCGTGAAATATCATATAAATACAAAAATGATATTTTTGAAAAGGAAATTAAAACTTTGCCAAATATGGAATTTACATTCGTTAGAATAAAAATCAGTCGAAAATAGGAGAGTTTGATTTATTTTCACCGTTTATTTGTTACTGTAATCTAATTTAGAAACTGACTTCTATTCTCCCCCCCCCTCATCTCTCTCTATCTCTCTCTCTCTCTCTCTCTCTCTCTTTCACTTTCGCCCCCTCGCTCTCTATCTATCATTCTCTCTCTCTCTCTCTTTCTCTTCTCTCTTTTCTCTCTCTCTATCTATCTATCATTCCCTCTCTTCTCTTTCTCTCTATCTCTCTATCTTTCTCTCTCTTCCCCTTTTCATCTATATATCTATATGTCTTTATCTCTCTCTCTCTCTCTCTCTCTCTATATATATATATATAATATATATATATATATATATATATATATATATATATATATATCATACAGATACAAACATATTTATACTAATTCTTTTCTTTCTTTCTCTCACACATACTCACACACACATACATACACTCTCTCTCTCTCTCTCTCTCTCTCTCTCTCTCTCTCTCTCTCTCTCTCTCTCTTTTCTCTCTCTCTCTCTTTCACTTTCGCCCCCCTCTCTCTCTATCTATCATTCTCTCTCTCTTTCTCTCTCCTCTCTTTCTCTCTCTCTATTTCTCTCTCTCTATCTATCTATCAGTCCCTCTCTTTCTCTTTCTCTATCTCTCTATCTTTCTCTCTCTTCCCCTTTTCATCTATATATCTATATGTCTTTATCTCTCTCTCTCTCTCTCTCTCTCTATAATAATATATATATAATATATATTATATATATATAATATATATATATATGTATATATCATACAGATACAAACACATTTATACTAATTCTTTTTCTATTTCTTTCTCTCACACATACTCACACACACATACACACTCTCTCTCATTCTCTCTCTCTCTATATCTCCTCTCTTCTCTCTCTCTCTCTCTCTCTCTCTCTCACACACAACACACACAACACACACACACACACACACACATGCACACACCCAAATACTCACTATCTATCTAACTACATATCTATCTCTCACACACACATATACTCTTCTTCTATCTAATTTAGAAACTGACTTCTACTCCCTTGTGATGTAATTATAAGTAAGTCAAGCTTTTACTGAGTTTGATTCTCACTGGGTGTCTCATACTTCTGGTTTTGTTCTACGCTTAGTAATTTTTTTAGGCATTCCACGTGTTTCAATGATTAGCAATCTAGATTTGCAGGTCAGTTTTGTTGATGTTGATTCTAACTGAGTGTCCCATATTTCATGACATTGTTCCAAACTAAGCTATGCTTACAAAATGACTACCAGAAATATCTTATTTCCATTAAAAATAAGTGGCGTCACTTTTAACTTACAAGTAAGTTTGGGTTCCCGTGTATTGGTCGACGTACGGACGTATCCATAAGCACTTGGTTCCAAATGAATTGCATCCTGTGTATGACATTGAATTGAGGAGTGTGGACTCCCCCTTCTGTTACGATTTTAGTGGCCATTCTTTAGGCTTCAAGCAAGAGCGATTGCCCAGTGGAGATCCTTTGTGTTAAGCAGAGCGCGATCCTTGGTAAAGAATCCTTTGGTTGTTCCTTGCTGCTCCTCAGTCTTGCAAGTCCTTCGTCAATGATTGAAAATGGACGTCTCTCAGTATAAGCGATTAAGAAGTCAACTATCCACGCTCTTGGGTTATTGATTGGCTGAGGATTAAACCACTTGACCTCGTTTAGTCTATAAATTTAAGTGGTGTATTGTAGCACAAAATAATCCAACACCTTCATTGCCATAATTCCCAGGTCCACTCTGACCCGGAGGTGTAGTATCATTTAGGCTCCTATCTATGGGGTAAATAGTTTTAAAAGTGAGTTTGAAAGAATGTGTTTGAAAAAAAAGTTTTAAAAGTATGTATATCTAACAAGAATAATTAGAACAGAAACGCCTTCGGCATAAAATAACCCAAGTGTTGACATGCCCTAAAATCCAACCAACCAGCCATGTAAAATAACTTCTGCTTTTAAATTTGACAACCCAATATATCGCTTCATTTTAATCTGATATTATATTATAATATATTATATATATATATATATATATATATATATATATATATATATATATATATCAACCTCGCCGCACGAGTAGGATGTGACACAAGAACAATTTCTTAAGTGGAGTTCAACAGGTTTGAATTCAGAGTTTTCCTTCTCCTAGACCGATTGCCTAACCAAGGTTAAAGAGACCAGTCTGCATTACTATTTATCCATAGCTGGAGGAAGAGTAGGATTCAAACCTTTCGCTAAGTGAAATGCAATTACCACATCCAGGATTTGAACTCGGGTCGACGAGTCCATTTCCCATGACATTAACCATTACACCATTTAATCTGCTATATCTCAAAACGAGGCTAAGATAGCATCTCTACGGATGTAACTTTGCATGATACAAGGTTGGCTTAAGTTTTATGATGCGTACGATTTTCAACTCACGACTGGAAACAGGACATATTTCAATTCTTATGTAAATGTGTTTTTATCTAAAAATACGCGAGATTGGTTGGTTGGTTGGTTGGTTGGTTGGCTGGTTGGTTTGTGAGGCCTTTTGTGTTTAATGAATATTCTTGGTAGTGATGTAAAACCTTCTAAGGTCATTACAAAAAAAAATCTGTTAAATATTTCAATGGTCCAAGGTTGTTGTTGCTTGCTTGCTTTACAGCCTGTAAAAACTTGAGTTATATATGCCAAGCGCTCTCTCTCTCTCTCTCTCTCTCTCTCTCTCTCTCTCTCTCTCTCTCTCTCTCTCTCTCTACTTGTCTCTTTTATTATCTTCCTCTCACATTGAAATTATTTCTCTGAGTGGGCTCTTCAACTTTGGTTAGGCAAATAGTCTGGGGAAGGAAAATTCTAAATTCGAACCTGTTAAACCCTGCTTAAGAAATTGACCTTGTGTCACATCCTGCTCGTGTGGAGAGGTTGGTAAGTATGTATCTCTCTCTCTCTCACACACACACACACTCTCTCTCTCTCTCTCTCTCTCTCTCTCTCTCTCTCTCTCTCTCTCTCTCACTCTCTCTCTCTATCTTCTCTATCTATCTCTCTTTCTATATCTTCTCCCTTTCTCTATCTCTAATCTCTCTATCTACCTTATCTATCTCTCTCTCTCTCTCTATCATATTATATTAATATATCTATCTTCTCTTTCTTTCCCTTTCTACACACTTCCCCTTCTCTCAATCATTTTATTTCTATGGCAACTAATTCGAATCTTTTTACACGGAAAATGATTTTCTCAGCGGTCATTTCAGTTCAAAAATTATATTATGGCTTCGAGCAAAAGATATCATTAACATTATAATAATAATAATAATAATAATATATAATAATAATAATAATAATCGTAGTCATAACAAACATTGAATGATGGTGGAGGGTATTAGCATGGGATACCGTCCAGGTGTCAGCGAGTGTAATTCCAGAAGATATTTCGTTATTTCAAATTTGATTACCGCAAAAAGGTTGTCGCTTTTTCTTCTAATTCCTCGGACTTGTTTGATGTGAACAGACGCCTTGATTATCGCCATCTTTACGTATTCACTTATAAGCAAGAGTAAGTGTTATATAACGTATATACCCTTCTGATATACTCGGGTATATAATGAAGAGAGAGAGACATATATATATATTTACCAACCCCTCCGCACGAACAGGATGTGACACAAAGTCAATTTTTAAGCGGAGTTCAACAAGTCCTCCTAGACCGGTTGCCTAACCAAGGTTAAAGAGCCCAGTCTGCCCTACTATTTATCCATAGCTGGAAGGAGAGTAGGATTTATACCTTCCCAAGGGTATTAGCGCTAAGAGAAATGCAATTACCACGTCCAGGATTTGAACTCGGGCGACGTGTCCATTTCCCATGACTTTAACCATTACACCACGCGCTTCCTACAGAGAGAGGCATATATATAGATTAGAGATAGGGATGGTTCTTGCTTGTTTCATTTCTACTTGTTGACTGATTCATACTGCTTCTTCTTCGGTCGCCATTTTAAGGGTTGATTTCTTTCTTGTGTCTTCTTACTACTTCTGGGCTGGGCTAAGCTGGTCATTGTCTTGATAATTTACAAACATAACAAGACCTTGCTAGTTCTTGATCAGGTTTTATTATCCCATATTTGATTCATTCCGCCGCGGGGGTGAGATGACCCGGGAGAGATAAACAGGGCGCGATCCTTGGTAAAGAATCATGTGGTTGTTCCTTAGTGTTCTTCGGTCTTGCAGGTCTTTCGTCAATGATTGCAAATGGACGTCTCTCAGTATCAGCGATTAAGTAGTCAACCAGCCACGCACTCGGGCTGTTAATTGGCTGAGGTTTAAACCACATGACCCCGCTTAGTCTATAAATTTAAGTGGTGTATTGCAGCACACCTTATATATAAAATAATCCAACACCTTCATTGCCATTACTCCCAGGTCCACTCTGACCCGGAGTTGTAGTATCATTTAGGGTCCTATCTATATATTGATATATGATATTTGATTCATTCCGCTACGGGGATGAGATGACACAGGAAAGACGACAATCACGTCTACCTCCTTCAAAATCGGGTCGAATCTTAATGTTACATATTAATTGGATCCCTATTACTTTTTAAGGTAGTATAGAAATCCTTATGGCGATCAGTACAGCTGATGGTCTTGAGAGTGAGTGACAATGTTTGACCTCACTCTCACCTTGCTTTCTGGGGATAGAATCGTGAGAACGGAACCCCGATAGAAAGCCCTTTCCGGTTTAAGGTGGGCAACTCAGTAAGTGAGTTGCAGTAGTTAGTTGCAGTAAGTGAGTTGCAGAGTTAGAAGCTAGCAAGATGTGACTCTCCGCGCGCATTTGTCTGGTCCGGGGTTCCGGGAATAAAATAACATCAAAGGTAAATCGAAGTCTTGTTGTTATTACTAAAAGCTAACAATGACACAAGGCTTCTGATAAAAAATGGTCCCCAGCAGAACCAGACACGGAACCCAGATAAGAAAGACCAGACGAGACCATTAGAAGATAGAAGACAGAAGACTAGACGATCAGAAGACGGCCGGAAGAATAGACCAGAGTAAGACGTAACAAATATATCTATTTGGTACCGTGACGAACGGCTACGCAACATTAATAACTCTGACTAAAACTATATCACGTGTCTGCCGTGGCGTCCAAATCGCGCGCCTCTACGAGGTCAAAGGGTTATAAACGGTCACCGGTTATTTTCCATGTTGAATCCTTGATTCTAAATCAACAGGCCTCAATTCAAATATTCCTAGCTACAGGTCTGTTCACAATTCGTGACTTCTCATGAATTGTAACATAAGGACTTCGCCACACATTTCCCCGCATTCGTGCAACAAAATGTTAAAGATCTATATCCTTCAAATCTCCGAAACTATACTATGTACGGTCTAATTTTAGCTAATAGATACATATATATATATACGTATTTGACAGCTAATAATCATCATAATCAGGTTATACTGGCAGCATAGATATCCATGACAATCTCTCGCCTACCGTCCCTATCAGTCATTCCCCCCAGGAGGTCTTCTGTGCAGTATCCAGAATCCGCAAAGAGATGATCTATGTGGCTCTTTGGTGGTTAACCCACACTGGCGTGCGCATGTGCAATTTCCACCATGGAACCTCATTTAGGAGTTCGACCTTGCTTCTCCAATAGTATCCAGCATGTCTTGTTCGCCTTCTCGGGTGGTTTGTATGTGTTACGTTGTAATATTCACGGCACTAAAACGATACATGTACCGTAGTCCTTTTTTCTTTCTTGGTACTAAAACTCCAAACGTCACCGTGCTGAAATGGTGCCGATAAAAAATCATAACACGAGAAACATGTCGTCACAACTGCCAGCCTTTATTTTCGTGCTCGTATAGTGGGCTCCTACCAGAGATGAGGAAAGGCAGAGAGAAAAAGAGAGAGAGAACACTACTAGATTACTGGGCTCTCATGAGGTCCGTACCATACCACCGCCGCCGGCAAAAAGAGGCTGAACCCTTTCTTTTTTTCCCCACGTCACCACGTGACTTCCGGTCAACACCCGACTTCCGCTTGCGGTCAATTCTCCGTTCGGGGTTACGCTACGGTCAAACCATCGCTCTCCTCTTTTGGGTCATCACTATTTTTTAAGCCTTTGTTATTTATTCCTCCTCCTTCCATTAGTAGTCCTAGCTCACAAAAGTCAGGAATATACCCATCTTGCAACATATGATAGGGGACAGGTGGTCGTACGGCTGTTTTCTCGTGTAATGTTGTTTCCACGATTTGTTTAAGACAGCACGCAGTATTACACAATCTTTAAAAAAAAACATAGATGAGACCCTAACAGGTATTATCACTCCGTGTCAGAGTGGACCTGGGAGTAATGGCGATGAAAGGTTATTCCACATTCCCCAAAAACCGCCTTCTAGCACATATGATAAAAAGGGTTGGAGGTTTGCCATAAAGACAATAGGATCAGGACAATCATATTGGTGCTAGGGCTTGACGTGACCAGCTGATTGATCTTAGCTTATTTCAGACTTACGAGTTCCTCCTTGATTCTTCAGCAGTGACCGGCGTCTTTTTTGTCTAACTTGTTTATTTTGTGTGATAGGAGGTAAGTAACCGTACAGTTCTCAATTAGTCCCTATCTATCAATCCATATAATTCATAATATTTACCACGTATCCCACGTATACGGGTCAGGCACAAGGCCCTATTAATATGGGACCAAACTCATGGGTGGCGATTACAAAAATACGTTGATCCTCAGGCACTGGGCAATAAACCCAGCCCTGCCCCTTTAAATCAAGGGAGCAGGTACTGCCTGCGGGATGGCCCCCAGGGATCAAACGCTATTAATTACTTTATCGGTTCAGCGGCATATCATGTACACTTAAAGTTAACAAACGATCCCGTATATATCCATCAAGATATCACTCGCCGTCTGCTCTAGAAATACGATCTTTCCACCTCTAATCCTCCCTATGGCCTTATGCCACACTAATTGTGTTATGATTTTAGTGGCCAGCTTTTAGGCTTCAAGCAAGAGCGCTTGTCCAATGGAAATACTTTGTGTTAAGTAGAGCGCGATCCTTGTTAAAGAATCATTTGGTTGTTCCTTGGTGCTCCTCAGCATTGGAAGTCCTTCGTCAATGATTGCAAATGAACATCTCTAAGTATCAGTGATTAAGTAGTCAACCAGCCACGCATTCGGGCTGTTAATTGGTTGAGGTGTAAACCACGTGACCCGCTTAGTCTATGAATTTAAGTGGTGTATTTTAGCACGTCTTATATATCACAAATAATCCAACAAATTGAAAGTTAGTAAATATTGCGACCCTCTTTTCCAGATAGTGGAGTGTTGCATGTCATTAAGGACTGATCATTCCATCCTTAAGAATCACGGGTCGCCACCCACGGCTAACAGGTGGCCCCATTGGTGAGTTTTTACTCCTCTGTGGATGTGCAATTGGCGTCTTCCAGTCGACAGGGTGGTAGCCTAATCTGGTACAAGATCACAAGAGTAGAGCACCCAGTAAATATCAAATGCTTTTAGATGAATGCATACCTTTGGATGCATATATTTTCTATCTAAGATTATAAATATTGAAAAAACACAAGTTTCATTAACGAATGATGTTTAATAAGCCGACGCTGCAGTGTTTCGGTTTGTTTAACAAACCTTCCTCGGGGCCTTCGTTGGTTTGAGGAAAAATAAATTATT
>CM042166.1:9472454-9517454 GCA_023376005.1 Doryteuthis pealeii | reverse complement strand
CCAACCTTTCCTATCATTCATTGCTCCTGAGAGTTCTCTGTGGCGGCATCCAGTATCCGCGCAGAGCTGGCCAATGTATGTCTTTGCTGGTCGGCCTACGCTTGGCTGCCCATGTGATGGCTTCCACAGAAAAAGTTACTTGCTTCTCCAGCAGTGCGCGCGGGGGGGGGGGGTTACGTGTGGGGGGGGGGGATATGCATATAGACAGATAGATAATCTGAGTTACAATATTGTATACTGCGATTATCAAGATTATGTTATTATTATGAATATTATGGCCTACCAAACGTATTTTTGGTTTTAAAGACATTTATTTTTGTTTCTTAAGTCATTTAGTCAAAAGCTCATTTTAGGTGCAGGTTTAAATATTATCTCTGACTACGCAGGTATTTATCCAACCCGTTTATCATCTTCTTGCCATCGCTCGCCTTCTTTATACACTGGCTATCACGTCTCATTTCCTCTCTCGTGACAACCCTTCGTGCACTGATAATGAATTTTGAATTCCCATCAGGAATGAATAAAACAAAATGTTTTCGACATAAAATAGCCCAACAAGGGTTGACATGCCGTAAAATCCAACCAACCAACCAAACTGATATTTTGTAAATATGTTATCGTAATACAGCAAATATGGCAACCATAAGCGAGATTTCTGTTAGAGCAATAGAGTTAAAATACTGTTCGAGCATAAAGCAATTTCCAGTCAATAATGGTGGAGTTCTGCGTTCGCGCTTAACATCTATATATCAATACGCTTTTTCCCAAATCTTCCGTCTGTTATCATCCTGCAACACACACTGGTTAAAAATGAGACCATCCAAATCGTCTGCTAATTTGTCATCTATTTGGGGAAAATGGGTGATTTTTATCTCAACAGTGCTTTCTATTTCTCTGAATTCTTTTAGATGAGGCTTGTTGATTTGTATCATTTGGATTATTCGGACTATTGTCCTAATTTTTATTGTTATCTTTACAACGTTTCGGTCGATGTGTTCTTTAACCTTCTTCGGGGATTTCTTGTCGTAATCGGGAACTTTCTCGAACTCGGAAACACCCTCCTCGAACTTTGGAACTTTCTCTTCGAATTCTGGAGCCTTGACGGAACCTAACCTAAAGAAAAGAAAAAAAATGCAATATGAGTCAAGGTAAAAAGAATCCTACATAAGGATTTAAAGGTAAATATTCTAGGTAAAACAAGACATTAGGTTTATAAGTTCCCAAAATTCACACTGGATTGTCCAATTGGAGTAGTAGATATAGGCATTGGGTTATTAGAGTTCTAAGTCACAGTTCTAAGCTGTAGGTTCAATCCTAGTCAAGGGCGAAAGTAACAGAGAATAATTAACAGAACTGAACACTTGTATCCAAGTCATGGTAAACGGAACGAAAATAGTTATTTCTGTTAAGTTAAATATTGTGATAAGATACTACCATGTTTTATGGAAAGACGTTGCGATTTTAATTTAACTCATTCCAGAGGTATAAATTTAATGTCATTGATATTCCAAAATCGATGCTCCATGAAATCGACATTTCGATGTCTTTCTAATGATATATGCATTTGATTGCAAACTTCGCAGTTTCTTACTGTCTATATATCGGGGGACCCAAAATAACAGACTTTTTTTTTTAAAGTCAGGTCTGTTTTTTGGGTCACCCTATATATATATATATATATATATATATATATATATATATAATAATATATATATTACCATAACACAGCCCATGATTCCACCGTGGATCGAGAAACAACACCAGAGCGGTGACCTATAGGTCCACCTGCTCTGAAATTTGCGTCGCATATGAACTAAACTAAAACTTACTCTCACGGCGTCCAGTCGCGCGCTTTCAAGGGGTCAAATAAAAGGTTACTAACCGCCAGTATCTGTCGGGTAACTTTCCGCAGGATCCCGTTATTCTAAGTCTAACGGACCCTATTCAAAATATTCTAACTACAGGTACGTACATAAATCATAGGCTGCTATGATTATTTAACATCTCTCTCTCTCTCTCTCTCTCTCTCTATATATATATATATATATATATATATATATATATATATAGGGACAGACAATGGTAACGCCTGAAGAAGATATTAGAAAATTTTAAATACGTGTCGCAAATATAAAATGATAATAGAAAAATTTTAAAAATATAATCCATTTTGCCTACCTTCTTTGTTTATGAAATATTTAATTTACTTCCGTTGGATCCATAACAAAACTATATATATATATATATATATATATATATATATATATATATATATATATATATTGTGTTAGAATATGCTGATAGAGAATGTAACCCTTATGCTTTTCCAGAAAGACGATCCGTAAAAAATAGCAATAAACATTCTTGTAGAATGAAATGTTTAACAGGGAATTCACTGCCTAAAATAATGTAAGTTTTTAACGGCAGAAAAAAAAAAGGGATTATTGCAAAGTTACAATGAAATCGCGCAATAAATAAAACAAACTAATTTAAAAGCAAATACATTAGTATGCATTTAGAGATTCGCAACAAAATAAATACAAAAAATACAAAAACCAAAAATAATCTCAAATTGTCAGTAAACGTCATTTAATAAAACAATGAAACAACTTGTTCATGCAAACATTAAAACGAGATGTTGATGTCCTCTAGGGAGGAAAGCAAATATGATAGACAAGAAATTCGATGAGGAGAAGAAGAAGAAGAAGAAGAAGAAGAAGAAGAAGAAGAAGAAGAAGAAGAAGACAGAAAACGATAGAAGAAGGAGAATGAGTAAGAAGAAGAAGACAGAAAACGATAGAAGAAGGAGAATGAGTAAGAAGAAGAAGAAGACAACAGAAAACAATAGAAGAAGAAGAAGAAGAAGAAGAAGAAGAAGAAGAAGAAGAAGAAGAAGAAGAAGAAGAAGAAAACAATAGAAGAAGAAGAAGAAGAAGAAGAAGAAGAAGAAGAACAACAACAACAACAACAACAACAACAACAAGAATAGAAAACAATAGAAGAAGAGAGAGAATGAGTAGAAAAAAAAGAAGAAGAAGAAGAAGAAGAAGAAGAAGAAGAAGAAGAAGAAGAAGAAGAAGAAGAAGAAGAAGAAGACAACAGAAAATGTAATTTCTTTTAAAACTTGAAATGAATAAAAATTTTAGGACCATGTAAATAAATCGATTTTCTCTTCAGTTTCAAATTTTTTGGCCCAAACTCAAAATGGTTTGCCATTGTAACAATTGGTGAATTCAGTAGCATCAACCAATCGATATTAACACTTCAAAATCTAAATTTAAATTAAACCCAACATGTAAGTATTTTATGACAAATGTTGACGTGCTTGGAAGTTTCTGCGCATGTCTGTGAAAATTAATGTCTAGTTACAAGTAATACCTTAAGAAGTAATACCCTTAAGAAGTAATACCCTTAAGATAAAGTATGCATCCATCTATTCTTCTCTATATAGTAGGAAGCGCGTGGTGTAAGGGTTAAAGTCATGGGAAATGGATTCGTCGCCCCGAGTTCAAATCCTGGATGTGATAATTGCATTTAATTTAGCGCTAATACCTTTGCGAAAGGTATGAATCCTACTCTCCCTCCAGCTATGGGTAAATAGTGGGGCAGACTGGGATCTTTAAACTTGGTTAGGCAACCGGTCTAGGAGAAAGAAAACTCTGAATTCAAACCTGTGTTTAACAGGTTTGATTCAGAGTTTTCTTTCTCCGAGACCGGTTGAGAAATTGACCTTGTGTCACATCCTTCCCGTGCGGAGGGGTTGGTAAAGAAATATATAGTATGGCAGTTGGGACTCTTAAACCTTACTGTGGCAACTGGTATTGGAGACGAAACAATAGCAAGGAATGAATTTTTCTTGTAAAACGAAATTAATAAATTGATATATGAAAAACGTATAAATAAATAATAAAAAAAACAGAAATGGGAAGAAAAACCAACTACACGAATACTTCAAGCGATATTACATCAGAAGACGTGGACATGGCTAAGAAAAGGAAACCTCAATAGAGAAACCGAATTGTTTATAATCGCAGCACAAGACAATGCCATAAGAACAAATTATATTAATGCAAAAGAAGCAAAAATAGATAAGACACAACAGAATAGCAAGTGTAGAATGTGTGAGGAAAAAGAAGAAACAGTCAATCACATAATATGCAAAATATATTACACATGTAATTCATTTTTAATATATTTTAAACAATTAAATCCGACCAAAAAATCTTCTTTTTTTTTTAATTCTTAGAAATCAATAAGAAAAACATACGCTATGTACGGAACATATCTAATTAATAGATAAAATTCTAAGTTTCATATTACATATGTAATTCATTTTTAATATACTTTAAACAATTAAATTCGAGCAAAAGAATTTTTAAGAAAAGCATAGAATAAGTCAATGAGATGTCCCTTGCTGGGTTTTTTTTTTTATGGGAAGCAACAGGAAGTAAATGATCTGCCATTATCAAATCACCGTAAATGATACCCTTTTTTCTCCAAATTGTTCAAATCACTAGGACTGCGTGTTTTAACACGAAAATATCATAAAATGTCTATTTAGTAACAATTGAATTCATCTTAAATAATGCGCAAGTACAATTTCATGGTAGGAATTTAATCCCTTAAAGTTCAAGATTACCTATATTTGTATATATGTGTACGTGCTTGTTTGTGAGTTTGTGTGTATATGTGTGTGTATGTGTGTGTGTGTTTTACCGTACCCCTCAGCAACGTTACTAAGAATGAATATTCTTAGTAACTCTTACATTACTTCCTCTAATAATAATCTCCATGTGACAGCTACGACGATAAGTAGATGTGTAATAGTATATACATTATAGCCATATACTCATTGTAACGCTTGCTTTACCATAATCCGTGTGACAGCCACGACCGATAGGTACAAGCATTGTAGTATATAGATAATAGCCGTATACTCATAGCAACGCTTGCATTAATTTCTGTAACATCTCGTGTGACATGCATAGCATGGCAACCAGTCCAGGAGAAGGAAAATAAACCAGTTACTTTCTGTAACCATAATCTTCATGAAACAGCTACGACGGATTGGTACAAGCGTTGTAGTATATATATAATAAACTTTGACCCATAGCAACGCTTGAATTACTTTCTGTAACCATAATCTCCATGTGACACGCACGAACGATATGTACAAGCGTAGTAGTATATAGATAATAGCCGTATACTTTTAATAACGCTTTCATTAGTTTCTGTAACAACAATCATCATGTGACACGCACGAACGATAGGTACAAGCGTAGTAATAACCGTATACTCTTAGTAACGCTTGCATTTCTTTATGAAATCATCTTCTTTATTTGATTGAATCGTGTAAGAATTCGGTGATAACATCATTATGGAAATTAGTAATTTCCAATTCTTCTGTGAGAGGTGCCAATACGTCCTCATTATCCGCTTCAAAGGGGCATGCAAGCCTCTGAAGTTGATATTTTGAATAGGTTTTCTAGCAGATCTTATATAAATGTTCCCTGATTGGAATTTCTGTTATATTTGCTATGTCGTTGGCCTTTTACCAAATATGAGTCACGCTAAGTAAATAACCATCTCATACAAAACAATAACATTATTGATGGGACAGTTTAGCTCAATCGGTAGAGTGTCGGACTAGGAACCACAAGGTTCCGGGTTCAATACTGGCCCTTGCCAACTCAGCGTATGAGTAGCGTTACTAAGAGTATACGGTTATTACTACGCTTGTACCTATCGTTCGTGCGTGTCACATGAAGATTATGGTTACAGAAAGAAATGCAAGCGTTACTAAGAGTATACAGCTGATGGTAGGTGTGGCGCTCCACCTCAGATGCAAAAACAATCTCCCTGTTCTAGCGCTAGTGAAAGGGAGATAGACTCCCTAGCTGTCCGGCTGATACCGACAATAGGCAACTCCGTCGACTTTACTTACTTTATTTGTGTTTCACTTCGGGTTAATGCCCTTGGGAAAGTCATGAATCTAACTATCCCCCCACCGAACCAACTATAGGTAAATAATATGACAAACTAGGCTCTTTAACTCTAATATGGCAACCAGTCCAGGAGAAGGAAAATAAACCAGTTGCATTTTGTTTAGATATTTTCCGAGTCGTGTTTTTTCACTTTTTTGTCGGCAATTTAATGCCCACCCCGATTTTTATTGGAAAATCAATGTAAATATTTTACAACCCCCCTTTTCAGAAAGAGAGATAGAGGGTTAAATCAAAATTATTATGCTTTTTACATATTGAACTATTTTTTCAATAGCTATCAAACATTGTAATAATCAAATTATCATACTGTGGTATATCCACAGGTCCTGCTAATAATAATAATAATAATAATAATAATAATAATAATAATAGGAGACCAGACCTAGTGTTGATTAACAAGAAGAACTTGTCATCTCGTGGATTTTGCCGCCCCGGCCGATCACGAGTGAAAGTGAAGAAGGCGAAAATACAGACAAATACATGGAACTGTGGAACATGAAAGTGAAGGTTGTGTCAATTGTAATGTGTGCCCTTGGAACGATCATTAAGGGCCTGGAAAAGAGTCTGAATGAATGGAAATCAGAGGGAGAAACGAGACCATCCATACTACAGCACTGTTGAGATCGGCTAGAATACTCAGAAGAGTCCTGGAGACCTTAGTAGACTTGTTGTCATTCAGCTTGCAGGGAACCACCGGCTAAGGCGAATGAAGTGAAATAATAATAATAATAATACCGGCTAAGGCGAATGAAGTGAAATAATAATAATAATAATAATAATAATAATAATAATAATAATAATAATAATAATAATAATAATAATAAGAAGAAGAAGAAGAAGAAGAAGAAGAAGAAGAAGAAGAAGAAGAGTCCAGGAGAGCTGAGGAGACTTGCTGTCACTCAGTCTGCAGTGAACCACCGGCTAAGGAGGGTGGAAAAATTCGAATGGAGTGAAATAATAATAATAATAATAATAATAATTAGTAGTAGTAGTAGTAGTAGTAGTAGAAAAGTCCAGGGTTGCTGAGGAGACCTGTTGTCACTTAATCCCCAGTAAAATACCACCAGTTAGAACTATTATGAAAAACCCTGAACGAGTAAAATAATAATTAGTGGACTTTGTCATCCCAGCAAACTGGATATTGTTTTATCCAATGAATATTGATATTTAATCTTTTTTGGTTGATTGTAAATACACCAAGAAATTTCCAGTCCCTTCCTCTTTTTATCCTTTTCTTCCTCTTTTTTATTACATCTTTCTTTCTTTTCCCCTCTGTTTACACTTTTTCTTTTGTGTTTTGTTTGTCCTGCGTCTTTTTTGTTTCTTTTTCTCGTGCTTCTTCAATATTTTCCTTCTCTTTTCGATTACCTCTTCCTTTCTTTCTTTTTTCCCTCTTTTACTCTTCTTCTTTTCATGCCTTCTTTTTCCTGCGACTTCTTTTCTTTCTTTGTTTCTACTTTTTCACAATCTTTTCATCCTCTTTTTATTCTATAATTTCGACCCTAAGATTTATTCTTCCCTAAACATTTGATCCGTTTTTATATATCAAGAATATTGTTTTATCTTATAAATATTGATATTTAATCTTTATTGAAAGAAAGAAAGAAAGAATGGAGGAAAGAAAAAATGAAAGAAAGAATGAAAAATGATTTGACAGAAAGAAAGAAAGAAAGAAAGAAAGAAAGAAAGAAAGAAAGGGGGAAAGAAATAAAAGAAAGAAAAATGATTTGACAGAAAGAAGAAAAGAAGAAAGAAGAAAGAAAAATGAAAGAAGAAAGAAAGAAAGAATGGGGGAAGAAAAAATGAAAGAAAGAAAGATAAATGATTTGACAGAAAGAAAGAAAGAAGAAAGAAAGAAAGAAAAATGAAAAGAAAGAAAGAAGAATGGCGGAAAGAAAAAAATGAAAGAAAGAAAGAAAAATGATTTGACAGAAAGAAGAAAACAAACAAACAAACAAACAAACAAAAATGAAACAAGAAAGAAAGAAGATAATTTGAAGAAAAGTAAATATAAACAAATAAATAAATAAATACCGCAAGAAATTTCCATATCTTTCCGCTGGTATCTATCAATTCGACTTTACCCTAAGATTTATTATTTAAACATTTGTCCCGTTTTTATATACCAAGTTGGTCTCTACTCTCGACTTTTTCGCTTCTTTTCGTTCCTAAACGGAGAGGCAGCATTTTCCCGCGTTATCCTCCATTTATGTTTGACCTTCTGTGCGCATGCGTAACAAATATTTAATTGTAATCCACAGATGTCCGATTTGAAGCTATTGCGTCCACTTTACAGTGAATCGAAATTATTTCCCGAACAAATCCTTTGCTCGCGTGCCAATAATATAACTGTTGCATGCCAATAAGATGGAAGGATCGATGGTTGGGGGAGGAGGGGAATAAAAGCGGAAGGAAGGAAATTGAGGAACAATGAATGGTCACCAGAAGTCGATGCAGCTGGGAGAAGGAAATGCGTAGGGAATATATAAAAGAGATGTGAACGTAGAAATAAAGAAATAGATAGAGAAAGAAACAAAAAAAAACAAAAACAAATAAAGAAAAGAAAGAAAGAAAGAAAGAAAGAAAGAATCAATAATGTTTGTCTACAAAGAAAAAAAAAGAAAGAAAGAAAGAATAAATGATATGTTTGTTTAGAAAGAAAGAAAGAAAGAAAGAAAGAAAGAAGAAAGAATCAGTATGTTTGTTTAGAAAGAAAGAAAGAAAGAAAGAAGAAAAGAAAGAAAGAATCAGTATGTTTGTTTAGAAGAAAGAAAGAAAGAAAGAAAGAAAGAAAAGAAAGAAAGAGAGAAAGAATCAATAATATATTTGTTTAGAAAGAAAGAAAGAAAGAAAGAAAGAAGAAAGAATCAATATATGTTTGTTTAGAAAGAAAGAAAGAAAGAAAGAAAGAATCAATAATATGTTTGTTTAGAAAGAAAGAAAAGAAAAGAAAGAAAGAAAAAAGCAAGGAAAGAAGGAAGAAATGAAGAAAGAAAGAAAGGGAGGAAGAAAGAAAGAAAGAAAGAAAGAATACATTTGATGAAAAAGAACGAAAGAAAGAATGAATGAATGAATGAATAGTAAAAAAAAGCCAAAAAGGAAGAAAATAAGGAAGGAAGAAAAGAAGAAAGGAATGAAGGAAGGAAAACAGAATACATTTAATGAGAAAAAGGAAAGAAAGAAAGAAAGAAAGAAAGAAAAGAAAGAAAGAAAGAAATATAGAAAAGAATGTTAAAAAAAGAAACAAGAAAAATGGGATATTTAAAGAAAAAGAACAAATGAATAAAGAAACAAAAGGAACAACATTATGTGAGAGAAAGAAAGAAAACAAACAAAAAATGTGGAAACGAAAGAAAAAAAAGAAACGAAAAAGAGATAGGAAAGAAAGAAAGAAGAAAAAAAAGAAAAAAGAAAGATAATTTGAAAGAAAGAAAGAAGAAAAAAAGAAAGAAAAAGAAATTTGAAAAGAAAGAAAAGAAAGAAAGATATTTGAAAGAAAGAAACAACAAACAAAGAAATAAAGAAACAAAGAAAGATAATTTGAAGAAACAACAACAAACAAAGAAATAAAGAACAAAGAATAATTTGAAAGAAACAAACAAACAAAGATAATATGAATGAAAGAAAGAAAGAAAGAAAGAAAGAAAGAAAGAAAAAGAAATAAAGATAATTTGAAAGAAAGAAAGAAGAAAGAAAGAAGAAAGACAGGAAGATAATTTTAAAGAAAGAGAGAAAGAAAGAAAGGTAAGGATGTTTTAAGAAACGGAAGAAAATGTTTTCGATGCCAATTTTCTCGTGTTGGTCACGTGATAAAACCAGCTCCAGTAAACACGGTTTATTAGTGCACGATGAAAAGACTGACAGGATCTTTAAACACCCTACCATTCCCAAAGTTCTGCAGACCCTGATGACCTTTGACCTATTTTGCATACATCGGCAACCCACCCAAGAGAAAATGAACAGCCGATAACATATCAACAAAAATCAATATGATTACTGGAATCTTCCGCCTCTAACATGCCCCCCCTTTCCTTTCATGTTCCTTTACACCAGTTTTTGCCCCCATTATTCACCTTGCGGGGGTGGGTACATAAAAAAGTGCCCGGTCAGGAAATACAGAGTCTGTTCATAAAGTAACTACACTCTTTAAAAAGTTTATCAGCTTACAAATCCACTTAAAGAAGAGAACTATGGGCAAATATTAGGGTAGACTGGGTTATTTGGCCTTGTTTGGGTAACCTGTTTAGGAGATGGAAAACTCTTGTTGGTTTTGTTTAATGAGTTTGTTCTTTTCCTTTCTGTGTTTGATATCAACCTTATTGGGTTATTTAATGCCAAAGCTATCCTTGTAGAAGAACAATAGTGGTACTATTTAACCCATAAGCCATCCTTATATATATTCACCAACCCCTGCACTCAAATATATATATATATATATATATATATTATATATATATATATACCAAACTTGTTGGTAAACCCTCGCGGTGAGAAAAAAACGATTGTAAAAATATACTACCAAACATCACCTGGGGAGAAAAAATTTTTGGAAAAAAGAAAAGATCAACATAATCGTACCAACCAAAAATAATCGATTGATACGATACTTGGCCAAAAGAGAAAAAAATTATATATATATATTATATATATATATATATATATATATATATATATATACAAACACCGCTGGATATACTAAAGTTAATAAGTAAGAGTGCTCAATTCCTAAGTAGAGCAAATAATAAAGATAACCTAATGAGTCAGATAAACCTACTTTAGTAGGTTTATTAGATTAGAATGTTGATATCTCATTAAACAGAAAGCCAAAGCCAAACCCTTAGTCTGATCATATATATATAATATATATATATATAATAATATATAATATATATATATAAGACAAACCTAATGAGTCAGATAAACCTACTTTAAGTAGGTTTATCTGACTCATTAGTTTGTCTTTAATATATATATATATTATATATATATATATATTATATATATATATATGTCAGACTAAGGGTTTGGCTTTGGCTTTCTGTTTAATGAGATATCAACATTCTAATCTAATATTTGGTATCAGTACTTAAGTAATACACAACTTGGTGTTTCATGTAATTTGATATTTTAAAAAGGTGAAAAATCGACCTACCCTATTATCCAATCCTTTCACCATTGGTTTGATATGACACAGGGTCACAAGTATGGGGTATCTAGTAAGGATTGAATTCGCTATTTTCTAGTAACGGATCTGCAAGACTAGCGAGCTAACTATTACACCACGATGGGACACCCTTTTTGGTATCAGTATTTAATTGACCAAGACACAACTTTCGGTTTTTGATTTACTTTGATATTTTAAAAAAGTCAAAAATCGACCTACCCTATTGGGTAAATGTCTGGTCGTTCGCAAGACTTAGCTTAGTTAAGAAGAAAAAAGCCAAACGTTTAGGCTTCTCAGAGAGAATCGAATCACGAACAATGGTCTGTGAGTCGAGGTCGTTAACCATTTCACAACGCGATGTGTCCTTCATTCTCTGGTCTTTGTTCACCTTTTGCGAAATCTTATATCTTCTCCTTACTCTCCTTACACTCATTTTCTCTCCTTACTCTCCTTACACTCATTTTCTCTCCTTACTCTTTTTACACTTATTTTCTCTACTTACATTCATTTTCTTTCCTTACTCTCCTTTCTCTACTTACATTCATTTTCTTTCCTTACTCTCCTGACACTCACTTTCTCTCATTACTCTCCTTACACTTATTTTTCTCTGCTTACTCTTTTTATACTCATTTTCTATCCTTACTCTCCTTACTCTCCTTACACTCATTTTCTTTCCTTAAACTCATCTTCTCTCCTTACTCTCCTTGCACTCATTTTCTCTCCTTACTCTCCTTACACTTATTTTCTCTCCTTACTCTCCTTGCATTTATTTTCTCTCCTTACTCTATTTAAACATTTCTTTCTTACTCTCCTTACTCTCCTTACACTCATTTTCTATCCTTACTCTCCTTACTCCCCCTTACATTTATTTTCTCTCCTTACTCTCCTAACACTCACCGTCTTTTCTGCTCTCTCTTTTGACAATCCACAACACACACACACACACACACACCTCTCGCCTGGCCAGTTAACGCTTGTTTCCAATGACATGTGACTCTCTCGCGAGATTTGATTGCAGCTGCTTCACTCATTTGTGTTAACATTAGTCAGAAATTGACCACTGTTTCGGCCATTTGTTAACCCTCATTGAAACAATTAAATCAGCGGGAGATAGCCAAACTCTATTTTCCCGCCATTTCTTTCTGTGGTCATCTTTCGCCGCCATTTTGATTTCGGGATCCGGTTTTTTTTTTTGTCCTTTTACTGAATTTTCTTTATTTTCTTTTTTCTTTTTTTCTATACCTATTATTCTGGGGGTTTTTTTTTTGGGGGGGGGTGTTCCCTTTACTCTATTATACCTTTTGCTTATTAAAACCTTTTTACTTATTAAACCATTTACATATTAAAAATGTACATATTAAGATTTTAACATATTAAATCTTTTATTTACTGAACCTTTTACCTATTAAAACCTTTTACTAATTAACACATTTTACATATTAAACCTTTTTACTTTTTAATTCATTTACATATTAAACTTTTTACTTACTTATTGTTTTGAAAATAATTGCGACATAGCTTAAAGTCTGGAAGCGAGAAATAATTAACTCATAATAATATTATATGGGCACTCTTATTCGCGCTGATATCGGTTAAATAGTATCACTACTGTTCCTTTACAGGGACTGGTTGTTGGTTGTGGTGATGATTTACGGCGTGATCAACCCTTGAGTGGTTATTTTATGCTGAAGACATTTATTTTTTCATTCTTGACGGATATTCAATTTTATTTCGAACTCAATTTTTTAAATCACTTTTAGACACATTTTTCCTACTCAACCTATACATGGGCCCTAACAGATACTACCACTCCGGTGCAGAGTTGAGTAATGGTGATGAAGGGGTACTCCAACATCCCCACACTCCAAAATTGGAACTCACATTAGACGCATTTAACGTAATACACAAGTGACACGTCTTGTTTATCAGGATTGCTTTGGTATTTAATAACCCACGAAGGTTGACATGCCATTAAATAAACCAAACCAACCCTTTCATATATATTTTTTCCTTTTGTTTTAACTTTTAATTTTATGTTTTAGATAAACCAAATCAAACCATAGTTAAACGTTTACACATGAATCAAATTTCGGCATTAAATAACCCATAAAAAGTTGATATGCTGTTAAATAAACTAAACCACACAAAAAGGTCATAGATTATCTTACCGATTTTGTAACCCTTCTTTTTCTACCTTTTTGGTCTTCTTCTTCTTCTTCGTCTTCTTCTCCCCCTCCTCCTTCTTCTTCTTCTTCTTCTTTCTTCTTCTTCTTCTTCTTCTTCTTCTTCTTCTTCTTTTCTTGTTCTCCTTCTTTCTTCTTCTTCATTTTCTTCTTCTCCTCCTACTCCCTCTCCTCCTTCGTCTTTTTCTTCTTCTTCTTCTTCTTCTCTTCTTCTTCTTCTTCTTCTTCTTCTTATCAATTCTTACTTATCTCTCTTCCTTCTTTTACTCTTCTCCATCATCATCGCTTTCTTTCTCATCTTTAAATCTCCCCATTTTCCTTTTTATCTCAGCCTCTTCTCACCTATCCGTTCTACCCTTTCTCCCTTACTAACCCCACCATCCTTTATGGACACCCCCAGTCACACCAGTCTCATCATCTACCCGGTCATTCCCCCCCCTCCCCACCCAGGCCCGCGACAAGTTCTCTAATTTATCACTCATTCTTCTCCCCTTTCAACTCCTATTTTCCAAAAACAGAGCCGACATTAAAGAGCTCGTCAAAAGACAAGTTGGGCATGCTTCCCAATTCTGGCCGGATGGAATATGTCTGCGAAAAGTCGAAGTGCTACGAAAAAACACAAAAAAAGGGGCCCATGCTAATGGCCATAAACGTAAATGCTAGAGTATCTTAACAGCCTCAATGATAATCTAGAGGGGGATAGTTCGGGTCAAAGAGTAGCGGTGTGACGAGAGAAAGAAAGAGGAGGAGAGAGAGAGGGGGAGAGAGAGAGAGAGAAGTGTGTGAGAGAGAGAGAGAGAAAGTGTGTGTATGAGAGAAAGCATGTTTGAGAGAGAGGGGAGAGAGAAAGTGTGGTGTGTGAGAGAGAGAGAGAGAGAGAGAGAAAGAAAGTGTGAGAGAGAGAAAGTGTGTGTGTGAGAGAGAGACTGTGTGTTGAGAGAGAGAAAGTGTGTGTGAGAGAGAGAGTGAGAGAGAAAGTGTGTGTGTGAGAGAGAGTGTGAGAGAGAAAGTGTGTGTGTGTATGAGAGAGAGAGAGAAAGTGTGTGTGAGAGAGAGAGAGAGAGAGAACGTGTGTGAGAGAGAGAAAGTGTGTGTGTGAGAGAGAGTGAGAGAGAAAGTGTGTGTGTGTATGAGAGAGAGAGAGAGAGAGAGAGAGAGAGAGAGAAAGTGTGTGTGAGAGAGAGAGAACGTGTGAGAGAGAGAGAGAGAGAGAAAGAAAGAAAGAAAGAAAGAAAGAAAGAAAGAAAGAAAGAAAGAAAGAGAACGAGAGAAGGAGAAAAACAACTAGTAAAAAGCATAAACATAAAAGAGGAGGATAGTTCGGCCAAAGAGAAGCGGTGAGCAAGAGGGACAGAGAAAGAGAGAGAGAGAGAGAGAGAGAGAGAGAGAGGAAAGTGTGTGTGTGTGAGAGAGAGGGGGGAGTGAGAAGAGGGAAGAAAAGAACAACTAGTGCAATAGTAAATTAATAAACGTAAAATCTCTAATCGACAGCCTCAATGATAATCAAGAGGAGGATAGTTCGGTTAAAAGAGAAGCGGTGGACTGAGAGAGAGAGGGGGTGAGAGAGAGTGTGTGTGCGAGAGTGAGTTAGTGAGTGAGTGAGTGAGTGAGAAAGAAAAAGAGAGAGAAAGAGAGGGTGAGAGAGAGAGAAAGAAGAGAGAAGGAGAAAAAGAACAACTAGTGAACCAGAGTAAATTAATAAACATAAAGACTAATCGGCTGTCTTAGCCAATAGAAGCAAATCTTCCGAATTCTTGAAAGTCAGGCGCGTCTGGTTAATATCGTGAGAAAACGTGACGTCATTTTCTGACGGGTAAAAAAAGGAGGAGTGAACAAGGTGACAGGTGGAATAATGAAGAATAATGATGGTTTTCGATGGTTTGATTTTCTCACCAGTTTAGAAACATTTTCGCTATCTTTTCCCGCCATTTTGGAGGGGGGTCACAAATAAAGAAAAAAAAGAAAAGAAAAGGAAAGAAAAAGAAAGAAAATTCGTACGGTGCTTAGTATAATTATTGAAAGAACAGCGTTATTTTTGTTTGCCAATTTTATATTTCATAGTTTCTTGTTATTATCATCAGGTCACGCTGACAGCACGGATACCTATGACTCTCTTTCTCTCTCCTCTCTCTCTCCTCTTCTCTCTCTATATATATATATATATATATATATATATAATATATAATATATATAGTGTGAGATGGTCACTGTTTCAGCTTTTGCTGGAATGGTGTACCAAAGGCAGTATTATTGGTAGAGTGCTCAATATAAAATAGAGCTGTTATATAATATACTAAGATGAATATATAAAGGTTTTACATATCTATTTATTAGGTGACAAAGGAACATTCACAACCATATTGGTTTCATGCGATGCAATTATCAGGTGAAGATGTTTCAAATGTAAGGAAAATCGAAAAAAGTTCAAAAGATTTCAAAAAATTCAATAGACATGGGATGCGTATGATTGGATAAAATGATGTGTGTATGTATGTGAAGGTGAATTGAATGTATGAGAGTGTTTATGGGCAGCATAAATGTTGCGTACGCGTAGTGACTGGTCACACACATAATACGTTGTTCTGTGAGAGTGTGGTATTTTAACAGTGCTTACGTGCGAGCGTTTGTGTTTGTGCATGTATGTGTGTGTGTATGTTTTTTTCCTATCGGATGTGTAGGATATGTATATTGTATATAGTCGGGTCGTGTTAATTGAGGAGTGTGGTTGAATAATATTAACTTTAAGGTTGCAAATGTTATATATTACGGGCGGGTGGGGGTTATGGAACGTGGGTGTTGGCTATTACGAGGTGTGGCAGTGTCAACCGGACGTGGTTGCACGTGGTTACACATACACACGACAGAGACACGCATACAAAACAATATTCATACATACCGATATGCACACACATGTCACTATATGTGCTGCGTAAGCCTTACATATACATACTGAAGCGTATACGCTTACTACTATGGGCCCCACGTGCACATATATACGCACATACGCACACATGCACGCACAGACACACACGTGTATACGCACACATACAAATGCGTACACATACACGCACACACACACGTACAAACATACATACATATACATGCATACATATATACACGCGCACATACACGTACAAACATACAAACACATATGCGTACAAAGACACATGCATACATGCACATACATGCACGCATATATATATATATATATATATATATATATATATATATATATATATTTGGACAGAATATGAAAAACGTGTCGCAAATGTAAAATATTAATAGAAAATTTTAAAAGATATATAATTCATTTTGCGGACCTTTTTTTAATTTTCTCTCTGTTGGACCCATAACAACACTATATATATATATATATTATATATATATATATAATATATATATGACTCTCTCTCTCTCTCTCTCTCTCTCTCTCTCTCTCTCTCTCTCTCTCTCTCTCTCTCTCTCTCTCTCTCTCCAACAGTTCCTATCGATGATTGATGTAGGTTTTAGCTTATTGGTGTTCATGTCTAGGTGTCCACTGAAGAACGTCACTTATGAGTTCTTTCTTTCTTTTCCAGCAATATCCAGTATTTCTGGTTAGTCTTACTTGGATAGCTTGTATGATTGGAGGTAAGTGGTTGTACAACTGCTTTTTGTTGGTGACTGCTTCCAGTATTTATTCAAGACAACACGCAGTATCAGTGGATAATTCCAAGCCAGATTTTCCTCAAAAAGTTACTTGATTGTGTATAAATTATTAGTATCAGATAGGAATACTTTAAACTATAAAATTCTGTATTAATATTAGTAGGAATACTTTGAACCATATAAAAAGTCACCGGGGTGGCCTAAAGTCGGTATCAGCCAATCAGCGAGGGAGTCTATCGGCTTTTCATAGAGTCTGAGGTGGAGCGCCACACCTACTATCAGCTCCTTACTTTACCGCACAAATCCCAGTGTTACGTATACGCTGTTGGCGAGGTCCGGTGTCGAACTAGGAACCTTGAGGTTTCTAGCCGAACGCTCTACCGACTGAGCTAAACCGGCCCTTTGAATAAATCATTAGTATTAGATAGGAATACTTTAAACCATATAAATTCTGTTTAATGGTTGGTGGGTTGATTGGTTGATTGATTTTAACAGCATATCAACCTGTCTGGGGTTATGTCATGCCTAACGGTTAGGAAGTAATATATGTTGTATATTTATATTTATACTTTTTTAGTAATTGGTTTTAACAATGTGTTAGCACTGTAAGGTTCAAAGCTACAATATGAATTATAACTAGTTGAAACATACAACTCCGACACGAGTGTTAAACATAACATAATGGACTTTAATAAATTGGACAGCACATGGAGTAACATATAAGACAAGAAATACACATACCAGGAAAGGAATGATATACAATAAAAAAACGTATAAATTAATTCACTACAATAACATACAAAATAGAGATATAGGACTGGAGAGTCCATAGTTTCAAGTAAACTTACTAGCGTTGCTTTGGGGGCAGAAGCCCTCACCCGAGAAGGGTTTAGACATAAAAGTCTAACCCATGTGCGTGAGGTGCTGTAGAAAACGAAAAAGAGGTCTTGAATCTGGCGCTTCCTGCTTAAATACAGAAAGACGCCTGGTGGTAAGAATAAGAAACAAGAGGGAAGATAACTCTTCCAAATCCAAAAAAGACAATCTAACAGCACCATTGGGGATCATGTTGTATGGTATTGATTAAATCCACGTCTAAATTCTATGGTATAATTTTATTTCCCTCAAAAGGGATATAATGTCCTCCATGTTGACATTTTCAAATAAATCTTTCATATTGTTTGCATTAAAATAACGGTTTCTGATGTGAGCAAAACACATGGATTCCATGAATAAGTGTTTAACAGTCAAAGGTGTTTCACACTGTGGTTGTTGTTCTTGTTTGAGTATTTAGCAGTGCGTTAGTCTTGTGTGACCAATGCGTAATTGGGACACAATGACTTGTTCCTTTCTAGACCTTCAAAAAGCTGGTCTCCAGTCTCCCAACGTGGGTAAACCATATAACTGTGTATAGATTATTAGTATCAGGTAGGAGTACTTGAAATTTGAATTATAATTTGGTTTAATAGTTTATAGATATATTCAAACAAATGTTGTTAAATACAACAGAATAGTAATCTTGGCAATGTTGTAGTTGTATACCCAACGTAACTCATCATTTTTTTATTATCTTTGTCAGAGATGCATTCTCCTAATGGACATTTAAATTGATAAATAACATTGGTTTTTTCTACTGTCTTTTTAGAAGGGAAAGCATTATTATTAACAACTACATTTAATGCTCTAGCTTCGAAATCGATAAGACATAAAAAACATCTTTTTGTCTTTAATTTTTTATACGCATTGTATTGCCTTCAAATTTTAATATTTTATAACATACTTAACAATGCTTCAAGCAAATTACCAATTACTTTTAACTACATTTAATGTTTTAATAATAATACCCTAATTTACACACATGATGGCTTAATAGATTATAGAAACCTACATGGAAAAATAATAATATCCTAGTTTAAATATGGTCTAATAGTTTGTAGGGTTAAATCGAACTTAACGGACCTAAATTACACCATCGTATGTCACCCTACCAAAAGAAAAAAAATACCAAAAATCAGGGAATAAACCGAATTTAATGGAATTTTCAGTGTTGATATATTAATGAAGAATAGATATAATGCACCAGTTATTTTATTTTAAAACTTTTACATTTTTTCAGGTCAGTTAACTTTGAACCACGTATTTTTGAGAATCTGTGTTACGCCTCAAAGATATCATGTGTAATAAAAATGTAATGTTTCATTTAAACATAGATGAAATTTAGAAAAACAAATAAATAAAATTTAGAAAAACATTTGAAGATAGAAAATAAAATTCAAATTCAACGATAACATAAATTAAGCATACAGTGGTACCTTGGCTTACGTGTTAAATTCGTTTCGCACCCAGCTCAATTTCCTCGTATATCAAATCAATTTTCGCCATTAAAATAAACTGAAATTCAATTAATCTGTTTCACCCCCACTCAAAAAATACCGTATTTTTAGTTAGTCCTTTTCTGTAAGAAAATTGGCACTGTGTTATATAAAACCATCATAAAATAGTGTGTAATGATTATGTTCTATAATACGTTTGAATGTTTATTTTTATGAATAGCATTTTTTTCATAATAATAGGTTTGGAAACTTAAATGATTTTAGTGAAGTTATTAAGGTATCTGAAGCTCGCTCTTACCTCAAATTCTAGTTCTCAACACAAAGCAAAAAATCAATCGAGGGACAGCTCGTAACTCGGAAAACTCATAAGTAAAAGCACTCGTATATCAAGGTACTATTAATAAAGTAAAAACCTGAAAGTGAAAATGAAAGTAGGAAATTGACTTGGAACATAAAGGAAAACAAGAACAAAAGAAAAGAATGAGAATATTCACGATAATTATATGTAGATTGCACAAGGTTTAATATAAATGTCGACCGAATGAGAGCCCGTAACTCGGAAAACTCGTAAGTTGGGGCATTCGTAAATCAAGGTACTATTAACAGTAAAAAAACCGAAAGTGAAAATGAAAGTAGGAAACTGACACAGAATATAAAAGAAGGGAAGTAAGAGAGAAAAGAATGAAAGCATTCACTACAATTATATGTAGATTGCACAAGGGTTAATATAAATGTCGACCGAATGAGAGCTCGTAACTCGGAAAACTCGTAAGTTGGGGCATTCGTAAATCAAGGTACTATTAACAGTAAAAAAAAACGAAAGTGAAAATGAAAGTAGGAAATTGACACAGAATATAAAAGAAGGGAAGTAAGAGAGAAAAGAATGAAAGCATTCACTACAATTATATGTAGATTGCACAAGGGTTAATATAAATGTCGACCGAATGAGAGCTCGTAACTCGGAAAACTCGTAAGTTGGGGCATTCGTAAATCAAGGTACTATTAACAGTAAAAAAAAACGAAAGTGAAAATGAAAGTAGGAAATTGACACAGAATATAAAAGAAGGGAAGTAAGAGAGAAAAGAATGAAAATATTTATGACAATTATATGTAGATTGCATAAGGGTTAATATAAATGTCGACCGAGTGACTGCTCGTAACTCGGAAAACTCGTAAGTTGGGGCATTCGTAAATCAAGGTACTATTAACAGTAAAAAAAAAACGAAAGTGAAAATGAAAGTAGGAAATTGACACAGAATATAAAAGAAGGGAAGTAAGAGAGAAAAGAATGAAAATATTATGACAATTATATGTAGATTGCACAAGGGTTAATATGAATGTCGGACTCGGACCGGAAGATTTAAATTAGACGGCGGAGTATCTGGGCGGTCGGAAAAGATGTGACCGATAATGGTTGGCATTAATCTTATTGGTAAATTTATACAGAAGAAAATGAATTTGGAAGAAAATGGCGATCGTTGGGGCTACAACCTAAGAAAGATGAAAAAGGAGATAACAAAGGGGAGGTAATTCAAACGAAACGAGAGAAATCAAATTTGAATGAAAACTAAATCAGTTGAAATGGAACCGAAGAACTTTTCCAATAACTATTTTTGCTCGGAGACTTTCGCCAAAAAGGACATTTCCCAGCCAGGCTGTTTCCTAATATGTAGCGATGTCAGGATTTTCTATTTAGTCGTATCGAGATGGCTGGGGGGGGGCTCTACTTCTCCTTCGGGTCGGATTAGCATACGGTCATGAATAATATAATATATCTTTGTAGTAAGAATAATATAGAATAGATATAATAGAATAGATATATAATAGATATAATTTTAGATATAGAACTAGCGAGATCTGTGGATATACCACAGTATGATTATTTGATTTTTATGTTTGATATGTTTACGTAAAACCTATTGCTACATAGTTCAATATACAAAAAAAGTAAAAAATACTGGGGTCAAAAATGTCTGAATTATCATTTTGAAATTTATAACAGAAAATTAATAAACACAATTTCAAGGAAATACATTACTGAGACATTCTAAATGTTGGATTTTTGTTGGATATAGTTATTTACTAAGCGTAGCTTAGATACGGCACACGGCCAGAAGTGTGGGGCGCCCAGTGAGAATCGAACTCACTAACAATGGTCTGCTAATCTAGCTTGCTAACCATTACACCACGTTGGATATAAGGCGTGTGGTAGATACCTACTCCTAAATATAGACTCGTTGACTACCACGTGACCACTGAAGGCAATCCATTGGCCAATCACTGGCAGTGCTGCTGCTGATGTTGGTGTATTTATAGAGGTCTGATTCTTAACCTTGGCTCATTGCTATTCGGACCATCTTGGACGTCGGATTTACAAAGAATACTATAACACCGGATTCTTATTGGCTTGCTTACTTACTTACTACATCTGCAACTAAGGATGCCGACCAGATACTTAACACTAAAAACATTTTCCATCCACAAATGTCCTACAGAAAAGAAAAGAAAAACCTTAAGACTTTTATAATCTGTTTTTAGAAACCAGATGATAAATGTCTTATGGTCTCTCTCTCCTCTCTCTCTCTCTCTCTCTCTCTCTCTCTCTCTCTCTCTCTCTCTCTCTCCTCTCTCTCTCTCTGATACAATGCTTTTTACAGATACACACACACTCTCTCTCTCTCTCTCTCTCTCTCTCTCTCTCTCTCTCTCTCTCTCTCTCCGTGATACCTGTCTTTTTCTGTCTGTCTAAACTCTTTCTGTATCTGCCCATATTGTTCTTTTCCCTTTACCCTATCTCTCTCTCTCTCTCTCTCTCTCTCTCTCTCTCTCTCCTCTCTCTCTCTCTCTCTCTCTCTCTCTCTCTCTCTCGTGATACCTGTCTTTTTTCTGTTGTCTACTCTTCTGTATCTGCCCATATTGTTCTCTTTCCCTTTACCCCTCTCTCTCTCTCTCTCTTCTCTCTCTCTCTCTCTCTCTCTCTCTCTCTCTCTCTCTCTCTCTCTCTCTCTCCTCTCCTCTCTCTCTCTTCGTGATACCTGTCTTTTTCTGTCTGTCTAACTCTTTCTGTATCTGCCCATATTGTTCTTTCCCTTTACCCTATTCTCTCTCTCTCTCTCTCTCTCTCTCTCTCTCTCTCTCTCTCTCTCTCTCTCTCTCTCTCTTCTCTCTCTCTCTCTCTCGCGAATACCTGTCTTTTCTGTCTGTCTAACTCTGTCTTTCTGTATCTGCCCATCTTGTTCCTCCCTTTACCCGATTCTCTCTCTCTCTCTTCTCTCCTCTCCTCTCTTCTCTCTCTCTCTCTTCTCTCTCTCTCTCTCTCTCTCTCTCTCTCTTCTCTCTCGTGATACCTGTCTTTTTCTGTCTGTCTAACCTCTTTCTCTATCTGCCCATCTTGTTCTTTCCCTTTACCCTATTCTCTCTCTCTCTCTCTCTCTCTCTTTCTCTCTCTCTCTCTCTCTCTCTCTCTCTCTCTCTCTCTCTCTCTCTCTCTCCTGTGTGGAAATAAGTTTCACAACCCACTGCGCATGCCCTAACAAAAGTTTCTGTTTTTCTTTGTTTTGTTTTTTGTTTGTTTTTGTTTTTTTGAGAGAGTGATTATTTTTTTTCGGCCATTTTAATGAAATATACTTTTAATGATCCACACTTTTCCGCGAAATTTCTGGAAGATGCGCTTTAATGACAGACCTCAGCTGGCATGGAGAATTAGGCTGTGGGGTAAGATTTTTTTTTTTTAAATGTCTGTAAGTATTGTGCACGACCAATTCCTGACTGACCCAAAATAACTCCAAGATCTCGAAAATGTGAATTCCGTTTCCAATTTGACATAAATTGGACAATAATGATGACTGCTAGATGCGAATAGAATTTTTTTCTTCTTTCTTTTCTTTCTTTCTTTCTTTCTTTCTTTCTTCTGCTTGGATGTGTAAATCAAAACGCCTACAGAAATAAGAGGATTCTTTTTCATCCGTTGATTTTCTTACTTCTCTCTGAGTTCAACTTATTCATTATCTACAGTACTACCTTGACTTACGATTTACGTTTAATTCATTCTGCTCGTTACTCAATTTTCTCGTATATCAAATCAATTTTCCCTATTGAAATAACTAAAATGCAATTAATCTGTTCCAACCCCGCTCCCCAAAACCACCCTTTTTTGTGTTTTTATCCTCTGATTTTTTTTCCTTCTTACCAAATTCCCCTTCTTTATTACATGCAGTAGTACCTTGACTTACGAGTTTAATCCATTCTGCTCGTAACTCAATTCTCTCGTATATCAAATCAATTTTCCCTTTGAAATAAACTGAAATGTAATTAATCCGTTCCAGTCCCAGAAAACACCCTAATTATTTTGTTACGTATTTATCCCCTGGTTTTTTCTTTCACTCCGAGTTTACATTGTTCATTACGTGCAGTGATACCTTGATTTACGAATTTAATTGATCCCGCTCGTAACTCAATACTCTCTCATATCAAATTAATTTTCCCTATTGAAATAAACTAAAATGCAATTAATCCGTTCCAGCCCTGCTCCCCAAAAACACCCTAAATTTTTTGTAGTTTTTGTCCACTGTTTTTTCTAACTTTTTTCCGAATTCAACTTATTATATGTACAGTACTACCTTGACTTACGAGTTTAATTCATTCTGCTCGTTACTCAATTTTCTCGTATATCAAATCAATTTTCCCTATTGAAATAAACTGAGATGCAATTAATTCGTTCCAACCCCGCTCCCCCCCAAAAAACAACCTAATTATTTTGTTACGTATTTATTCCCTGGTTTTTATTTCTTCTCTCCGAGTTCGCCTTGTTCATTACGTACAGTACTACCTTGACTTATGAATTTAACCGTTCTGTTCGTAACTCAATTCTCTCGCATATCAAATCAATTTTCCCTATTAAATTAACTAAAATGCAATTAATCCGTTCTAAGCCTGCTCCCAAAAAAACACCCTAATTTTTTTGTAGTTTTTATCCGCTGGTTTTTCTAACTTTCTCCAAATTCACTTTCTTTATTACGTCCAATAGTATCTTGATTTACGAGTTTAATCCGTTCCGCTCATTACTCAATTCTCTCGTATATCAAATCAATTTGCTACATGGAAATAAACTGAAATCCAATTAATCCACCCCAACCCCCCAAAAACACGCTAATTTTTTTGTTACATTTTTTTTTAATCTTCGCCTACCAAATTTACCCGACATCTATACCAAATTTTCTTGGTATTTTTACCTATATATAGGAAAATATTTCAAAGTTCATTATTCATTCACCATAGAACTCATTCTATTCAAATAAAGTCTTCTGTTCAATCATAATGAAATAGCCATTCAGTTTTTTGTTGTTTGCTGGTGTGTGGTATGTGTAGAAACAGAGAGCCCCTGTGAGCGCTTTAAAGTAGGCATAGAGTTAAATGAGAAATAGCACTGTATTATTTACTAGCGCATATTTCAGGATATTTCAGGAAAGAATTATATCATTTGGTAAAATAATTACTTGATCAATCCTTATTCTAATGATCTCAAATTCTAACATGTATAGAATAACTTAATTTAATGTTTAATGTTTAAAGACCTTCTCTTTTTCTGTGAATGACGTTTCTATACGTGAAAAGATTTTTTTTTTAAATATATCACATTAAATATAGAATTTCCGGTTGTTTTTTTACTTGCTATTAAAATCTGAGATAATTTTAACAAAAACTGGTCAAGTTTTTAGATTTAAAAGATTTTCTTTTCTGAAAAACTTCGCTACCCTAAAATATATATATATATATATATATATATATATATATATATATATAGAGAGAGAGAGAGAGAGAGAGAGAGAGAGAGAGAGAGAGAGGAAGAGGGGTAGAGAGAATGATATAGTAGAAAGGTTATATAGATGATCTACTTGAGTTTTACCAAAAAGGATCATCAGGGTTAATTGTAATAAATTAATCAAGAAATTGATTAAATAAAGTCAATTGTCAACGGCTATAATAGAATTATAGCCGTTGAAAACCGTTTCGCAGTGAAGATGAACATAGATGATTGTGTCATTCAAAAATCAAATCCACTAATTAACGTATTCTTTCTAACCCAGACTTATTCGGTTAATATTTGTATCGAACATCAATGTTTCGATTAACTCGATATTATATTCCCCAATAAATCTTCTTTATCATGTATAGTTAGATTGATATATAAATAGATAAAAAAGAGAGAGAGAGACCCACAGAGAGAGAGACAGTGACAGATACAGCCAGAGACGGAGACAGATAGACAGATAGAGACCAACAGCGAGAGGGGAGAGACCGACAGAGACAGAGACAGACAGTCAGATACCAAGAAAGAGAGAGAGACCCACAGAGAATGACAGACAGTTACAAACAGAGACAGAGATGGAGACAGACAGACAGATAGACAGACAGACAGAGAGAGTCAGAGAGAGAGAGAGAGAGAGAGAGAGAGAGAGTCAGGAAGAGCATAAGCCCTAGTAATTAGCAGCTATATCACTTTCCGGAATATTTTTGTGTGAAACTCAAGAGTGCCCGGATGAGCCGACAGCTCACTGATGCATTTGAAACCAATATTCAAATTGACCATTCTTCATTGCCTCACCCCCCCCCTACCTCATCCCCCAATCATTCAGTTTGGGACATGCTCATCTCTCTTCGAATTTTCCAATTTCCGCGGCTAAAGAAAACCGTTCTCATCTGTGTTGAGACGCTTTTGTGAAATCTCGCCACATCAGAAATCACACGAGAAGCAATCAATGAATTTTCAAGATGACGTCACAATTGGTCAGTGGAAACATTAAAGGAACAGAAAGATATTTGTGAGACTGGACTCAAAAATGAAAATTGAAAAATTCAAGTTAGGCGATAATGAGATTAATACAATGAGAGAATTATATATATATATATATATATATATATATATATATATATAATATATATATATATATGTGTGTGGTGTGTGTGTGTGTTTTATTTTTTATCTTTTCAAGTTTTCTGGTGATGTGTTCCAGTTTTTTTTTTAATTATATTAATGTGGAGGCTGGAAGGAGAAGAATTGATGAGAAAGGTGCTATAGGCATTTTAAAATGTGTGTACTGCATTGGAAATTAATTTTGTTTAAGGATGGTTTGTATTGTTTTATGTGTAAAGCTTCTAGTATTTGGAGTTTTTGTTTATTTTTTCTTCGTGCAGAATGTGTGTATTTTCCGTTAGGTTATTTCGGTAATTAGAGTGAATGTAATTTTAGGTGTTGCGAAATGGAGCTATTATCTATTAAATGGGGGGTTAGACGACGTGACAATGTGGTTGAGGTGAAGCCGAGGTATGTATTTTCATTTTCTAGGAGACCGCAATATCCTAGGGGACATTTAAATCTGTATACAACATTGGTCTCATTCAGCCTCCACATTAATATAATTTTTTAAAAACTGGAGCACATCACCTCTGATGATGGCACTTCAAAGTGCCGAAAGTACTTGGGACCTGAACTTTGGTGGACAAATCCCCGAATTCCACCCAAATATTAAAAAGTTGGCCAGAAAACTTGAAAAGATCAAAAATCAAATTGTTAAATAGGAGACATGTCTTTTGCTTAATTCAACATGTATAAATGAACAAATGCTGCCCAAATACACACACACACACACACACACACACATATATATATATATATATATATATATATATATATATATATATATATCGTTTACCTGATGAATTCTTTTAACAGAAACCATTGGTAGTAATATCGTTCCCAAATAAATGAATAAAAGGTCAAACTTTTATTTGTCACTTCATTCAACTATATATATATATATATATATATATATATAATATATTATACTAATAAATATAATAAGTTAATCACAAGACACGTGTTTCGAGGTTTCACCTCTCATCAATATGGCTATACTTTTAACAGCCACCTCTAGCCGGGATCGAGACCTGACTGAATTTTCGTTTGACAAGTCTCTTACTCATATGGCTATTAGCAGCTGTCAAATTTAGGAGAATATTTAATTGATACATTTCTAAGCGGAAAGAATTCATGAGAGTTCCTCTAACTTTGTAAACAAAGTGAGGGTTAGCTTATACGCCAGACGGTGAATTTACAATTAAATTCCTTATTTAGAGAAACTCAACCAAATGGGAGTATTATAATATATATATATATATATATATATATATATAAGAGTTACATATGTATATAGTTAGATAATTCTTCCTAGTATTCCTGATGATCTGTATTATTTATTATTATTATTATTATTATTATTATTATTTCTTAGTTTTTCACAACAGCATTAGCTGATGGTATCTCCCCTGGAGTCTGAGTGACAACAAGTCTCCTCAGATCTCCAGGACTCTTCTGAGTATTCTAGCAGATAGCAGCAATGCAGTATTCTGGATGGTCTCAATTATTCCTCTGATTTCCAGATTTCCCAGTCTCTTTTCCAAGCTTTTTGGGACCGTTCCAAATGCACCAACTATCACTTTGACTTTCATATTCCATAGCTTTTTCAGTTCTCTGGCAAGGTTCATGTATTTGTCCATTTTTTCGTTTTCTTTCGTGTTCACCCTGTGACCTTGCTGGCATAAGATTATTATTATTATTATTATTATTATTATGTTCACTCGTTTTGAGTTTTTCACATCAGCGTTAGCTGATGGTCTTTTACTGGATTCTGAGTTAAAGCAAGTCTCCTCGGGTCTCCAGAACTCTTCTGAGTATTCTGGCAGATTGCAGTAGTGCAGTATTTTGGATGGTTACAATCTTTCCTCTGATTTCCAGATTTTCCAATCCTTTTTCCA
Organism: Doryteuthis pealeii; assembly: GCA_023376005.1. NCBI lineage: Eukaryota > Metazoa > Mollusca > Cephalopoda > Myopsida > Loliginidae > Doryteuthis > Doryteuthis pealeii. Next base: position 9,489,307 of record CM042166.1, on the reverse strand, counting down.
AACATTTTGGGACCGTTCCAAGTGCACCAACTACAATTGGTATAACTTTGACTTTCATATTCTACAACCTTTTCAGCTCTCTGGCAAGATCCAGGTATTTGTCCATTTTTTCATTTTCCTTCAGCTTCACCCTGTGATCTGCTGAACTGCAAAATCCACCAGTTGACAAGTTCTTTCTTTTTTGTTTATCAACACTAGGTCTGGCCTTCTTGCTGGGATAAGGTGATCCCCGTTTTTATCTCAAAGTCCCAGAGAATTTTGTGCGTTTCGTTCTCAAGAACAGATTCTGGTTTATGCATATACCATTTTGTTGTGTGGTCAAAATTTAATTTTTTGCATAATTCCAGTGGATCACCTTCCCAACCCAATCGTGTCTAGTTTTGTATTCTCGTTGTGCTAGTTTGCTACATTCGCAGAGTATATATTATTATTATTATTATATTATATTATTATTATTATTATTATTATTATATTATATTATTTATTATTCCCTAGACTGCTTGATTTATTACGATACAGTAAACAATTGTATCATTAAACGATAATATTTTGTAAAACTCAAAACGCTAGGAATTTATATATTGAAATAAAAATTATCTAAAATATATATATATATATATATATAATATATATATATATATATATATATATATATCATTTGGTGTGAAATATAAGAAACCTATTGGGGCAATCATATAGGTCCTAGGGATTGACGTGACCAGCCGATTGATCGGAGAGGGCCTCTCCGACCAACCATCTAGCCTAAATAAGGTCCAAAGTAGAGTGTTGCATGTCATGGACTGCTCAGACACCTTGGTCTTATCCTTAAGCATCAGGTGGTCCAATTCGAAGAGTTTTACCCCTCTGTAGAGTTGCAGTCAATGTATTCTAACGCCCCAGACGACAGGGCGCGCTAATTAAATAGTGATAGTTAGTAAATAAGGAGTACGTTGTGTATGTGACTTCCTTATTTCTCTGAATTTTTTAGATGAGGCTTGATAATTAGTATTATTTGGATTATTCGGACTATTGTCCTCGTCTTTATTGTTATCTGTACAACGATTACGACAAGAAGGGTTCCAGTTTTCGAAAAGAAGGTTCTCGAGTTCGAAAAGAAATACCGAGTTCGAAAGAATGTTACCGAATTCGAAAAGAGGTTCCCAAGTTTGAAAAAAGGAAAGTTAAACGAGTTCGAAAAGAAGGTTTTCGAAAAGAAGGTTCTTAAAAGAAGGTTAGAATCGAAAAGAAGGTTCGAAAAGAAGGGTTCGTTGAGTTCGAAAAGAAGTTCGTGAGTTCGAAAAGAAGGCGAGTTCCGAAAAGAAGGTTTGTGAGTCGAAAAGAAAGGTACCGAGTTCGAAAAGAAGTTCCAGTTCGTTGAGTTCGAAAAGAAGGTCGTGAGTTCGAAAAGAAGGTACCCGAGTCCGTGAAGGTTCCTGAGTCCGACAAGAAATACCTGAAGAAGGCTGGAGGGCACATCGACCGAAACGTTGTACAGATAACAATAAAGATAAGGACACTAGTCCGAATAATCCAAATAATATCACTTCCTCATGTTTACCGAAAATAATTAGAATTGTTTTTTGTTTTTTTTTTATCCTTCCTTAATTAGTTGCTTCTTCCAATTGGTTGGGTAGATTGCATGTTAGCCAGGAAGCATTCAACCAATCCGCTGATTTTCAGCCAAATTTCATGACAGAAATATCCGCCCTCACCCCCCCATCCGTCCACCCATTCAACCAACCCGATTGATATTCTTGCGACATAACTTAATTGCTGGACTAATTAAATAATTAATATAATTGTAATTCGCTGACGTCACCATAATTATTTTCATCATCCTCCCCAATTAAACTCGGCAACAATAGTTGTCATTTACTAAACTTTATCTTAGTCTGACACAAGGCCAGAAGTATAGGGCGCTCACTGAAAACTGAACTCGCTAACATGTGTCATCCTTGTGATGCCTGGGTGGCACAGTTCATTATGTAAAGTACGAAGCTCATTTGTGCTTGATTTGGTTTGGTTTGTTTTACGGGATATCAACTTTAGTGGGTCATTTAATGCCAATAAAGTTTTGAAATAAAGTCATTCTTAATGGATACACAATTTTTTTTAATAAATACATTGTTCTATTTAACCCATAGATGGGACACACTAACAGGGTCAGAGTGGACCAGGCAGCAATGGTGATGAAGGGGTGCTCCACATTCCCCAAACCTCCAAAACTGGAACCTCACCATCAGATAGAGTTTAACGTCATTCCCAGGACATGTAGACCCGTAACCACCGCCTTCTAGCACCCATAGGATAAAAAGGGCGGGGCTTGCCATAATGGAAATAGGGTTGGGGCAATCATATAGGTACTAGGGCTTGACATGGCCAGCCGATTCATCGGAGGGGGCCTCTCCGACCGACCCCCTCTAGCCTAAGTAAGAGTGCTGCATGGCATGGACTGCTCAGCCACCAAGACTCCGTCCTAAGCATCACGGGTCGCCACCCACGGCCAACAGGTAGCCCCATTCGGGGAGCCTTACCCCTCTGCAGAGGTGCAGTCGGTGCATTATAACACCCCCAACCGACTGGCTGATCATGTTATTGTATTTACTATATGTGTAGTTTTCATGGAAGTAGATAATAAAGGACGTTATATGTAAATTTAATTTGAGAGGAAAAGTTTGTTCCCTGCTCGCCCCCAGAAACTACTGTCCCCTCGTCTAAAAGGGAAAGGGTTGGATTTATTGTCTGGTGCGTGAGGCGCACCAAAAGGGGAATGCTGTGGATAAGCACGCATTTATTTTTGCAGTAGCCGTTGCATGAGCTTCGGTTTGTGCGTGACTTTCCACGTTAAAAAGACCGTTTGTCGCCTCCCGTCCTGGCGGGAGGTTAGGTAAAAAAAAAATATCATTTCTGAGCGGATTCTGGATGCTGCGCGAAGGATCCCCCCTTCCGGGTGGCGATGACCGATAGGGATGGTTGAGGATAGAGAGAGATTGAGAGAGAGAGAGGCAGGGAATGAAAGAAAAAAGAGAGAAAGAGAATGAAAAAGAGGAAAGAGAATGAAAGAGAGAGAGAGAAAGAGAAGAAAGAGAGAAAGAGAAAGAGAAAGAGAATGAGAAGAGAGATGAAATGAGAGAGAGAAGAGAGAGAGAGAGAAGAGAAAGAGAATGAAAGAGAGAGAGAGAGAGTCGTGGATATCTGTGCTGCTAGCATGACCTGATTTCAATGATGATTTTATTATTAATTTCTAGTAAATAAGTAAAGTCGTCGGGGTGGCCTAAAGTCGGTATCAGCCAATCAGCGAGGGAGTCTATCCCCTTTTCACTAGCGCCAGACCAAGGAGATTCTCATACACTCGGTATCGAACTCGGAACCTTGAAGGGGGGCTGTAATCCACTGCAGGAAGGAGAATTGTTGTGATTCATTGCTTTGAAATTTGGCCAAAACAAAAACTGATTGGCGCTCGAAAAGCGATCAAAATATTTCAGTTTCGTTGAATTTTGTATTCTGTTGGTGGAAATGTCGTTTAAGACTTTAATCAGGTAAAAGCTGATAGAGTGAAATCATTATGGAATTGGAGGACAGAATTCCTTCTTTTCTTCCTTCATTCTTCCTTCATTCTTTCCTTTCTTCTTTATTTTTTTATTCCTTCATTCATTCATTCTTTATTTTTTATTTATTTATTTACACCCCACCTCCGTTTTTTTTACATTTTGCTCGATCAGGTTCTACAGTAACTTATTTAAAGTTCATACTATTTTTCTCCTGTGGGAATTTTATGTTAGAGTTTTAAAAATAACCGTGGAAGTTCGACGATACAGATATTATACTACTTATACAGGAATAGAGGGGAAATGAAATAAGGGAAAAGGAAGACAAATGCTAGAAGAAAGAAAGAAAGAATGAAAGAAAAGAATTTAATGATTAGAAAGAAAGAAAGATTGAAGAAAGAGAAAAGAAGAAAGAAAGAAAGAAAGAAAGAAAGAAAGAAAGAAAGAAAAAATTAAATTAGAAAGAAAGAAAGAAGAAAAAAAAAGAAAGAAAGAAAGAAAGAAACTGATTAGAAAGAAGAAAGAAGAAAGAAAAAGAAAGAAAGAAAGAAAGAGAAAGAAAGAAAGAAAGAAAGAAAGAAAGAAAGAAAGAAATGAACCTGATTAGAAAGAAAGAAAGAAAGAAAGATGAAAATCGTATGTCTGGAGGGACAAAGAAAAAAAACAAGTAAAGAAAATAATAAAGTAAAAGAAGAGAATGTAAAAAAAAAAAAGAAAGAAAGAAAGAAAGAAAGGAAGGAAGGAAGAAGAAAGAAAGAAAGAAGGAAGGAAGAAAGAAAGAAAGATTCTTCTTCTTCTTTTTCTTCTTTTTTTTCTTCTTTTTCTCACTGTTCCTTTTTTAAATATTATTCCCTATCCCCCGCTGGATTCATTTCGATCTCTTATATTCTTTTTACTCTCTCGTCTTCTTCTTCTTCTTCTCTTCTTCTCTTCTTCTTCTTCTTCTTTTCTTCTATTTACTGATCCTTTTTCAAAACTTTCTCCTTACCCTCTCCGGCTTGATTCATTTCAATCTCTCATGTTCTTTTTACTTGTTCTTAACCTATCCATTTCTCACTTCTTCTTCTTCTTCTTCTTCTTCTTCTTCCTTCTTCTTCTTCTTTTCTTTTCTTCTTCTTCTTCTTCTTCTTCTTCTTCTTCTTCTTCCAATCTTTCTTCATTTCCCTGTAAGTACCATCTTTTACTTTATCTCAAATCTGAAAGATCAACATCGGGTCACAAAATTGTCACTTTGTCATTTTGAGGTGTTATAACAAATGCTCTTCTGTTGTTCATAGATGCTTCAATTAACCCCGTCACTTGAAATTCGACCGATTGCATTACCTCTTTTCCCATTCGTAATTGTCACCGACAACAGATGATCATCTCTACTTTCACTTTCGCTTCATCCTACTTTCACTTCCACTTTCCTCGTTTTCCACTTCTCTTACTTCGACTTTCGCGCGACAACAACGCCAATAATAAATGTGAAGATGGCGGAATAGATGGGAACGATTGATGATAGCATTGTGGCAAAATTGGAAATAGTAGTCATATAAGTGGTACATGAAGAACAGCTGGGAGTAATGAGGGTGGGAAACAATTCTAGATATTATCCCGGAACAACCACAGTCCATCAGAGAAATTGACACCGTTCGTAGATCAGATTACACCCCCCAGCCCGTGAGACCATCCAACAAAAGGCAACTGACCAACGGTAATGGGACACTAGCGTCACATTCAGTTCCAATTATTTCACCTTCATCACTTTATCAGGGTCGCTGTCCAGCTCGGTTTGATTGCAACGAGGATCGACATTTTCCTTGGAACAGATCGGCGTTGTTACTTTAATTAAAATGCGCAGATGATATCAACTCTATACGTACAAATGAGTTTCTTTCTTTCTTTCTTTCTTTTCTGTTTCTTTTCTGTTTCTTTTTCTTTTTAGGTTTTGTGTTTGCCTCTTTCGCCTGAACTCATTCATCTTAATTTTCCTTCTTCATTCTCTCTTTTTAAATTTTATTTTTAAATGCTTTTTTTTTTCATCATGTAACAATAATTTTCTTTCTTCTTTTCTGATCAGTTTTTCTTTCTTTTCTGGTCATTTTTCATCTTACACTAATTTCATTCCTTTCTTTCTTCTTTTATCTTTTTTCTTTCTTTTTTAGGTTTTATGTGTGACTATTTCTTAATGTTTATGTTTTTTCTTCTCTATTCTCACTTATTTTTTAAAATGTTTTTTTTATCCTGTTACAATAATTTCTTTCATTCTTTCTTTCTTTCTTTTCTGTTCCTTTTCGTTTTAGGTTTTGTGTTTGCCTCTTTCGCCTGAACTCATTCATCTTACTTTTCTTTCTTTCTTCTCTCTTTTTTTAATTTTCATTTTTAAATGCTCTTCTTCATCTCGTTACAATAATTTCTTTCTTTCTTTTCTGATCATTCTTTCATCTTGATAACACCAATTTCATTCTTCTTTCTTTCTTTCTTTCTTTCTTTTATCTTTTTCTTATCTTTTAGGTTTTGTATATGTGACTATTTCTTGATATTTATGTTTTTTTTTCTTCTCCATTCTCTCTTTTTTTTAAATGCTCTTTTTCATCCTTTTAGAAAAGTTTTTTTCATTCTTTCTTTCTTTCTTTTCTGTTCTTTTTCGTTTTAAGTTTTGTATGTTTGCCTCTTCCACCTGAAATCATTCCTATTACTTTCATGTTTTTTTCTTCTCCATTCGCTCTTTTTTTAACGCTCTTTTGCAAATATTATTTTTCATCTTGTTATAATAATGTATTTATTTATTTATTTTCTTTTTCTTTTTGTTTCAAAGGTTTTTTGTGTGGCTTATTCTACTGAACCCTTCTTCCTAATATTTAATTTTTTCTTCTCCGTACTCCCTTTTTTAAATGCTCTTTTTCATCTTGTACTATTTTTTCTTTCATTCTTTTTTCTTTTTCTTTCTTTTGTATGTGTGCCTATTTCTATTGTATTCATTCCTCTTTTTTATGTTTTTTCTTGTTCATTCACTCTTTTTTAAATGATATTTCCAAATGCCCTTGTTCATCTTGTTGCACTAATTTCCTTCTTTCTTTCTTTTTTTTTCTTTTTAGGTTTTATATGTGTGCCTATTTATACTAAACTCATTCCACTTAATTTATTAGGTTTTTCTTCATGCTTTAAAAATTTCATTCTTTTTCTTCCTTTCTTTTTTTATTTTTATTTTCAGGCTTTGAGTGTGTAGCCTTCTCACCTGAACTCATTCTTCTTAATATTTTATTTTATTTTCTTATTCATTCTCTCCCCTTAATGCTCGTTTTAAATGTTTTTTTTTATTTGTTTCTTTCTTCATCAGTCGTTCTTATGATTTCTTTTCTTCCCTTCATTACTTTTCCTTCTTTTATTATTAGATTTTCAGCGTCTCCTTTTTAGAAGAAGAAGAAGAAGAAGAAGAAGAAGAAGACAAGGAAACTAAAAAGAAGTAGTTCCATTGGATTAATCTGAACGAACCATACAAATGCATACGGTTTATCTTTGAGAAGAAAATAGGAATTAATTTATTAAAACAAACAAAAGCAAACTGTAAAATTCTTTTTGGGAAATTCTGTTATTATTTCATTAATTATTCAGACCGTGACATGTTGTTTGACCATTACGCTTCAACAAATGCTCTCTCTCTCTCTCTCTCTCTCTCTCTCTCTCTCTCTCTCTCTCTCTCTCTCTCTCTCTCTCTCTCTCTCTCTCTGATACAATGCTTTTTTACAGGTACTCTCTCTCTCTCTCTCTCTCTCCTCTCTCTCCTCTCTCTCTCTCTCTCTCTCTCTTGATACAATGCTTTTTTACAGGTACTCTCTCTCTCTCTCTCTCTCTCTCTCTCTCTCTCTCTCTCTCTCTCTCTCTCTCTCTCTCTGGAACGAATTATTATCATTTCATCAAATACGTCAGATGTTATTACACAAGTCAATATTTTCACACTAAAATTCTTATTAACCCTTGAATGTTGGCAAAAGTTACGGTATATATATTTTATTGGGAAGTCCATCGTTATAGAAATTTCGGCTTATGATAACGAAAAACCCTAAACAAAAGATTTATGAATTCAAGCATTAGGGAAGTTCAACAGAAGCTTATACATAGATAGTGTTGTGGCCTGGTTAGAGGCCAGAATAAAGACACAAGAGAGGAAATGAGTTTAAACAAATATATTAACAAAGAACAGTAGAACAAACATATACAAATGAGAAGGTTACTCGCGAGGCAGTCTATCAACTGTCCGAGCATACCGCTGAAATATTGACTCTCGTTAAGAGCAGTACCTACTGCTATTTATAGTTGGAAGAGTACATGCGTGCGTGGTTAATTACCATAACAGATAGATAGATAGATAGATAGATAGATAGATAGATAACCCATCCCTTCCTTTTCACTTCCCCTCTCTACACCACACACCCACACCGTCCCCTCTTTCCATCTCCTACTCCACCTTTTCAGTATAAAAGTAGACTGTAAAAAGCATTTGTCTTCACAATAAATTTTGAAAAAGTTTCACTAAATACCGAGGCGTGTTGGGCTTTTCGTTATATAAGGTGTGTGCTAGTTCCCCGCTTATACTTTTAGACCAGGCGAGATTATGTGGTCTATTCCTTAGCCAATCGCTGGCCATACTGCGTGGCTGATATATTACTTAAGCGCTGATTCTTTCTCAGTCTACTAGCAACCTTCTACGAGGGAACTAGGAATCTCTACCTGAGAGGATTATCAAAGGAACCAAATCGGAGGACTCTCTACCTACTCTACCTATTATATAATAGAATCAACTGGCCAATTAAAAACTTAACAGGCTTGATAATTAGTATTATTTGTATTATTCGGACTGTTGTCCTCATCTTCATTGTTATCTGTACAACGTCTTGTCCAATTGGATACATAGCCTAGTGGATAAAGGAGTTATGTTAAGACAGTTCTAAGTGACAGTTATCTCTGGACTGCAGGTTCAATCTTGATGAGGGACAACAGTAGTATAGAATGATAATTAACACGGCTTAACACCTGTACTCTAGCTATGGTTAGCGGAATGAGAACAGTTTACTCCTGTGGAGTGAATAAAGGGTTAGGTTCAAAGTTCCGTGATGGCTCCCGATTACGACAAGAAGGTTCCCGATTACGACAAGAAGGTTCCCGAGTCCGAGAAGAAATGCCCGAAGAATCAACTGGCCAATTATGGCCCTTAAAAACTTAACAAGGCGAAATATCAATTGATTTAGTTGTTGTGTTGTTATATACACTTTTTCTTCTATTTTCAACCACATTTTACCGAATTTACACAATCCTTCCCTCCTCATATATAGATAAGAACAGGCTAAGTATTTATCTATCTTGGTCGAGATACATAGGATAAGACTGATATAGATAGATAGATAAATAGATAGATATATAGATAGATTGATACATACATACATACATGTGCAGATAGATGGATATATAGTGGAACTACGTGTCAAACAAGGAAGGAAAGGAGTAAACAAGAGAGGAGAGAAGCCGCCACAGGAAAGAGAGCCAGAACAAGCATCAATGTTCGTATGCAGTAACTGCACCAGAGATTGCCTCTCAAATAATTGGCCTATTCAGCCACTCGCGCAAGATCGCTTTAAAAAAACTGAACATTACGCCATCGTCTTTAGCAGGTGGAAGGGTGCAAACAGATAGATATATAGAAAGATACGAAGAAACAGATAGATAGATAGATAGATAGATAGATAGATAGATAGGTCTTTATGGGCTACGATAGATAGATAGATAGATAGATAGATATGCTGTATTGGCTACGATAGATAGATAGATAGATAGATAGATAGATAGAAGATCTAAACTAGACAGATAGATAGATCCGGATGATAGATTAAATAGATAAATAGATCTGAATAGTCTAGATAGATAGATAGATAGATAGATAGATATATTTGAATAGGCTAAGATAGATAGATAAATAGATAGATAGATCTGAATTGGTTAAGATAGATAGATAGATAGGTCTGTATAGGCTACGATAGATAAATAGATAGATAGATAGATAGATATATCTGTATAGGCTACGATTGGTTGATAGATAGATAGATAGATAGATAGATAGATAGATAGATAGATAGATCTAAACTAGACAGATAGATAGATAGATCCGGATGATAGATTAAATAGATAAATAGATCTGAATAGTCTAGATAGATAGATAGATAGATAGATATAGATAGATAGATAAATAGATTTGAATAGGCTAAGATAGATAGATAGATCTGAATTGGTCAAGATAGATAGATATATAGATATATAGGTCTGTATAGGCTACGATTGGTAGATAGATAGATACATACATACATACATACATACATGCATAGATTTTAATGAGTTCAGATCCTTATAGCTTTTATCTAGATCTAAGCATAACAATCTCTGAGAGAATTTCTCATGGACATATGAAAATCACGTAGGATTTCGTACGTCCATCCATACAATAACAGGAAGCCTTTCGATGAAGGAAGGAAATAGACAGAGATCGTCTACAGCTCTATCCGTATTAAGCAGGAAACAAAACAAGAAAAAAAAAAGAAAAAGAAAACAAGAAAGGAAAGGTGACTCGTTTTGCTAAAAACTTAGAGACCAAAAAAATGGCGACTGTTCAGGATGTGATTTTCAAAGGAAATGGGTCTTTTAGATTCGAATGTCCACATTTTTGCCTCTCTGTTTACAATTTGCCCAATTCACCCAAGAATTAAGCAGAGGACACGTGGTTTAATTGTACTCTGTACTGAAGAGTCACTTATACACGGACATTATATATATATATATATATATATATATATATATATATATATATATAATCAGTCATCCACAGACACGTGTTTCGACATTTACGTCTCATCAGTTCTGCTCGACTTTTTTAAACAGCTACCTCTAGCTGAGGGCGAAACCCGACAGAATTTTCGTCTGCCAAGCTCCTTACCCTCACGGCTGTCGAGGACTGTCAGTCAGGGGCGAACAATTAAAAATGATGTTTATTTACCTTTTTTTCCTAAATATTTTCGGGATAAATCCCATCATCAGAGGTTTTAGAAATACTTGTGTTTTTTAGTACTTATCTTACGGCACTGGCGTAAATGTTTGTTGTTTATTAAGTTGAAGGAACGCCGGATGTTTGAAAATTTTTGGGTCAACTTAATAAACAACAAACGTTTACACCAATGCCGCAAGATAAGTACTAAAAAGTACAAGTATTTCTGAAACCTCTGATGATGGGATTTATCCCGAAAATATTTAGGAAAAAAAGGTAAATAAACATCATTTTCAACACCTATTCCATTGTATTGTCAATTACCTTCTAATGTCTATTTTACACATACATACAATGCTTCAAACAAACTATAAAAAAAAAACTTATTTTATATATATATTAATATATATATATATATATATATATATATATATAATATTACAGTTGGTGTAAGGAATGATTCTAAGCAGGACCTTTTTTAACTGCTTATGTGACTACCACAGGGTTATTTTATAAACTAGCAAAAGAACGCCCTCTGGGTGGTGTAAATTTTTTTAAAGATATTGCCTGTGTGGGATGGAATTAAAAATTCAATGTCAGAGGAGTTTTATTATAAGTAAGTAAAATCATCAAAACTTATTAAAGAAGTAAAAAAATAAAACAATTTGAAATGAAACTTAGTTCTCCCCCCCCCCATCAAATAAAATTCTCCATGTATCTATTAATTATTAATTAAATAATTATTTTGAATATTTTACACATCAATCTTACACAAAATCGTAAGTATTTATTTATTTAGTTAACTTCTTGGGACCATATTACCTTTAGGCACCCTTTTGATCTCGATTAAGGAAGGACATGTTTTTGTTTACACCGTCAATATCCCGTTGTTTGTTAGGGGTTAGGGTTAGGGGTTAGGGTTATAATTTTTTTTTAATCTAAAAATCGTCGACGGTGAAAATGAAAAATATGTCCTTTCTTAATCGAGATCAAAAAGGGGTGCCTAAAGGTCATATGGTCCAGTTATTGTAACTGAAAAAAGAGCTAGAGTAAAAAAAAAACAATTTTTTGAATTGATTACAAATTTTACAAATATTTTTTTCGATTTAAAGTAATAACATTTTTTAATTAATAATTAATTCATAGTTTATATACTTTTTTTTTTTTTTTTTAATAATATATAGTTTCAAACGTTGAATTATAAAGAATAGTTTTTATTTATTTTATTAATATTAATATTTCTTTATTTTATGTATTAAGGACAGGCTTAGCTCAGGTGGTAGAGTGTACGGCTGGGAAACTCGAGGATTCTGCTTCGATTCCGGCCCTCGCCGACTCAGCGTATGAGTAGCACATGGATATGTGTGGTAAAGCGAGGGGCTGATCGTAGTTGTGGCACCCGCCTCAGATGCCAAAACAATCTAGCGCTAGTAAAAAGGGGATTGACTCCCTTGCTGTCTGGCTGATACCGACTTTAGGCCACCCCCCACGATTTTTAAAATTTTATGTATGGATGATTTTGGTATTTGTGACGTAAGCAGTGACGTAATTTTGGGTACAGACAAATAGAGACCAAATCTCCATTATTAATAGAAGAGACGTAGTCAGTGTATTGACGTCTTTATAATAACAATCGTGTTATTAATCGTGAAAATAAAGGTGACACTGGTGATTATGGAAATGTAATTGTTTTGCAAGAATCTGACACTTTTTTCTATTCGTTTCATTATATTAATTAAATACACAATGGCCGTATTTGTAAACATCATTTAAGGGTGAAAAATTGATTTTAAATCTCATTTGTATTATTTTCAGAGATGCATATACATTCATTGATATTAACAGATAGATAGATAGATATATAGATAGATAGATAGATAGATAGATGAGAATATACTGAGATAGATAGATAGATAGATAGATAGATAGATAGATAGATAAGAACATAATAGATAGAATAGATAGATAAATAAATAAATAAATAAATTAATAGATTGATAGATAGATTAGAACATACTGAGATAGATAGATAGATAGATAGATAGATAGATAGATAGAAAAGAACATAATGATATAGATAGATAAATAATAAATAAATAAATAAATAGATTGATAGATAGATTAGAACATACTGAGATAGATAGATAGATAGATAAATAGATAGATAGATATATAGATAGATAGATAAGAATATACTGAGATAGATAGATAGATAGATAGATAGATAGATAGATAGATAGATAGATAGATACTTGATTTTTACTTTTTACAAGTTTTTCATTCCAATTTCAACTGGTGGTTTTTCCCTGGCGTCTGATAACAAATATCTTCACGTCTTAAAGATTATTCTTAACTTCCTATTATTATTATTATTATTATTATTACTAGTAGTAGTAGTAGTAGTAGTAGTAGTAGTAGTAATCCCACCATTGACAGGTTCGACAGGATACCAAGCACCTCAATGTTCTCAACTTTTTTATTAGTAGTATTAGTATGAGCATCATTTAAGTTGTTGTTGTTGTTGTTGTTGTTGTTTATTATTATTATTATTATTTATATTATTATTATTTTATTGTTGTTTTTTTTTTTGTTTTTTTGTTTTTCGTCAGCATCCACTTCCTATCTACTGCTGGCAGTTTTGGATGTGAATTTAAAAAAACTTTCCTCCGTCCTTTAACGTCAGCATGATCTTCGATATTTTTGACATGTCTTTATTTCCTGCTTCCCAAATTCCCCTGGGTCATCATCATCATCATCCTCATCATCATCATCGCTGTCATTAACATTGTAGTCATTATCATTATACAACCTGTCCTGTTGAGCTCTCTTCTCTCTTTTATTTTTTTCATTCTATTTAACTTTTTTATCATTCTTAACTTCAGCGTATCGTAATCTCCACCTTCATTTTCTTAGTCATCCTTCTTGTTGTTGTTGTTGTTGTTGTTGTGTTCTTCTTCTTCTTCTTCTTCTTCTTCTTCTTCTTCTTCTTCTTCTTTCTATCTACATTCTTCTTTTCTTCTTCTTCTTCTTCTTCTTCTTCTCTTCTTGCCCGATGTCAATCTCTCTCATTTTTTTCTTTTCACTAATCCATTGCTCTCTAACTTCTTCTTCTTCTTCTTCTTCTTCTTCTTCTTCTTCTCTTCTTCTTCTTCTTCTATCTACATTCTTCTTCTTCTTCTTCTTCTTCTTCTTCTCTATCCTTGCCCGATGTCAATCTCTCTCATTTTTTTCTTTTTCACTAATCCATTGCTCTCTAACTTCTTCTCTTCTTCTCTTCTTCTTCTTCTTCTTCTTCTTCTTCTTCTTCTTCTTCTTCACCCCGTTTTTTAATTTTTTTTTTCTTCTGTTTATCTTGCTTCACAACTTTATATTTCCTCTTTGTCTTCTCTTTCGTCTCATGTTTCTCATTCCTTTTTTATTTATTTCACTTATCAACGTTCTTTTTACAATTTATCTTACCTACCCTCATTCGCTTGATTCATTTCTCATTTCTTCTTCTTCTTCTTCTTCTTCTTCTTTCTTCTTTCTTCTTCTTCTTTCTTCTTCATTTCCTTTAGTTTGATTCATATCACCAAACCATTACTCTCTCGATGCTTATTTGTACCTCCTCCTCCTCCCCTGTACCTACTCCCCCCTCTTCTTCTTCTTCTTCTTCTACAAAAAAGAGACACAGAAAATCTAATGAGAAAGGAAGGAAATAAAAGAATCGTCTTCGTCTTATTTAGTTTCCTTCTTTCCTTCATTATATTTATTATTATTATTATTATTATTATTATTATTATTATTATTATTTATTTATTTATTATATCTTCTTCACTTTTTATATCTTCTTCTTCACTTTTTGTATCTTCTTCTTCTTCTCCTTCTTATTCAGTTTCTCAAATTCATTCACCTATCCATTGCCCTCTCGATACTTATTTGAACCCCTCCCCCTCTTCCTCCTCCTCCTCCTCCTCCTCTTCCTTCTTCTTCTTCTTCTTCTAAGGCTTTTTTTCTTAATTAATCTTCCTTTTATCTTCCTCGGATTTCCATCTTACTTTTTACACACATCTCTCTCTCTCTCTCTCTCTCTCTCTCTCTCTGCTCTCTCTCTCTCTCTCTCTCTCTATCTATCTATCTATTATCTATCTATCGATTGATCGATCTTTCTCACCTTTTACTTCCAGAAACTTCTCTTCTTTTTTTCGCGATCTTTTCCCATTCTCTCCCACCCACTCCTATTTTTATCCCTTTTCTCTTCTACCCCCCCCCCTCTCTCTCTCTCTCTCTCTCTCTCTCTCTCTCTCTCTCTCTCTATCTATCTATCTATCTATCGATTGATCGATCTTTCTCACCTTTTACTTCCAGAAAACTTCTCTCTTTTTCTTCGCGATCTTTTTCCCATTCTCTACCCACCCACTCCTATTTTATCCCTTTTCTCTTCTACCCCCACCTCTCTCTCTCTCTCTCTCTCTCTCTCTCTCTCTCTCTCTCTCTCTCTCTCTCTCCACACACACACACACACACCACACACACGCTCAGTCAAAACTAACAATGAAAAATGTCCCCTTGTCCTTCTGACACGAATCGCATCCACCAAACAGCAAAAACAAAAGCACATGAAAACGGTCCCCCAATTCTCCCGTCGTTGAAGGCTCCCAACGGCGTCTCAAACTAAACTTTAGACAGCAACATCTTTTTTTTTCTTTCTTTTCTTTCTTCTTTTTTCTTTTCTTCTTTTTTCTTTTCTTCTTTTTTCTTTTCTTCTTTTTTTTCGTCATGATCATTTCTTTCTGACAGTGTCGCCTTCAGCAATCTGGTTTGTCAACTGTGCCTACGTGGAAGTTCTTTGTTCGGCCGCCAAGGGAATCTGATGCTAGAACATGAACTGCCCTGTGCTAAGCATATATATATATATATATATATATATATATATAATATATATATATATATATATATATATATATTATATATATATGTAGTTTTCAATGTTTGTAAGAAAGAGTGTTCAGTATTATTGAATGAACATAGATAGATAGATAGAACAACTGAGATAGATAAACAAATAGATAGGCAGCTTCTATTGACTGAGATAGAGAGAGAGAGGTTGGTTGGTTGTTGGTTGGTTGGTTGGTTGGTTGGTTGGACTTTATTTGACATGTCAACCCTTCTTGGGTTATTTTATGCCGAAGATGTTTTGTTTTATTCATTTTTATTGGGTTTTTAAAAATGTTAAATTTCTATTTTTAAACACATTTTTTAAAACGTTATTTTTTCGCTGAACTTGCACAAAAGGTGTCAAAATTAAGGTGACCCAGAAAAAACAAACCCAAATTATTTATTTATTTTCCCATTAAACTAACGTTAAACCCTAACCCTAACCCCTAAGCTGAACCCTAACCCCTAACACTAACCCTAAACCCTTCTAGTTAAAATTAACAATTTTATTACAAAATTTGTGGGTTCTGTTTTTTCTGGGTCACCGGTATACAGGGAGACCCAGAAAAAACAGAACCCAAATTATTTATTCATTTTCCCATTAAACTAACCCTAAACCCAAACCCTAACCCTAATCCTAACCCTAACCCTAACCCTAAACCCTAACCCTAGACCCCCATAGTTAAAATTAACAGTTTTATTACAAAATTTGTGGGTTCTGTTTTTCTGGGTCACCCTAATTTTGACACCTTTGTGCAAGTTCAGCCTATTTTTATCTATTTAACCCAGTGATGGGACCCTAACATGTGCTACCCCTCGGGGCAGAGTGGATTTGGGTGTAATGCCGATGAAGGGATACTCCACATTCCCTAGAGCTCGAGAATAGGAACTTCACCACTAGATGCAGTTTAACTTCATACACAGGGTACTAATACCCTCATCCATCACATTCACTTGTATATATAATAAAAAGGTTGGGGTTGCTATAACAATCATATCGAGACAATCATATAGGTGCTAGGGCTTGATTTTATTTTCCTAGTATCCCACTCATACCAGGTCAGGCACAAAGGCCCTATTAACGTGGGAACCACCCACAAACCGAAGTTCATGGGGTGGCGGGTGAAAAATTGCGTCTATCCCCTCGGCATTCCCCCTCAAGGGGGCGCCCCAGGCACTGGGCTATAAACCCAGCCCTGCCCCTTTAAATCAAGGGGGATGGCCCCCTGGGATCGACGCTATTAATTCAACACTTCGGTCCAGCGGCCGAAGCTCACTGGACCCCCGGTCGAAACCGGGGTTGATGTGACATGCCGATTAATCGGAGTGGGACTCTCTGACAGCCTGTCTAACCCAAGTAAGGGCCTAAGTGGAGT
>CM042166.1:9447454-9467454 GCA_023376005.1 Doryteuthis pealeii | reverse complement strand
CTGGTGAAGAGTGGGTGTGGGTGTGTACCTGTAGTATTAGTAAGCTTTACATAGTTGTGGCACATGGCTGCATCTATGGGCACCCAGTAGACTCGAAACTCACTAGCAAAGGCTTGCTAATCTAGTTTCTAAGCAATACACCACGTACTGTGCCTATGTGGTACTGTACCTGTAAGATCACATTGTATCAGAGTGAAAAAATTACGTATCTGACGTAGAATATACCTGTCTTTGTGAATCTCTCTCTCTCTCTCTCTCTCTCTCTCTCTCTTCTCTCTCTCTCTCTCTCTCTCTCTCTCTCTCTATCTATCTATCTATCTATCTCACACACACTCTCCTATCCCCTCTTAGTCACGCTTTCGTGCGATATGCACGCCTAATTCATTTAATATAATTAATTAATTAACAAATTAAGGTATGACTTTAATTAAGCACATAATCTTCCAAACATTGTCGGCCTTCGCCATTTCAAACACATTGTGTTCACTTCATTATATATATATATGTGTGTGTGTGTGTGTGTGTGTGTGTGTGTGTGTGTGTGCGCGTGTGTGTGTAAATCTAATAATATATATATATATATTGTATGTGTGTGTGTGTGTGTGTGTGTGTGTGTGTGTGTGTATGTGTAATCCAAAGATCCGGAGAAGAAATCTTCCTTACGACATAGAAGTTTTTTCAAACGTGTCGCAATTTGCAGACTGCTCTTATTGTCAGACTCCCAGAGCAAAGCTTTAAAAAATATAAAACAGAAGACTTAGATCTTTGCGTTATAGCCTATTTCAGGAAACCTAGACCAAATCATCAGATACGAATGGATTCGCATCTGATGATTCAGATCCCAAGACACTTGGTCTAGGCTTCCTGAAATAGGCGATAATACAAAGAATCTAAGTCTTCTCTTATATCTTTTATTTATATAATATAGAGAGAGAGAGATAGACAGAGACAGAGACAGATAAGCACGCTAGATTAGTTAATGAGTTCGATTCTCAATGTTCACCCCATAATTCTGGCCTTGTTGCCACATCTAAGCTAAGCTTAGTAAATGACATATGTAAGCTGTCTCATGCTGATTACGATGTTCTTTTACAATGTACACACACATAGGCACTGTACGTGGTGTTTTGGTTTGCAACTAGCACACACACACACACACAAATTACACACACACACACACAACAACTTCTGTTCTGTCTGTCTGTCTGTCTGTCTCTCTTCTCTCTCTCTTCTCTCTCTTCTCTCTCTCTCTCTCTCTCTCTCTCTCTCTCTCTCTCTCTTCTCCAGTGACTCTGTGAGTGTCCAACCAATACCAACGCACCGTTGCCTATTGTGTTTGCTACCTATAAGACAGCTTTGTATCAGAATGAAACAGACTACGTATCTGACGTAGAACATATCTGTCTTTGTGAAACTCTCTCTCTCTCTCTCTCTCTCTCTCTCTCTTCTCTCTCTCTCTCTATCTATCATCTATCTATCTATCTCTCACACATACACACATTCTCTCTCTCAATCTAACATCTATCTATCTCTCACACATACATACTCTCTCTCTCTCTCAATCTATCTATCTATCTTTCACACATACATAATATCTCTCTCTCTCTCTCTCCNCGATACGCTATTCAAGCGAAACATAGCGCAATCTTTTTTCTTTTTTTTTTTCAAACATATCCTCTTCCTTACTATAGGATCCATTCTCTCATATATAAAAGGTTATAGATCATAAGAAATTCCCATATAAATATATATATATAGTTTATATATGTGTGTGTGTGTGCGAGTTGTGTGTGTGTGTGTGTTTCCATTGCTTACATTAGATGTCCACGCAGACGACGATCATGTTACTCGATTGTCGTTACAAACAGTATTGAGCCCTCAGTGGTTAGCTTAGTTCCAATCTGGACTTAGAGGATTGGTCACACACATACACAACCTGCGCGCTCTTGGGTGCAAGCGCTGGGGTTTCCGGAAGATCTGTCTTCTCGTGAATGACTCAATAATACCCGGAACAGCACACCTGCAGGCAGCTCGGGCAGCCTGTCGCTCGTCTTTCCCTAGTCACTGGATTCAACTGGCGTGACTGCCAAATGTGAGCTGGGTCTGTGCGCCTGCTTTCACTTTACAATATCCCACACAATTTCACTGCATTCATTCCTTCAACTTTCCAAATATATATATATAATTATATATATATATATATATATATATATTAACAATGGAAAAGGAGTATACTACTCGAGTTTCATCGATTGATTCTCAGGTTAACCGTTTAATTAATCGAGTTTTCATTAATCTCGTCGGTGTATATAAATGCCCGTTGGAATTCAACGGATGTTATTAACAACCTAAGATTATCGAAAACTCGATAATAAAGTAACCCTGAGA
Organism: Doryteuthis pealeii; assembly: GCA_023376005.1. Lineage (NCBI taxonomy): Eukaryota > Metazoa > Mollusca > Cephalopoda > Myopsida > Loliginidae > Doryteuthis > Doryteuthis pealeii. The sequence goes on along the minus strand of CM042166.1, from coordinate 9,465,066 downwards.
ATCATCGATGAAACTCGAGTAGGTTACACCTTTCCATTGTTAAATAAATCTTATGCTCACATGTATTGAGCACTTGTGTATTTGTTTTTCTCAACCATTAACCTCTGATATTGTGCGCTTCAAACGATTCTCAGTTCTGATACCCACGGTAGTTTACTCTATAATATATATATTATATATATATAATAATTATTATATTTATTATATATTATTATTAATGTGTGTGGTTGGCACTATTATACTGAAAAAGCAACGGGTAGTAATCCAATGTACAGTTGTCATTAAGAAGAGTTGGCTCAGAATATCTCGTTTATAGAGCTATAGATGATGAAGAACAATAAAATGTTTAGCTTTTAATTTATTTACATAGAACAATATGTACAACCAATGTTTCTGCTAACGCATTCGTCAGGTAAACGAAATATTTTATGTTTTTTTAAATGATAGAAATGGTGAAATAGTTAAATCGTGTGCTTTTTTTCCCAACTGTATTCACATTTAAAAAACACACACATTAACCATTTACACCAGTTTTATCATTAAAAAAAACTATTTACCTAACGACATGCGGTTAGCAGGAAACCATGGTCTGTAAATATTGTTCCAGTGTAAATAAATAAAAGCTAAACCAGTTTATATAAAACTTGAATTAGCATGACCAGACAACTCGGCAAACACCATGTGCGGACATCCGGAGCACTGGATAAGCCTCGTTTCACCTCTTAGTCTCATCAGCAGCTTTCATACACAATCTCGCACTAGAGATTGAACCATGTGAACCACCAGAGGAAGAGGCGGAAACTCTACACTAGGCCATCAGCCCACGCCACAAAGGGAGAATGCCAATCTCTAAGTCAATGGTATGGTAATTATAATATATATATATAATATATATATTATAATATAGAGAGAGAGAGAGAGAGAGGAGAGAGAGAGGGGGGGGGAAGAAGAGAGATAAAATACCAATCAATGCATAAATAATTTCGTCCATCAGAAATTAATCAAGAATTCAATTTATGGACTGTCCTCCAAAATCCGTACTTACTCCTGCAATCTACTGCAAAAAGGTCCCATTTTATAATCGTTCACAATACTTATAGGCCAAATACGTTCTCCGATTAAAACACGTAAAAACCTATACAAAATACTTGCGCATGCGTATTGAAGAGGATAAAAATCTTACCAAATTCAGGGGTCATTAAGATTTCAGGGATGGGGGCGAGATCGAAATGATCTTAAATAATTTGGCAACTCTTCAAATAAACAATTGAATGTGAAGTTATAGTCTAGAGCTCTGCGAGGTAGAATACCACCTGCATCAACATTATCCTGGTCCACCCTGAACCGGATTAGGTTACAATACTGTTTTTTATGCGCTTTTTACTCATTTATTTTTCCTATTTCACCCACAGATGCTACGAATAACTGTACCTACCACTTCCGTCAGATGGACCTTGGAAGTAATGCCGGATGAAGGTTACTCTACACTCCCAGGACAATCCGGACCCGGAGTGGTAGTCCTATTTACGGTCCATCTATGGCTTTTAACTCATTATATTTTCTAATTTAACCCACAATGGACGAAACTGGTGACTACTAATCCGGTGCGGGGTGAAACCGGAATAATGGCGACGAAGGGTATTTTACATTCCCCAGAACTCTAGAATTGAACTTCACTATTAGATGCAATTTAACAGGGCCACTGAGTATTTTCTACGATATGCAATATTTTCGATTTTTTACACTCTCAGACAGACAGAAAGTGTGTGTATTTCCGCTCTTCACTCTGTGGTTCAATTCTAGTGGCGGAGATTGTGGTATGCCACTGCTGATGAGACAAAGGAGGTCGAAACAGCTGTCCAGGGCTGAAAATTACGTGTATGTGAGAGAATTGTTCACTTTCTCTGTGTGTGTATGTGTGTGTGAGAGAGAGAGAAGAAATAGGATAGTATATCAGTGTGGAAGAATGTGTGTGTGTGTGTGTGTGTGTGTTGTGTGTGTGGTATGAAAAGTGGATATGTGTACACCTGTAAGAGAGCATTTGTTGTATATGAGATGCACGTTACATTTCTGAAGTAGAAAATATTGTGATGTGCGAAATGATCTGCGTGTCTTTGTAGGTGTGCGTGTGTGTGAGAGAGATGAGAAGAGAGAGAGAGAGAGAGAGGAGAGAGAGAGAGAGAAATGCGAGAAGATTATACCAATGTAAGAGAAATTTCAGAGAGGAAGAGAGAGGGAGAGAGAAAGTGTATCTTGGTGAAGAGTGGGTGTGGTGTGTGTACCTGTAGTTATTTAGTAAGCTTTACATAGTTGTGGCACATGGCTGCATCTATGGGGCACCCAGTGAGACTCGAACTCACTAGCAAAGGCTTGCTAATCTAGTTTGCTAAGCAATACACCACGTACTGTGCCTATGTGTATGTACCTGTAAGATCACATTGTATCAGAGTGAGAAAAATTACGTATCTGACGTAGAATATACCTGTCTTTGAATCTCTCTCTCTCTCTCCTCTCTCTCTCTCTCTCTCTCTCTCTCTCTCTCTCTCTCTCCTCTCTATCTATCTATCTATCTATCTCACACACACTCTCCTCCCCTCTTAGTCACGCTTCTGCGATATGCACGCCTAATTCATTTAATTATAATTAATTAATTAACAAATTAAGGTATGACTTTAATTAAGCACATAATCTTCCAAACATTGTCGGCCTTCGCCATTTCAAACACATTTGTTTGTTCACTTCATATATATATATATGTTTGTGTGTGTGTGTGTGTGTGTTGTGTGTGGTGTGTGTGCGCGTGTGTGTGTAATTTTAATAATATATATATATATATGTGTATGTGTGTGTGTGTGTGTGTGTGTGTGTGTGTGTGTGTGTGTATCCAAAGATCCGGAGAAGAAATCTTCCTTACGACATAGAAGTTTTTTTCAAACGTGTCGCAATTTGCAGACTGCTCTTATTGTCAGACTCCCAGAGCAAAAAGTTAAAAAATATAACAGAAGACTTAGATTCTTTGCGTTATAGCCTATTTCAGGAAACCTAGACCAAATCATCAGATACGAATGGATTCGCATCTGATGATTCAGATCCCAAGACACTTGGTCTAGGCTTCCTGAAATAGGCTATAATACAAAGAATCTAAGTCTTCTCTTATATCTTTTAATTATATATATATATATAGAGAGAGAGATAGACAGAGACAGAGACAGATAAGCACGCTAGATTAGTTAATGAGTTCGATTCTCAATGTTCACCCCATAATTCTGGCCTTGTGCCACATCTAAGCTAAGCTTAGTAAATGACTATATGTAAGCTGTCTCATGCTGATACGATGTTCTTTTACAATGTAACACACATAGGCACTGTACGTGGTGTTTTGGTTTGCAAACTAGCACACACACACACACACAAATACACACACACACACACACACACTGTCTGTCTGTCTGTCTGTCTGTCTGTCTCTTCTCTCTCTCTCTCTCCTCTCTCTCTCTCTCTCTCTCTCTCTCTCTCTCTCTCTCTCTCTCTCTCCCAGTGACTCTGTGAGTGTCCAACCAATACCAACGCACCGTGCCTATGTGTTTGTACCTATAAGACAGCTTTGTATCAGAATGAAACAGACTACGTATCTGACGTAGAACATATCTGTCTTTGTGAAACTCTCTCTCTCTCTCTCTCTCTCTCTCTCTCTCTCTCTCTCTCTCTATCTATCTATCTATCTATCTATCTCTCACACATACACACTTCTCTCTCTCAATCTAACTATCTATCTATCTCTCACACATACATACTCTCTCTCTCTCTCAATCTATCTATCTATCTTTCACACATACATAATATCTCTCTCCTCTCTCTCTCTCTCTCTCTCTCTCTCTCTCTCTCTCTCTCTCTGTGTGTGTGTGTGTGTGTGTGTGTTTGTTTGTGTGTGTGTGTGATACAATGGTCTTTTACAGGCACACACACAGAGACACTGTATGTTGTGTATTGGTTAGCAAACTACCATTCTCTCCACTCTCTCTCTCTCTCTCTCTCTCTCTCTCTCTCTCTCTCTCTCTCTCTCTCTCACTCAGTCATTCTGTGTGTATATATGTATGTGTGTTCTTTCCATGTGTGTGTGTGTATCTGCCTGTGTCACATGTCGTTGGTCGTTTGTTCAAACGAGCCCTGCAAGATGAGATTAGGTGTCGGTCGTTGGCATTTTTGATTGACATTCAGAAGGAGTGATTTGGACAATAAGGACACTCATGCTCGAGGGGGGGAGGTCGGGCAGGGGGGGTAGAAACGACTTGGGCGTGGTGCGTTGGGGGTGGCGCGGATTTCACTCACATGGTACAAGGCTGGGTGCTGACAACAGATGATGTCTCCCCCCCCCCAATTGTGAACAGAGACGTCTAAGTTGTCAGGATGTGTGAGACGCGTTTGAACGTGGATGAAACCAAAACACGCCTGACGATCGTTTGTAGACTAAATTCAGGCGACCAACAAGCCCTCTAGCAGAAAATCCCAATTTCTATTTGTTGTGGCCTTGTTAGGGACCAGAATAAAGACACAAGAGCGGAAATGAGTTAAACAAATACATTAACAAAGAACAGTAGTACAAACATATACAAACGAGAAGGTACCCGCGAGGCGGTCGATCAACTGTTCGAGCAGACTCCTGGAATATTGGCTCTCGCCTAAGAGCAGTACCTGCTGCTATTTATAGCTGGAAGAGTTCATGTGTGCATGGTAAATACCATAACACTATTCAATACATTGAATAAAATTATAGCATCGAATATAGACATGAACTTAATCAATACTATACAATATGACCCCCAATGGTGCAAACACATTGTTAAAACCAATTATTACAAAAGCATAAATATAAATACACAATATATATTACTTCCTAACCGCTAGGCATGACATTACCCCAGACGGGTTGATATGCCTACAAAACTCGCCTGACGATCCTTTGTAGACTAAATTCATGCGACAAACAATCCCTCCTGCTGGAAATCCCAATTTCTATTCAAGTAATCTGAGACTTAGAAATTCTACCTTACGAGTTGCTTGGTCAAAGCGGTAGAGTAGCTCGCTGGTAGCTGTGAGGTTTTGTTCAAATCTCAAGATTTTATAAAAAGTTGGCGGAGTGGTATCTGCCGAAGAGCGAGGGAGTGTATACCCTTTTCATTCGCGATAGACCAGGGAGATTGTTTTTTTTGCTGGGGTGGAATGCCACGCCTACCGTCAGCTTAGATTACCCAATCTGTGCTATTCATACTCTGAGTTGGCGAGAAAAGTTGTTGAACCCAGAACCTCGCGATTCCGAGGCGGTTGCTCTACCGACTGAACTAAACCGGCCATGATATTATACGTGTTCTTTAAATTAAGCTATATAGTTTTAAGGTGAATTTCTGGGACTACTTTTTACTATTATACATTGATATGATAGAACCAGTTCATGTTCTGCTCTGTTGACGGGAGCTTTAGAATTCACCGGCTGCACCTCTGCAAAAAAGAGGGCCACATGTTGGCCGTGGGTGGTGTCAAATATCGTCTGTTACAGCTTAAATAATGAGGTAAAAAGCAGCATATCAGGTGGTGATGGGGGGGACACATTTTCAATTTGAATTCTATTTATGTTATTTAATTCGTTTCATTTTAATAAAGTAAAACAACATTTCTGATTTAAATATTGAAAACTGTAAATTGTCTAACCAATTTCTAGGTCAAATGTTGTAAAAACAATGATTTTTAGTGATTTTTAGTAGACAATCTTTGATGCTATTTCCTCAAACAATGGTACAAGTAAAAGATCTAATTTTTGATATCAGTATTCAGTATACAAACACACATCTTTCACATATTGACATTTTTAAAAAAGTTTAAAATCGACCTACTCTAATGAGGAAATGTTTGGGCATCTAAAAAAGAGAATACTTTTGATAGACCCAATTGTGATAAGATTTTACAGTATCGATCATTTTTAAGGTGAATGTTTAAAATGGCTAGGAAATATTTATTATTACCTTGGCAATATTGACATTCTAAACATGGATAACTGTCTCAACAATGTAGATAAATTCGATAAATTTTTCTTTTTTTTTTAACCCAAAAAAACTATGCATTCTCTCTCTCTCACACTTTCTCTCTCTCTCCTCTCTCTCTCTCTCTCTCTCTCTCTCTCTCTCTCTCTCTATCTATCTGCCTATCTATCTCTGTCTCCCCCTCTGTTTATCTCTCTCTTTTCTCTCTTTCTCTCTCTCTCTCACACACACACACTCTCTCTCACACACATATACCCTCTCTCTTTCACACACACACACATTCTATCTATCTATCTCTGTCTCTCTCTCCTTCTGTCTCTGTCTCTGTCTCTGTCTCTCTCACACACACACACACACACACACATACACACACACACACACATTTACACACACTATCTCACACACACACACATACGCTCTCTCTCTCTCTCTCTCTCTCTCTCTTCTCTCTCTCTCTCTCTCTCTCTCTCTCTCTCTCTCTCTCTCTCTTCTTCGCAAATCGTCTTAATTTGACCTGACAATTCGGCAAAGGTTTAAATCTCGGTAGTTTTTATTGTTATCTTTTTCTTTCTTTCTTTCTTTCTTTTTTTCTTTCTTTCTTTCTTTCTTTCTTTCTTTCTTACTTTTTCTTTCTTCTTTCTTTCTTCTTTTCTTTTATTTGGATTTTTTGTTCTATCTTGTTTTTTTGTTGTTGTTTTTTTAATGTTTTTTTGAGCCCTAATTTGGTCTGACATTTCTAACACATTTTGCTCTCGGCTAGTTTTTTTTTTTTTAACTTTGTTTTTACTTGTTTGTTTTGTTTTGATTTTTTATCACTTTAGTCACGTGATTAGAGACAGAAGAGATGGCGACTACGAAGCCCGCCAGTATTTTAAAAGAGGCCTCGGGGTTCCTACGTTTGAATATTTTTCAAAAATCTATCTATTTATTCTTTATTTGACACAAGGCGTTAAGAGTGCCTAGTGTAGATCGAACTCTCTCCAGTAGTAATTCTTTTGGGGTTTAGTTTGTTTTGTATTACGGCATATCAACCTCGGTGGGTCATTTAATGCCGACAAAGTTTTGAAATAAATTCATTCTTAATGGATACTCAATTTTTTTTATTTAATCCAAAGATGGGACCCTAACAGGTACTACCACGCGAGGTCAGAGTTGACCAGGGAGCACCTCTGCAGAGGGGTAAGACTCTCTCAATGAGGCCACCTGTTGGCTGTCGGTGGCGAACCGTGATGCTTAAGGATGGTACCCAGGTGGCTGAGCAGTCCATGACATGCAAAACTCCGCTTTGGTCCTTACTTGGGCTAGACGGGCGGTCGGAGAGGCCTCCGTCGATCAATCGGCTGGCCATGTCAGGCCCTAGAACCTATATGATTGTCCCGACCCTATTGCCCTTATGGCAAGCCCAAACCCTTTTTAGCATATGGATACTAGAAGGCGGTGTCGTCAAAACTATAAGTATGGCTTATTTTTGTTCGAATGGCTGATTTAAAGGAATGATGAATATTTAAGATCGCGTTAAATATAATTCAGTGCAGTTTAGTAAGTAAAGGTTTATCGCCCATGTGTTCTGACAGTTATCAAGTGCCGATGTCTGTCTATGCTATCCTAACTATTTGCTCATTCGCTGATATTGAGCACTATTTACTTTATATATATATATATATATATATATATATATATATGTGTGTGTGTGTGTGTGTGTGTGTTAATGTATGAGTAGTAGCTTACCGGTGGGTATGAATACGATCGTTGGAAGAGCACAGTATCCGGTGATTAAGACTGAGAAAAAACAAATATAAAGTGTTCAATACAATGTAGAGATAAGTCCCATTCCAACGGGCATATATTGCACCAACTGAGATTCATCGAAAACTCGATTAATTCAACGGATGTAACCCTGAAGAATCAATCGATGAAACTCGAGTAGGTTACTTCTATCCATTATATCTGATGGCGAGGTTCCAGTTTGTGGGTTATGGGAATGTGGAGCACCCTTCATCATCATTGCTGCCTTGTCTATTCTGACTCGGCGTGGTAGTATCTGTTAAGGTCCAATCCATGGGTTAAATAAATAAAAAAAAAATTGTTTATAAACAAATTGAATATCCATTAAGGATGAATTTATTTCAAAACTTAGTCTGCATTAAATGACCCGCTGAGGTTGATATGCCATAAATCAAAACAAAACAAAATAAACAAAACCAAAACCCATTTATGGGTTAAATAGAAAAACATGAATTTCTAAAAATTGAGTATCCATTAAGAATGAATTTATTTCAAAAATTTGCCGGTATTAAACGAACCACTGAGGTTGATATGTCGTAAGTAAGTAAAGTCGTCGGGGCGGCCTAATGTCGGTATTAGCCAATCAGCGAGGGAGTCTATCCCCTTTTCACTAGCGCTAGATCAAGGAGATTGTTTTTGCGTCTGGGGTGGAGCGCCACACCTACCATCAGCTCCTTACTTTACCGCACAGATCCCTGTGTTACTCATACGCTGAGTTGGCGAGGGCCGATATCGAACTAAGAACCTTGCGGTTTCTAGCCGAACACTCTACCGACTGAGCAAACCAAACCAACACCCATCTATGGGTTAAATAGAAAAACATGAGTTCATAAAAATTGAGTATCCATTAAGAATGGATTTATTTTTAAAAAATCCACATTTCTGTGTTTTTCGAGTTGATGCACTTTCTTCTTTAATGAACAACTTTATTATTTCTCTCCGTTTCGGTGTTCAAATAGTTACACAGCAGCTGAATACACAAATAATGCCAGCCATTCAGTAAGAATTACTTTCTGTGTTGATGTAAAACTGTTACGTTAGGGACGCCAGGTCCGCCATTACACTAACTGTCAAAGTCGACTGGTGCACAGCTTGTTGACGTTAGAAAGATGAAAACGGAAATATATGTCTGATGACAAGGGACAGGTCAAGGAGGGTCATAATATATATATATATATATATATATATATATATATATAAGAAATATTTCTGTTTTTCTTATTACTTTTTGTTCATACTATATATATATATTATATATACTAGCAAATATATGCAAGTATTTAAGTTTTAATATAATAAGTTATCATGTTAAATTAGAAAGGCTAATGAAACTGAATAAAAATTCAGATAAAAATATTTGGAACAGAGGGGGTATAATCGGAAAATAGAACAACTTTGAAACTAACTGTTCCACCATTTTCCCTTACTCCCGTCTTTCAGTGGTAAATTTCCCTAATTTAACTATTAGTTAAAATAGGAAGAAAAGAATAAAATTACAGTTATTTCTTTATGTTAATAGATTTCTGTTAAGATTTATCCCGAGATTTTGCTCATATTTATTAAGATAAAACCAAACAATTAGAAATCAATAATACTAAGCATATATTTATTAAAATCAATTTTTTAAAGATCTATATGCAAATTAGCCTTCCCATTCACACTGTAAACCGCTATTTCGTTGAATATATAAATATAATTGCATGTTTTTAGTATGTAGATATTGTTAACAGTCTTAATGATGTAAAACAATTTTACTAATAATTGAGGTTTAAATAAAAATAAAGTCATGGAGAATGTGATGTGAATAACAAAGGGAATTGTGAATTGAATAGTAATATAGTTTCGGTTACAGACATACAAACCCACAATCTCCATTATAATAAGATATATATAGTTGTAGAAAAATATTTTTAAGTCTACCACGGTTTCGGTATTAAAGTTATACGAAATATATTGAGCCTTTTTGGATAAACTACTTATGCTACTACAATGAAAACGTTGTAGTAACTTTTTGATATATATATATATATATATATATATATTATATATATATGAAGTGATCAAACAATCTGTTTGAGATGGCGATAGCCGACAATTTTGGGGGGAGATTATGTGCTTAATTAAAGTCATACCTAACTTGAGATTTAATTAGTTATAATTAAATGAATTAGGCGTGCATATCGGTTTAAATGTAAGGCGTAAACAAATCGAGAAAAAGACATCTCTGTATGTACATTTCAGCCCATTAGGCCACATCAGCAGAGTTATAGACAGGACAGTGCTTTGTGCGTGATTCGAACCCTACCTGCCAGGCTGACAGGCGGAGATTCTAACCACTACACTAGCTGGCATTCCCAGTTTTTCTCGTTTATTTTAAACTGATGTGTATATCGCACTTTTTGGTTGACTTACGGCACGACAGTATATATATATATATATATATATATATATATATATATATATATATATATATATATATATATATATATATATATATATTTATAATATGAGTATATGGATGATATATTTAAATGTAAACAGAGCTCAATGTCATGGATAGAGCATTTATGTCTAAGTTAACGTAGCGTCTGATGATCGCATGAGCGAGAAACTGTCAGTAACCAGGCGATGTTGACTCCATGTCCACGCTATCTTAATTTATATATATACATCTGTGTGTGTGGGGGGGGAAATAGTTTTTTATAAAGTCAAATCCTTCATTTAAAAATTTGACGTCTGTATGTGTGTGTGTGTGTGTGTGTGTGGAAATAAATGGAAATGAATCCGACAGTATGACGAAAAAATAGTTAAATGCAAAAAATAATAGTTATGAAGACGATTTATTAACATTTTAGAATTTGGTCGATGTTTAAAACGTTTCGATTATAATAATATATATATATATATATATATATATATATATATATATATATATATATAACATCCCCTCCGCATGAGCAGGATGTGACCCATGGTTAATTTCTTTATCGGAGTTAATTCAGAGGTTTCCTTCTCCTAGAATGGTTATCTAACCAAGTTTAAAGAGCCCAAACCCTCTTATTATTTATCAAGAAGAATAGTTGGATTTATACTTTTCCCATGGATATTAGCGTTATGTGAAACGCAAACAGTCTCGTCCAGGATTTGAACTCGTCGCGTCGTGTCCATTAACTACGACGATAATCATTACCCCACCACGCGCCTTATAGAAGAACAGTATTCCTAGAAGAACAGTATTTAGCAAGAATGTGAAACGCAAACAGCCGCGTCCAGGATTTGGACTTGGATTATACATGAAAAGTTTTCCCAACTATGTGAAATGGAAACAGCCTCGTCCAGGATTTGAACTCGTTGCGTCGTGTCCATTACCTACGATAATAACCAGTACCCCACCACGCGCCTCATAGAAAGACAGTATTCCCAAGAATGTGAAACGCAAACAGCCCCGTCCAGTGCTTTATAGAAGAACAGTGAAATGCAACCATCTTTGTCTAGGATTTGAACTCAGATCTCTATGTCCATTTTCTATGACGGTAACCATTACACATCTAGTGCCTCCAATCGTAGTATTCGATTCGTGTTCGTAGTTTTGTGTTTGTGATGTTTCTGGATTTAATAAAGGAAATATAGTAATTGCAAAGTCCTACAAAATGAATTAGCCGCTGTGACATATTCATTTGGACTTAGAAGCATCTTAATAATTACTTAATCATAGCAAATGCATTATTGGTGGTTATGCAATATTACTAAGAGGACGGGGGGTGAGGTTTGGGGGGTGGGGGTGATTGGCAACCCTGTGTGAAATTCTCTTCACTAAATTACCAATAATGGAGTCAGTCGGGGAGTGCACCGGTGGAGTTACCATTTGGAACGACAGCGTTCGCGCCAGACACCTGCGCGTAACTGATGTTGACAAGGGGACGCCAGACGAGAGGGTTGTCGCTTGTGATCAGTGAAACGCTGGCGTGGTTTCCCATTATGAAACCGGGTGTCGTTAATTTTACAAATATGAAAAAGTTTTTTAAAAAAAAAAAAAAAAAAGAGAGAGAGAGAATTTAACCGACCTGAGAAAAGTTCGTTAATTAGTAAATAGAGAAATGGGGGGGGAAGATGGGTGAGACGCGGGACAGTCGAGGGTTAATGAGATGAAAAGTTCGCGCGCGAAATAGTAACGCTGCAGCTACAGTATAGTGCACGACCAACTGTGCTATGGAAATGTGTCATCACCATTGGACAATTGACAGGTGCCCCACCACAACCATCACCACCGCTACCACGATGAATATTAGTGTAAATAATCGACGTTAAAACGTTTCGGTTTTAGCAAACCTTCATTAAGATTTGAGATGGAAGAAAGGTTGTGTATTTAAGGAGTAGGATGGGTGCTGATAAAGAAACATTATTTAAAAAAAACTCGAAACATTCCAAAAAGATAGTGAAATCGACGCTAAAACGTTTGGTTTTAGCAAACCTTCATCAAGACTTAAGATGGAAGAAATGTATTTAAGGGTGGGATGTGAATACATAAAGAATTATATAGAACATTTTTTAATAATCACAAAATATTCCAAAAAGATTAGTTTATTCTTGATAGTGAAATCGACGCTAAAACGTTTCGGTTTTAGCAAACCTTCATCAAGATTTGAGATGGAAGAAAGTTTGTATATTTAAGGCGTAGGACGGGAGTACATAAGGAATTAAATCTGACAGCATGTAGAAAAATGTTTTTAAAAAACACGAAATATTCCAAAAAGATTAGTTTATTCTTGATAGTAAAGTCGACGTTAAAACGTATCGGTTTTTAGCATACCTATATTAGGACTTTAGACGTAAGAAAGGTTGGGTGGGTAAGGGGTAGGATGGGACTACCTAGGGAATTAAATCCGACAGGATGTAGAAAAAGGAAAAAACATGAAGTATTCTAAGAAGATTAGTTTATTCTTGATGGTGAAGTCGACGTTAAAACGTTTCGGTTTTTAGCAAATATTATTTAGTTATAGGAAAGGACCAAAAAATGAGTTTTAAAAAATTGCGTTTAAAGAAATTAAGTTTAAATAAATAAAAAAATTGAATACCCTTCAAGAATGAATAAAACAAAACATCTTAGGCATAAAATATCCCCACAGGGGTTGACACCCGTAAAATCCAACCAACTAATCAGACTACTTGTTCGTCACGAGTAGGATATGACGAAGGTTTCAAGTATGGGGCATACAGCAAGGATCGAACTCGCGATTCAAAAGTAGTGGAGAATAGTTGGAATCATGCCTTTCTCAAAGGTCATTAGCACGATGCGAAATGCAAACGGCCTCGTCCCCGATTTGAACTCAGATCGGCGTGTCCATTTTCTATGAGTAAAATCGTCACACGAACTAGAACGTTTCCGAAATATTGCAAAACCTTTCAATTATCCGAACAAATTTGATCCAATCCAGGAAGTTCGTGATGTCTAAATAGACATTTTGGTCTCTTTATATATATATATATATATATATATAATATATATATATATATATATATATTATGGAGTTTAAATTATGTATATATATATAAATTAAACTTCACTTAGGAAATTGATACGTCACATCCTGCTGGTGCGGACGTGTTATTATATATATATATATATATATATATATATATATATATATATGTGTGTGTGTGTGTGTGTGTGTGTGTGTGTGTGTGTCTGTGTATGTGTGTGTGTGTGTGTGTGTCTGTGTGTGTCTGTGTCTGTGTGTGTATTTGGGCAGCATTTTTTCATTTATGCATGTTGAATTAAACAAAAGACTCATCTGTTTAACAATTTTATTTGCGATTTTTTCAAGTTTTCTGGCCAACTTTTTAATATTTGGGTGGAATTCGTGGATTAGTCTAATTAGTCTAATTAGTATAATTAAACATGCATATATATATATATATATATATATATATATATATATATATATATATATATATATATATATATATATATATTATTTATTTATTTATTATTTAATTATTTAGTTAAATAAATATTAGCTCTCACAATTTGTGATTGAGCACTGTATTTTCTTTGTTTCATCACAAAAAAAAATTGTTTTATATATATATATATATATATATATATATATATATATATATATATATATATATATATGGGGGTGTAATTTTATTTAAAAAAATGGAAAACACAAATTTCATTAACGATTGTGTGTTTTTTAAAATTACATATTGTCGGATTTACTTCCACTTTTTCTTCACACATATATATATATATATATATATATATATATATCATGAAATCATATATATATATATATATATATATATATATATATATATATATATATCATGAACGAAAACCTTTCACTCACTCTAGCAATTTGATCCAATCCAGGAAGTTCGGGATAACTAAATAGGCATTTTGTTCTCTCTCTTTATATATATATATATATATATATATATATATATATATATATATATATATATAGTACAACGTTGGTTTTAGTTATAAAGAATGGTATTCGTGCGATCTGGGTGTGCTTAATTATTTGACTTTTTCTCCCTTCAGGCTTTGCAAGTTTCGCTAACCCTGAAATGCTACATTCCGTCAGATTTATGGTGACTCACCGTGGGAAAGAGTTCGGCCCTGTCTCTCCTGAAATGGCTCAGATAACACACGATCTCTCAATTTAAAGACATCATTGTCAGTCTCATCTTTAACATACATATAACAACCCCCCCACCCGTTTTTGTTTAATTTGACTTGTCAATGTCACCGACACCATTGGAGTCGACTTTTATTTTACTCTAACCATTTTAGTATTGGTTAGTAGGTACCTTCTTCTGAGAGGTATTAGTTTATACAATGATTTTATTGTAACGATCATCCTTATCTTTGTTGTTTTGATTATTCTGTTTCAAAAAACTACCATAACTTTTTTCTTGGTTATTTCCTATATCTCCAACATAAACAAAGGGAACCACTCTTGACTTATAAATTATTTATTTATTTATTGATCTTCTAGGAAAAAAATAAGACGGTGTTAGGGTTAGGGTTAGTTTAATGGGAAAATAAATAAATAATTTACCATTCAAGAGTGGTTCTCCTTTGTTTATGTTGGAGTTATAGGAAATAACCCAAAATATCTACTAACAAACTATTCCCTTACAATCATATATAGCGGTATGAAGTAAATAAACTTTTAGATCTGGTAAGATTCGAGTCAGGAATAGTTCCCAATTTACTATAGTTGTACACACCGAAATTAGCAGGTAACGAGGTGTTTATTACTCATTCAACCAATCAAAAACGACAACAAATATAAACACAGTTAAAGACGACTTCGAGCTTTTCTCCCTTCTGAAGACAGTAAAGAATAATTAAAGTTCCAATTACCGTCGAACTGGGAAGACAAGCTAACAAACGGTTGTAACTGAAATACAAACCCGAATGACACAAAGTCTACAGCAGAATGACAGGATATATATAAGACTCCACAATGTTTTTCAAATCAAGCAGCCAATCAGAACTCAAGGAATGGAATGACCCAAATCACCTAAATTCATGAATGGGTCATTCTTGATTTCTATATATACTAGCTGTCTTGGACACTGCTTAAGGGGTACTTAGTTAGCTGCTGTTATTCAAACCAACAGTAGATTTACTGACTTCAATAGACAGCATGTAAGTAAAAGCTTTCATTTTTCTGACTCGTTATAGAATTGTTGAACTGAAAATAGTCAGTGATAAACGTGGGACTCGAACCCACGACTCTGAGATGAAGAGTTTTGTGCTCTACCAACTGAGCTAGCTGGACTGCCGTTTGTTTGCCTTAGCCGAATAAAAAAATAAGTTTAACTTTCTTTATTAGCGAAAACATTTGGAAAGAAGGAAATTGCTGTCTTTCAAACATGGAGGGAAATTATATTTTAAACCTAAAAAAGTCAAATGAATTTTTTTAAAATTTTTGGAATTTACGTAAAGAGATTTAATTAATTCAACTTAGTTCAACTGGGACTTTCCTCTTTGATAAACTCATTCGTATCTCCAATTGGGTAAAAAAAAATCACCTCACATTGCGATAGTTTAATTGGAATTTCTTTGATAATTCGTACAACATAGTTCAATATTCGTACTTTTGGATTGTAAGTCAGTATTCTAAGTAAGACAACTACATAAGCTATAAACAAATTATTTGTGTATCTTCTATTAATAATGGAGATTCGCTTCCGGTTTTTGTCTGTAACAAAAACTACGTCACTGTTACGTCACATTTCCCAAAATCGTCATAATATAGAATAAATACACTTAAAATTTGAACATGCAACATTAGACAGTCCTCATTGTTTTTTTAAAACAAGTTTTAATAAATACATGACTGGTATTATATATCTATAAATAGTTTGTTTTATTTTAATACATATTTAAAGTTTACATTTCAAATTGTTTTATTTTTTAATCCTTTAATGAATTTGATGATTTTACTTACTTAGGGTACAAACTCGTTGACATTGAATTTTTTACTCCCACCCTTCAAGCAATATGTTTCAAAAATCTATTTTTACATCGCCCTGCGGGTGTTTTTTTATTTGCTAGTATATATTTATTAACTCTTCCATACGAGTAGAGTGTGACTCAAAGTTAATTTTTAAGAGGAGTTTAACTGTTTAACAGGTTTTATGTTGGGTAAATACATATTTGGAATTACTAAATATGTAAAACATTGTATAAGGTAATAAGATTTTCTCGGATTTTTTAGATGAGGCTTGATAATTAGTATTATTCGGATTATTTGGATTTTAGTCCTTATCTTCATTGTTATCTGTACAATGTTTCGGCCGATGTGCCCTCTGGCCTTCTTCAGGTATTTCTTGTCGGACTCGGGAACCTTTTTTTCGAACTCTGAAAGCTTCTATTCAAACACGGGAACCTTCTTGTCGTAATTGTGGACTAAATAAAGGGTTAGGTTCAAAGTTCCGTGATGGCTCCCGATTACGACAAGAAGGTTCCCGATTACGACAAGGTCCCGAGTCCGACAAGAAATACCTGAAGAAGGCCGGAGTGCACATCGGCCGAAACGTTGTACAGATGACAATGAAGATGAGGACAATATTCCGACTAATCCAAATAATACTAATAAAACATTTTATAAGATAATTCAACAAAAGGTGACATGCAGTAAATCCAGCCAACCAACCATCCAAACTTCTGTTTCTGGCTCAAGTTTTACATAGTTGTTTCTTTACTTTCTCTTTTCTTCTGACCTTGTGCCATTCTTCTTGTTGCCACTTTAGATATTTTTTTCTTTAATAACAGACCTCATCCATCCTTTTCTCTTTGCCTCAGTCTCTGCCAGTCCATCTGTCTGTCTGTCTGTCTGTTTGTCTCTATCTATCTATCTATCTATCTCTCTGACAGACCTCATCCCTCCTTCTCTTTGCCTCTGTCTCTGTCAGTCCATCTGTCTGTCTGTCTGTATGTCTGTCTGTCTCTGTCTATCTATCTATCTATCTCTTCACATACCTCACCCCTCCTTCTCTTTGCCTCTGTCTCTGTCAGTCCATCTGTCTGTTTGTCTCTGTCTATCTATCTATCTATCTATCTATCTCTTGACATACCTCTCCCTTTATCTTTGCCTCTGTCTGTTTGTCTCTATCTATCTGTCTATCTATCTATATGTTGACGATATCTCATCTACGCAGTTCAATATTTGTACTTTTAATCGTAAGTCAGTATTCTAATTAAAACAACATGTCTTTTTTTCCAAACAATTAGTCCAATACAATCTCATTGATTTTACGTGCATTTTT
>CM042166.1:9434954-9437454 GCA_023376005.1 Doryteuthis pealeii | reverse complement strand
AGACGTCAAAAACAATCTCCTTGGTCTAGCGCTATTGAAAAGGGGATAGACTCCCTCGCTGACTGGCTGATACCGACTTTAGGCCGCCCCGACGACTTTTTACTAAGGCAAGAATTATCAGGAAACATTCACCGCGCTGTAGTCTGTGATCATACCTATAGGGGGCGCTTGTGTGAAAGGAATACACTGAAAATAATGTTTTATTATTTTGATTTTTCGGACAGTTGTGTCCATCTTTATCATGATATATAAAAATACGACGTTTCGGCCGTTGTACGCTCCGGTCTTCTTCAGGTATCACTTGTCTATCCGGATAAAAGAAGGTCTGAGGGTAAAACAGCCGAAATTTTGTGCTAGTTTGCTGCATTTGCTTATTATATGATTAACCATGGATATACCACAGTATGATGATTTAATTACTACACCGTTTGATATGTTTACTTAAGAGCTATTGCAAATAGTTCAATATTTAAAAATTCTAATAATCTTGATTTAACTCTCTCTTACTTTTTCTTAAAAGTAGGGTTGTAAAATATTTAGATTGATTTGCCGATAAAAATCTAGAGAGAGATGTTTAAAATATCTACATTAATTTGCCGATAAAAAGTGACAAAAAAGTTCGCCCGGAAATTCGCCTGATGCTGGATCGCTAAAACATAGCGTAGATTAAGGCAAGAGGCCGGCACGACATGAAATTAAAATTACCAAAATATATTTCCGTAATTCACAATTTCAACATTGCAAATAAAACAAACATGTAACTTCAATTCATTTTTATTTTACGTATGTCATTTAAGCGACGCAAGACCATTTGGAATGTTCCATTTTTGAAACTGGGGATAATAAGATGGGACAAATAAGAAATCAGCGATTGAGCGACACCAGATTATCTGGATTTACATTTTGCACTGCATCTTGAACAATTTGGACAGTCTCATTTTTAACATGAGGGTGTTGCAAGATGATAACGGACGGAAGATTTAGGAACACCAGTATTATTATTATTATTATTATTATTATTATTATTATTATTATTATTAGGTTTTCCCACCTGCAGTAGCTGGTGGTTCACTGAAGGTGAGTGACAGCAAGTCTTCTCAGGTCTCCAGGACTCTTCTGAGTATTCTAGCTGATCCCAATAGTGCTGTAGTTTAGATGGTCTCGATTCTTCCTTTGATTTCCAATTCACCGATATTCTTTTCCAGAGCTTTGGGGACCGTTCCAGGGGCACCAGTTACAAATGGCATGACCTTCACCTTCAATTCTAGGTCTGGTCTCCTGGCCGGGATAGATATTTTGTGTGTCTCATGTTCCAGGACAGATTATTATTATTATTATTATTATTATTATTATTATTATTATTATTATTATTCATAGAATCCATTGTATAGAAAAATCCTTTGGATCACGTACAAAACCATGTTTTGTGGATTTAGCAGGAAGAAATCCTTGAAAACTTTGTGATTTCAATTTTAGAAATCCTGAATAATCCGCATAATTTGTCGGGAAAATGAAAATCAAAAAGTCAGGTTAAACAAGTAAGAATACACCGACTGCACCTCTGCAGAGGGGTAAGTCTCCATCAATGGGGCCACCTATTGGCCGTTGGTGGCTACCCGTGATGCTTAAGGATGGAATCCATGTGGTTGAGCTGTCCATGATATGCAACACTCCACTTTAGCCCTTCTGTAGGCTAGACGGGCGGTCGGAGAGGCTCCCTCCGATCTATCGGTTGGTCCTGTCAAGCCCTAGCACCTATATGATTGTCCCAATACTATTGCCTTTATGGAAAACCCCAACCACTTTTATAATGTATGTACTAGAAGGCGGTGGCTGAGGGTCTTCATGTCCTGGGAATGACGTTAAACTCTGATTGAGGTTCCAGTTCTGGAGTTCTGGCGAATGTGGAGCACCCCTTCATCACCATTGCTCCCTGGTCCACTTACATTGTAAATTGAACCCCCAACTTTACAATCAAATGACACATAAGAGAAAAGTGACAAATTGTAGGAGTAGCATTTGAATGTGATATTTTCCTTTTTATGTCAAATCTTTAAAACTTCCAAATTTGAGGGGGAAAAAAATCGTTTTTATTTTCTTTGTTTTTTTTTTTGTTGTTGAGATTTTCTGTAGAGTTGTATATGCAAATGAAGAACAGAGTCGTTGAAGTAACTGGTTAAAAAACCAGAAAGAAATTTTAAAAAGGATTCCATGGTTAATGAAAGAAATAACAGATCTATTTTCATGAATTGAAAGAGAAAAAAAAAAAAAAAAAAAAAAAGATAAAGAAAAAATGTAGTACATCTATGAGTTAAATAGAAAAATGTGTTTATAAAAAGGATTGAGAATGCATTAAGAATAAATTTATTTCAAAACTTTGTCGGCATTAAATGACCCACCGAGGTTGATATGCCGTAAAACAAAACAAAACAAAACAAACAAGTAAGAAATAGAATTTTGACGATAAAGTTGTTGTAGTAATTACAAACCGAATAAACAC
>CM042166.1:9419954-9424954 GCA_023376005.1 Doryteuthis pealeii | reverse complement strand
TATTGGCATTTCAGTCTCGGAAGACTATACTATAGTTTTTGTGCCCCTGAAGTTACAGCGCCTCCTGTGACTGTGAAGTCCAATGTTTGAAAAACATTCTCGACCACAGATGTCGCATTTGAAGGCTGTCTCTGAAGATGTTGATGTGCCGGTGCTTCATGGTGACAAATATACACACTAAAACCACCAGCTGTGCTAATCATTATTCTATGTTACTGCTGCCCCTGACCAGAATTGAACCTGCAGTCTAGAGATAACTGTCACTTAGAACTGTCTTAACCTGACTCCTTTATCCAATTGAGTTTAAATAATTTTCTGCCTAACTATCGCTACGAATCTTTCAAAACTTTGCTGGCATTGAATGACCCACCGAGATTTCTCTGAATGTTTGGACACATGGCCTTGTGGATTTGGTAGTTAGGTTAAGACAGCTCTAAGTGACAGTTATCTCTGGATTCCGGGTTCAATCCTGAGTAGAGACAGTAACATAGAAAAATAATTAACACAACTATGCTATGGTTAGCGGAATGAGAACAGGATATCCCCAAGGACTAAATAAAGGGTTAAGTTCGAAGTTCCGTGATGGCTCCCGATTACAAGAAAGTTCCCGAGTCTGAAAAGAAGGTTCCTGAGTCCGAGAAGGTTCCCGAGTCCGAAAAGAAATACCTGAAGAAGACCGGAGGACATTTCGGCCGAAACGTTGTACAAATAACAAAGATGAGGACAATAGTCCGAATAATGCAGATAATACTAACCACCGAGATTTGATATGTCGTAAAACAAAACAAACTAAACTAGACTTTATTTGTCCTAAGGTTGGCGGAAAGGTTTGAGCTAACGCTATACACGTAAGTTTTCTCTCTTTCTCACGTGATGTTTATTTCAGTCTGTGTATGAAATCAATTTTACTTACCGCTTATCCCTTTGTTTGTAATGATTTTTTCTTTTATAGTTTTCATTGTCGTTCCCGGCTTAATTCTAATTGTTTATTTATTTCCCTGTTCTTATCTCTCTATTACTTTTTCTTTTGAATTTAATTCCAATTCCAAACAGTGGCTAATGTAGACCGTTAAAGTTTAAGAGTATAATTCTAATTCTATTTTAGAGAACAACTTAACTCCATAAACCTCAGGTCTTATTGAGATCGTGACGAATGAAACCGCGATAGACCCATACTTTTTTCCAAAATTATATAGAGAAATGTAATATATATACATAAATATACACAATAATTATATATAGAGAAATATATCGTATATAGAAATATATAGTATATATTGTAATTATATACATAGAATATATATATATATATATATATATATATATATATATATATATATATATATATATATACTTTCTTCCTTCTTTTACCTTTTTATATTTCAACTCTAACCCACCCCTGGCAAATCCATGACACGCTTCATGCACTCGGGGAATTTATTGATTTATAATATTTCCTCTTTTTCTTTCGACAAAACTCCACACTGCACCATCCTACACCCACCCCTTTCATTTCCAAAATCCATTCATGGTCGTTCCCATCCGAAATTCATTTAGGCTGAATCACAACCACCCCACCCCCTCTGCCCTTGCATCCCACTCATCCCAACAACCGAGTTCAATTTTTACTTATCTTTGTTTGTACCTTCTTTTGGGTTGTTTATTGGTGTGTGTGTGTGTGTGTGTGTGTGCGTGTGTGTGTGTGTGTGTGTGTGTGCGTGTGTGTGTGTGTGTGTGCGTGTGGGGGGTGTTTGCGTGCGTTTTATCATATTCAAGTAGACTTTAAATTTATTATGAAAATAAACATAACGGTTTCCTAAAACCTCGAACATTACAATTTTATTATTATTATTATTATTATTATTATTATTATTATTATTCCAAAGATCCCATTTCTTACATTGCATATTGCATTCTGTGAAGCTCAACATTTTTTTGGAATGAAAATGTTTTACTTTGGCCTGACTTGGCCTTATATACTACTACACATAAGGCGGAGTTGTAACATTATATATATATATATATATATATATATATATATATATATATATATATTATAAGGTACACGGTAATAACCTACTCGAGTTTCACCATAAGGATCTTCACGGTTAAATCCATTGGATTAATCAAGATATTGATTAATTGCAGTCGATTTCACGTGTGTGTTTTTCGCGAACCGTTTATTCACGAAAAAAAACCCACACGTGAAATCGTCTGCAATTAATCAATATCTTGATTAATCCAGTGGATTTAACCCTGAAGATCCTTATGGTGAAACTCGAGTAGGTTATTACCGTGTACCTTTATAATAAATTTGCTCTACTAACGTATTGAGCACTTTATATTTGTTATATCGCTACCTTATCATTTTGAAACTTGAATCAACTAACCATTGTGACCATTTTCACCAGTAAGTCACGTTTTTCACAAATACCATATATATATATATTTATATATTCTCACTGGATGCCGCATATTGGTGAATGGGTTGGGTAAATACCTACAACATATAACAGCATATCAACCCCTTGTGTACTACCACTACTACTACTACTACTACTAATAATAATAATAATAATAATAATAATAATAATAATGAAAAAATGCCATGTGGCATTATGCCGATTCATCCAAAAGAATTTCCAAGCTAATCTACTGGCTCTTTTCATTCTCTCTCTGTCTCTGTCTATATATATATATATATATATATATATATATATATATATATATATATATATAGAGAGAGAGAGAGAGAGAGAGAGAGAGGACAGGCAGACAGAGACAGAAACAGACAGATAGAGACAGAGACGGAGAGAGAATGAAAAGAACCAGTAGATCAGCTTGGAAATTCTTTTGGATTAATCGGCATAATGCCACATGGCATTTTTTCTACTAGTTGTATTAGTATTAGATAGGAATTGCTGATACAATATAAATGTGCGTACAAATTATTACAGTCGATTAAAATTTGATTGCAATGCAATATAGGTATGACCATAATCAAATTTTGGCATTAGTAGTAGTAGTAGTAGTAGTACATAAGGGGATGATATATTGTAAATATGTGGTAGGTATTTACCCCACCCATTCACCAATATGCGGCATCCAGTGAGAATCGAACTCGCTATTCAGGAGTAATTGATCTGCAAGTTTAACATACCAAGCATTACACCACGATGGAACGCCCATATATGTATGTATGTATGTATGTATGTATTCAGGGACAATTCATGCAAATTCCAGGAACAAACAAAGTGTCTTGTGCAATCTGTAACAAAGTCTGTAAGTCAGCTTCTGGTATTAAGAGACATATGGTGGTGCATAAGCATAAAATTTTATCATCTGATACAACAGGAAAGACGTCCTTCCTATGTCATATTTGCATCAAACTTTGTGAATCTGCAGCTGGTTTGATGAATCATTTGAGGGCTTATGAGAGGAAAGGTTCTGGTGGTGGGGTTATAGGATTGTTAGGGACGGCAGTTATCTATAAAGATTATGCTATTGCTATGTATGTGTTTGTGTGTATGTATGTATGTGTCTATCCCATTCTTTTTATCTATGTCATTCTATTCATGATATATATATATATGTGTGTATGTGTGTGTGCGTGTGTGTGTGTGTGTGTGTGTGTGTGTGTGTGTGCGTGTATGTGTGCTTCTAGTTGTGTGTGGGCGCGCATCATTCTATTCATGTGTATGTATGTATGTATGTATCTAGAAGGCTCGTACTTTTCCTTAACAATTCATTTAGTTTTAATGTATCTGAGAGACTGGCTTGTTAACCATTATACCATGGTAAGACACTCCTGTAACGTTACGACTCTTATATCGAAACGGAGTGATCATATGTCATATAGAAATACTAGTTGTATACTTATCCCTGGACCGGTACTACTTTGAGAGGCTCGAATCTGGTTGCTGGGCTGATGTTGAGTCGACTGACAATTCTTTGGTGTTTGGAGTCTGGAAACCAGCTTGGGGTGTTGGATGACATCTTGCCTTGTGCCATTTACAGTTTTTAGAAATGATACAAGGCGACTTATCTTTTTATCATAAATTTTATTTTCTCCCAAGCAAAAATGCACTGAGTAAGAGACCACGTCTCACTCTGTTAACGCATCTTTCCAAACTCACCTAACATTCTCATCTTCCTCTTTCCCACTTCGCCACGTGTCAGGTCTCGTCCAATAGAAAAATGCCATGTCGCCTTATGATGATTTATCCTTAAACTTTTACATTCTAATCTACATATAATTTTTATATTTCCCTGGGGAATTCGGAAATATTTTCTGGGCTAATTTACGCATCACTGCTACATTCCTGGCTCTCTTCCACCTCTATGTTACAATGCCTTCCTATATAATTTTTCAAAAATTCATAGGAAAATTATTAAACTTGTTTTTTTGTTAAATAGCAGATTTAAAATCAGAGATGAAATATTATGGTGTTAATTAATATAGATTTTTAAAATAAACACCGTATATTTCATCCCTAATTTATGTCTATAATATATATATTTGGATTTAATGCGAAGCATGAGTGATGTGGGAAATAAATGAGAAACTGAGTTCCATTTCATCCCGTTTCAATATTTCGAAAGAATCACCTTTTTTTTTTTTTTTTTTTTACTAGGATTTTTGTTGAGCTGACTGGCTATAATAGTCACTGGGATTTTATGGACCCATAGCTATACTAACAAGGAACCATAGGGGAACTCTACAACACACACACACACACACACATTGGTTGTTTGTTTGGCGCAAGTTTTATTTCTTTGGAAGGGAACATTATTATCTAGTATATATATATACTATTTTTAATATACTTTTTTTAACAGCTACCTCTAGCTGGGAGAGAAATCCGACAAAATTTTCGTCTGTCAAGCTCCTTACCCTCACGGCTGTCGGGGACGAACAATTAATTGATACATACAGGATTTTTGTTTTTACAATCACCAGAGAACTCAAGTCACTAAACAACAGGTGAGTAAATTCTTAT
>CM042166.1:9407454-9414954 GCA_023376005.1 Doryteuthis pealeii | reverse complement strand
GCTGATTAACCTCTGTGATCTAGCAGAAACCATTTTTTTTTAATAAGGATTTACTCTGAGGAAGGTCGATACTTCTTTGTGTGTGGAACATTTCTACATTTTTCTATTATTATCATTTCATTTCATTTGGTTATTTAAAAATAATAATAGATTGAATATTGTACACGTGGATAAACTCCTGGCCGAAACACGTGTAAGTAAAATTAATTAAAATAATCCTATTTTATCCATTCAATACTTTCTTTCCTTTATTTCTCTTTTCAACATACCGTCGGATTCACTTCCATTTTCATTTCACACACACACACACACACACACATAGACAGACAGACAGACTGACAGACAGAGACAGAAACAGAGAGAGAGAGAGAGAGAGAGAGAGAGAGATACGGAACAAACTGAGATATATATGAACTAAGATAGATAGATAGATATATAGATAAAATTACTGACTGTGCTATATATGAATTGACTTAGAGAAATACATTGATAGATTTAAAAGAAAAATAACATAAATATTATACGAAGACAAATAAGATATAAAAGTATCAAATTTATCATTGTTAAACATTGATCTTCTTGGATGTAACACCTACATTTAACTAGACATTTTTTTTTTGGGGGGGGTCTTTTTTTCTTTTATCTTTTTTTTTTTTTTTGGCTTACGTTATATTTCTTGTGTTTTTATTAAATCTTCTCGGAAATAAATTTGAAGAAAAAAAAAAAAGAAGCTAAATACTACAACAATCTTGATTATATTTGTATGCATCTTAGGTAGGTTTCCCAAGGTGAAAAAGGTGACTTTTAGTTTTAAAAAAAAGGATGGGCATTTTTTTTTTTTTTTTGCGGTAATACGTATGAAATCATGAGAAACATTCTGTAACTTTTCTCATTTTAATTATTAATCTGTATTTTTATCCACAAATTAGATACTAAAATTTGTAAAGAGAAAAACTTAAAGACCGGGTATATAGCGATTATGGTCCATTTCAACCCGTGGGTATCTAAGACCCAACGAGTTTCTTCAGATCATTTTCTTTATTCAAACTGGCAAACAATCAAATTCAGCTTACAAATATATATATATATATATATATATATATATATATTATATATATATATATATATAGTCACCAATACATTTAAAAGTTCGTTTTACCAATGGTTTCGGAACATCACTTTTAGGTGATTATCCGTCATCAGAAACGTTCACTAAAATATAAATTTTAAATTTTCATTTAACTAGAAATGACATAACAAGACGACAACTGCTTCAGTTCCAGTGTTCTTCTGAAAAAGAGATTTTATCTCGAAATATCAAGAATAAATCACAGGTTAACAAACAACACCATTGTTACCTTATTATTTTTTCTTTTCACCTGCATTGTAATAGCCTTCAAAATCAACCTCCAAACCAATATATATATATATATATATATTGATTAATTGATTGATTGATTTATTGATTGACATCAATGTGTTTTTCTTGGCTTCTTTAAAAAATAAAACCTTACATTGAGTACTTGTCAAATGATTTAGAATACTTTGTTGACATTATTGAAGCAAGTCAGTTAGACAGTCAACAATTGGTTTGAGCAATGTGACTGGCCAAGCCCAACTGCACCAGTGTCAAGACAACTGGTATTTATGGGAATTCAGAACAGTCCACCCATGCATATGGGTGAGTCCATTCCCTGAGTCCTGATTGGCAGACATTTGCAAAGTGGTTCCGTTTTCCACAAGCTTTGCAGGTTTGACCCCATGCTGCACACATCCGTGGCCGGTTACCTATTCCAGCCCCACCATGCCGGTAGCTACCACAGCCTCTGCAGACATTAAATAACCCACCGAGATTGATATGCCGTAAAACAAAACAAATATATAATCTTTTTACTTGTGCATTTAAAAAGACAATAGTTTGATTGCTATAAACTGTCATGGTGCCTTGTGTGGTGTAAGGGTTAACAAGATAGGTTAGTAGAACATTAATAATATTAGGATGCTGTTAGTGCAATAACCTAAGAGATATGATGCATGTTGTTTTGGCTTCTGAATTTCACTTTCAGCTTTCGCCGCTGGATAAGTAAGAAGTAAAGCCGAGTACGTATCTCTTCACCTGCCAATACACAGCGTTTGTAGCAGTAAGATTATTGATGTTACAGTTCACGTTAACTTCTATTGTGTCTAATGTTCGATCTGTGGGATCAATATTCATCAAACCGGAAAAATAAAGAGATTATGCTGAAAAGTGAATGTCTGCTATATATATATTAAAGCTTTTTCATCATTAGCCGGAAAATTGTTGGTGTGACTTGATAGATAGATAGATAGATAGATAGATAGGAATAAAAGGAGATAGATAGATAGATAGATAGATAGATAGATAGATAGATAATAATCGAATTAGATAGATAAATAAATAAATAAATAAAAAAGAATCAAATGAGATATATAATAGATAGGTATATAAATAGGATAGATAGATAGATAGATAGATAGATAGGAATAAAAGGAGATATAGATAGATAGATAGATAGATAGATAGATAGATAATAATCGAATTAGATAGATAAATAAATAAATAATAAAAAAGAATCAAATGAGATATATAAATAGATAGGTATATAAATGGATAGATAGATAGTTAGATAGATAGATAAGAATCAAATGAGATTGATAAAGGAATAAGAATTAAATTAGATATGTGGATAGATAGACAGATAGACAGATAGATAAGAGTCAAATGATATAGATAAATAGATAGCTAGATGGGAATAAATTATGATAGAAGATATATGGACAGATAGGATTTAAATGGGATAGATAGATAGATAGATAGATAGATAGGTAGAGAGGTAGATAGATAGAGAGGTAGATATATATGAATAGACTAAGATAGATAGATAGATAGATAGAGAGGTAGATAGATAGATAGGATAGATAGATAGATAGATAGATAGGAATAAATTAAGATAGATAGATAGAGAGGTAGATAGATAGGAATAGACTATAGATAGATAGATAGATAGATAGAATAAATTAAGATAGATAGATAGATAGATAAGAATAGATAGATAAATATAGATAGATAGATAGATAGGAATACATTAAGATAGATAGATATAGATAGATTAGATAGATAGGAATACATTAAGATAATATAGATAGATAGATAGATAGATAGATAGATAGGAAATACATTAAGATAGATAGATAGATAGATAGATAGATAGATAGATAGGAATACATTTAGATAGATAGATAGATAGATAGATAGATAGATAGATTTTTCTGTGGCAATAGATGGCCACTGATTTAGTTTAGGTGATTTTACAAGGACGCCTAATGCAAACAATAGGACGCGTCTCCCCGAGGCCGGAATCTCCTGTCCAAGATCCGGATCCATGCCAAGCGAATTAGCTGAGGGAAGAAAAAAAACTGTAACGCATTGAAAGGGCTCATACCCTTCACTGCATCGGCCAGGTGACCCACAGTTCCACGGTTTCAAACAATGCTTTAAAAAGATGGACACCGATTTGCTGAATGCCTCCCACCAACTGAATTCTTTTGTAGTGTGTCAGGGTCGGGGGGGGCAACGAGGCGCGAGGGGGGGAGGAAAAAGTGCGGGATTGCTTTGTGGTTGGTTTTGCGCGAAATAAATGAGATAGATAGATGGACAGATAGATAGATAGATCAGACTAGGTAGATAGATAGATAGATACATACATACATATATACAAACAAACAAACAAAAAACAAACAAATAAACAAACAAACATACATACATACATACATACATAGAACAGACTTGGGTATATAGGTAGATAAATAAGAATCAAATGAAATGGATAGATATAGAGAGAGATAGATAGAGAGATAGATAATGTAGACAAATAGATAGGACAAACTGAGATAGATAGACAGATAGATAGAACAGACTGGTGTAGATAGATAGATAGATAGATAGATAGATAGATAGATCAGACTGGTGTAGATAGATAGATAGATAGATAGATAGATAGATAGATCAGACTGGTGTAGATAGATAGATAGATAGGTAGATAGATAGACAGACTGTGTAGATAGATAGATTGATAGATAGATAGATAGATAGATAGATAATAATCAAATGAAATGGATAAATATATAGATAGATAATACAGAGAGAGGGAAAATAGATAGGACAAACTGGGATAGATAGATAGATAGATAGATAGATAGATAGATAGATAGATAGATAGATAAAGAATCAAATGAGATAGATAGATAGATAGATAGATAGATAGATAGATAGATAAAGAATCAAATGAGATAGATAGATAGATAGATAGATAAAGAATCAAATGAGATAGATAGATAGATAGATAGATAAAGAATCAAATGAGATAGATAGATAGATAGATAGATAGATAGATAGATAGATTGACGCAATTAGACAGATAGATAGATAGATAGATAGATAGATAGATTGACGGCCTCAGATAGATAGATAGATAGATAGATAGATAGATAGATAGAACTGACTGTGATAGATAGATAGAACTGACTAGGATAGATAGATAGATAGATAGATAGATAGATTGACGCAATTAGACAGATAGATAGATAGATAGATAGATAGATTGACGGCCTCAGATAGATAGATAGATAGATAGATAGATAGATAGATAGAACTGACTGTGATAGATAGATAGAACTGACTAGGATAGATAGATAGATAGATAGATAGATAGATTTGCTGAACACTTCATCCCTACTGAATTCTTGACTAAATGTGTGTCAGGGTGGGGGGGTACCAACGAGGCGTGGGGGTGGGGGGTGCTAAAAGTTTGGGTTTGCTTTGTGGTTGTTTTTTCTTATTTGTCCAACAAGCCGAGTTTAGAGCCATGAGTGGTGACCTGTCCTCGCGGATAAGAGAACTACTTAATTTGCCGTCTCCTCTCACACCCACACCCAACCCCCACCCGACCACCAGCCGCGACCCAGGGTTTGACAGATGGACAGGCCGCAGGGAGGTGGACCTGACCAAGAGAAGAGAGAGAGAGAGAGAAAAAGAGAAAGAGAAAGAGTAAGAGAGAGAGTAAGAGAAAGAGGGTGGGAAAGAGAGAGAAAGAGAGAGAGAGGGGGGATGTTTGATTGAAAGCCGGAATGGTCAATCCTGAAGGCAAGAGACGAGCAGGGAATTGGACTCTGAGAAATAAAAGAGTTTCTTTTTGGGTTTTTTTTTTGCATTGCATGGCAGAATCTAAGATCACTTTAGAATGGTGAAGAACGATTCTGGGTTGATGACGGACATCAGCAGCAGCAGCAGTAACATCATCATCATCATCATCATCATCATCATCAGCAGCAGCATAACAGGCGTAAAACATGAAATAGAACGTGCAATCTAAATAGACGTAACCCTTTCTTTTCTTTCTTTAGAGAAAGTAAAAAAAGCATAATGTATCTACTAGGTATACCCAAAAAAATCGTTGGCTACGTTTTTAAAAACGAATTAAAATGAATTAAATCTATTATTTAAGGTTAAACTTTTGTCTAAAAAGATAAGTAGTAACATAATGACCATCATTAAAAAAAGAAAAATATCATTACATATGCAGTTTATTTTTAATAGATTTAAAACGATTTGTTTTGGTCAATTTCGACGCGATCCGCCATTTTGTCTATTTTTCAATGGTTTTAGGCGCTTGTTTACAATTTTAATATAACATTCGCGATTGCAAAAAAAAAAAATTTACCAAAAATCAGGTAATTATCCGATTTTAATGAAATTCTCAGTATTGATTTATCAATTAATGAATTTTATAATGCATCAGTTATTTTATTTCAAAACTTTAATTTAGTATTTTTGCTATGAAAAATTAATATATAAAATTCATTTAAAATATGAAAAGCTTGATGTTAAGTTTAAAATGTTATATTTTTAGATTCTAAAAATAAATATCTATTTAATGCAAACCTTATTTTATTACATCAAAGTATACTTTTTGAAGAAAAACTTGATTGAAAATGTACGGGGGGTACAGAAAAATATCGATGTATATTTTTTTATAAGATAATAGCCAATTAAATAATTATCGAAATAAGTAAAAAATAAATCTCCAAAAAATTAATTAACTATCATTTTTTTACATTTTATTTTTCGATTTTCGGTACTTATTTTCTCATAGAAAAGCCACCGTAATTTTTTTTTTTTTCTATTCATAACTTCGGTCTTTTATCTCTTTATTCATACTGTAATTAGAAAACTATAAGACCAACTTGAAAAAAAATGTTACGCCCCCAACATAAGGGGGGGGGTCAAAATTAAGCGACCTGAAAAAAAAATGAGAAAGTTTTGAAATAAAATAAATAATGCATTATAAAGATCGTTCTTCGATAAATAAACACTGAAAATTTCATTAAAATCCGATAATTCCCTGATTTTTGGTAAATTATTTTCTGTAGGGGGGGGGGCTAAAGTCATTTTGTCAAAAACGCAGATTAGCCTCATTTTGGGTATACCTAGTATTTACCAATTCCTTTACACGAGCAGGATGTGACACATGGTCAATTTCTTAAGCACAGTTTAAAATTTGAATTCAGAATTTTCCTTCTCTATGACTGGTTGCCTAACCAAGGTTAAAGAACCTAATCCACCTTACTAATTACCCATAGCTGGATGGGAAATAGCTTCATGCTTATTTTCCCAAGGTTATTTGTGTTATATGTAATACAAACGGTCTCGTCCAGGATTTGAAATTGTTTCACTGATTTCATTTCCTTCAAGAATAACCATTACACCACCAGAGCTTCCGTTAGAAAAAAAAAGCTTTATGGTTATCAATCAGTATAATATATCATTTAGAAGTTGAAATTGATTTTCCCTACGCATCTATCTATCTATCTATCTATCTATCTCATTTAATCTATGATAAAATTTAAACGAGACAGATTTCATTTTCATCTATGAATGTATGTATGTATGCATGCATCTATCCAATTTTGAGAGTGAAAGAATTGAGCATGAAAACCTCAAGTCAACTTCGAAAGGGATGCACGTGTCATATTGGAGAGAACATAGAGGGTTGGAAATGGCAAACATGTGGTCGAATTCTGCTTTCTAAGGCTGGATATGTCAATCATAGGATATCTCATCAGGGACAATTCATGCAAATTCCAGGAACAAACAATGTGTCTTGTGCAATCTAAGGTTGGATATGTCAAACATAGGAAATCAATTTCAACTTCTAAATGATATATTATACGTTTTGTAATCATTACATTTACGTAGTGTAATGGTTAGCACGTTAGATTAGGTTGGTTGGTTGGTTTTTATGGCATGTCAACCCTTGTTGAGTTATCTTATGCCAAAGATAATCTGTTTAATTCATTCTTGGTTATTCAATTTTTTTCAAACTTAGTTTTATCTATTTAACCCATAGATGGGACCCTAATGGATACTACCATACCGGTTAGAATGGACTTAGGAGTAATGGTGATGAAGGGGTACTCCAT
>CM042166.1:9399954-9402454 GCA_023376005.1 Doryteuthis pealeii | reverse complement strand
AGATTTGGGCGGTTAGACGAAGGGAGCAAACGTAATGGTGATCTGTTCTCAAGGAAGCCATCTTCTCACCGCGCGGTTAAACCCTTTGGGCATCTGTTTTAATAAAGACATCTTGCGTTCATTATTAAAAACAAAGAGGATGAGACAAACAACAAATCCCAGTATAAAATAAGCCGTATCAACCAGAAGAAGAAATTACCCCAGATGAGGATGGTGTTACAATTTTTGTGGACAAGCAAGAGCACTCTCCAGTGGAGATCCCTTGTGTTAAGCAGAGTGCGATCCTTAGTGAAGAAACCTTTGGTTGCTCCTAGGTGTTCCTCTGTGTTGGGCATGATCCTTTGCTTGTTCCTTGGTATCCTTTAGTGTTTGGTTGTAGGTCCATTCGTCAATGTGAATAACGTACAAATGAACGGCTGTCAATATCAGCGATTAAATAGTCACATCGTCCAACATGTATCTGATTCAGATCATAATTTTACATTTAATGAGGCTAAGATAATAGCTCACATCAACAACAAAAGGCTAAGACAAATAGTTGAATCCGGTCCTACTGCAAATTTCAATACGGTAAAACAAATAATTAGAACTGTCTCTTTATCTTCAAAAAAACATGTATTCATACTGCTGATTAGATGGGGTTTAAACCAGGTGACCTCGCTGAGTCTATATGTTTAAGTGGTGGATTACAGCACGCTTTATATCACAAAAACTGAGGGCACCTCATTTGGTGTAATGGTTAGCAAGCTAGATTAGCAGACCATTGTTTGTGAGTTCGATTCTCACTGGGCACCCCACACTTCTGGCCTTGTGCTATATCTAAGCTAAGCTTAGTAAATAACTATATCACAAAAACTGCAACAGATGGCCAGGTGGCGAAAGATAAAACACATAAGAATTCTTTCCTCTCAATGTTTATATACTCAGCAGATGAAGTGAGTATATAACAATATGCAATAGCATCAGATTCAAACATATGTCTCTGCCTTTTGTTGTGGATATGACCTAACATCTTAGCATCATTAAAATCAAAATTGTGATTTCTATCAGATATGGATGTTGGACAGTGGCATTGTTAAAATTACCAATTCTAACGTCGCGTTTGTGCTCGTATAATCGCTCACTTGTATTTTTGTAAGTTTCTTGGCTATGCAATTTTCAAACCACTAGATTTGAAAATCGCTTAAGTTAGTTGTTAAGTTTCTGGTCGGCATCCTAGGTTCCAGATGTAATAAGTAAGTAAGCAAGCCAATAAGAATCCGGTGTTCTTTGTAAGTCCTACGTCCAAGAGAATCCAAATGTCAATGAAATAAGCTCAGAATGGTGGCTCTATTAATACAGCAGAAGCAGCAGCAGCAGTGCCAGTGATTGGACAATAGAAATCTACCCCAGGTCACGTGGTAGTCAACGAGTCTATATTTAGGAGTGACCATTTGCCCCATGCCTTATATCAACACAATTCAACAACAACAAAAAAACTAAGCGCCGTTGACTTCATGTCCACGCTACCCAAACTTATATATAATGAATAGAGAATGAATGAGAAAATGAGAAAAGTATTAGCATGGAAAGGTGCTCAATGCTAATAAAGCAGAGCAGATTTATAATCAATTGTAATATTATGGATTTGGACTCATAACTTAAAGTTTCATGGTTAAGCAATTTTTTTTTAAATCTCAACCATTTGACTATTAGTTTTTAAGATCTCAACCATTTGACTCATCTGATGATTGCATAACCATGAAACTTTAAGTTAAGAGTCCAAATCCATGACATTACAATTGATTTATATATATATATATATATATATATATATATATGTGTGTGTGTGTGTGTGTGTGTGTGTGTGTGTTTATGGTGTGGTGTGTGTGTGTGTGTGTGTGTGTGTGTCTATTATAATAAAAAGATCCTATTATGTTTGTTTTGATTTCTTTCTAAGGTATAAATGATGGCGTCAGTTTTTTCCCGCGTGTTTTTGTGAATAATTTTGAATAAATATTTTGCGTGTTCCGATCAAGAAAGTGAGCAAGATTTACGCGTTTCTAAACGTTCCATTAATCTCACAGACATGCGCAGTACACGTCTGTATAAAAAGGTTACAACTCGACAACAAAAAAAACCAAATGACTTGTAAGTCCAAATTAATCGAAATGACACAACGTCAAGTAAAAGTGTCGATATTTTTTGTCTTAGGATTTGACAGACCAAATCTTCCAATTCACTCCAATCTCTTTCTTCCTCCTTATCAAAATGTAAGCTTCAGGTTTTTTGAAGGGTTTGTTTATGCTCGCGTGGACACGTGTGCATAATTGCGTGTGTGGTTTTGTGTGTGCGATTGTATGTTTGTGCGTGTGTGCGTGTGCGCATTGTGTCAGCCATCTGCGATTGTATATTGTGTGTGCCCGCGCTGTGTCACTTTATAGTTATATACTCGCACATACACATACGCACACATGAGCATTAGCATATATATAAGGGATGGAGCACTCTATTGCGGCCT
>CM042166.1:9372454-9394954 GCA_023376005.1 Doryteuthis pealeii | reverse complement strand
ACGTTTGTGCATTTAGTTATGTTTTGCATTTCTGATTAAAAAATGTCTGCACATTATTTTAATAAGATCGGATTTTGAATATTTCCACTCTGCGTTAATGCCCTTGGAAACAGCAGGAATCCACGTGTTCTCCTCCCCCCAGCTATGGATAAATAGAACAGATTGGATTCTTTAACCTTGGTTAGGTCACCAATCTATGAGCAGGAAAATTGTGAATTCAAACCAGTTTTACTACGATTAATTCTTTGCCTAATTTAAACTTACTGTGGCTTTCCACACAACTGCGATCCTACTGTCGACCGCTGACAGCCGCTCTCGCATATGTCACTAGTTTTCACTGAAGAATTCCTACGTGAATGCCCCTGTCAACTTCTGTTTTGTTCTGAGGTGAATAGATAGGGAATAGATAGTGAACTTTGAAATATCCCAACATGCCGGTAAATACCAAGTAAAGTCGGGGGGGGGGGAAATTTGGTAGGCAAAGAGTTAAAAATTGACGTTGTGTCACATCCTGTCCGTGGCAGTGGAAGGGGCAATAAATACAGAATGAAATTTACAGATTCAAATGGTTTGAAAGAAATTTCAATTGAATATTAAATATGGGACATTTGATTTTATCAATTTAAGTAGAACAGATTTTACCGACATTTTTTTTATATATACATGTCATATACATACATATGCGCAGTATATTAAATGTCAAGTGGTGGTAACATGTTTCAAACAGGACTATCCTGGAGAGAACCGGACTCCCTGGCATGCACGAAATACTTGTCCAACGCAACCTGGGATTGGCTGGCCACTTAAACAGACTTGGGAATGACAGACTACCAAAGCAGATTCTGTACTCTCAACTGAGAGAGGGATCACGTGGAATCGGTTTACCAAAGCTCAGGTACAAAGACATCAAGAGAAACCTGAAGGGCTTTAACATCCCCATTGGCAGTTGGCAAGATGCAACCAGAGACCGAATAAATTGGAGGAAAATGATTCGCGTGGTGTCATCATCGGATATGATGGACAGCAAGTAGAAGTTATATACACAACGTTTCGGCCAATGTGCACTTGGGTCTTCTTCGGATGTTTCTTTTCAAACTCAGGAACCATCATGGTTATCAAAATGGGAACTTCTATCCCAAGGGATTAAACAAAAGGTTCTATTCGAAGTTCCGTGAAGGCTTCTGATTCCGACATGAAGGCCCCAAGTTCGACAAGGTTACCGAGTTAAAAAAAAAAGTTTAAAAAAAAACACCTGAAGAAGGCCGGGGAAACACATCGACTGAAACGTTGCGTATAACAATAAAGATGAGGACAACATTCCAAAAAATCTAAATAATACAAATCTATTTATCTTGAAAATCGAAATCTCAATTTTATTTGGAAGAGTTTCAAGAATATTAAAACAAATTTTATCCAGCACAAATCGATAAAGGTCCCTGCAGACGTTGATTATAAAACTATTAGTTTCTAGTAGTATTTGGATTATTCGGACTATTGTCCTCATCTTCATACAACCTTTTGACCGATGTGCCCTCCGCCTTTATAAGGTATTTCTTGTCGGACTCGGGAGCTTTCCAATTGGACACAATTCTAGTGGATAAAGGAGTTAGTTAAGACAGTTCTAAGTGAGTTATCTCTAAACTGCAGGTTCAGAGTGGTCTATCGTCGGCATCAGCTGGACAGCGAGGGAGTCTATGCCTTTTTCTTAGTGCTATATCAGAGAGATTGTTTTAGCGACTGGGGTGGACCACTCCACCTACCGTCAACTCCCCACTTTACCACACAGGTCCAAGCTGTGCAGCTATGATCTGAATTGGCGAGGGTTGGTATCAAACAATGAACCTTGCGATTACCCGGGCGAATATTCTACCAACTAAGCTCAAAAGGTACTGTGTGTATTTGTAAAATAAAGTTAAGAGCAGAGTGGCTTATTGTCAGTATCTCTCGAGGGACGAGGGATTTATTCGCTTTTCACTAGTGCTAGAACAGTTTTTGTGTTTGAAGTGGAGCGCCACACCAATCACCAGTGTATGTATTTTCCAAACTTCCCACCAAGTCAGGATTGATATATTGCCATTTTATAGTGGTGAGCCACGCACCAACCAAAAAAATGCTTAGTCCCATCGGCATTCCCCTTCAGGAACGCCCCCTGGGTCCATATGATCGATTCGCTCGACGTTGGAACCTAAGCTCCTAATCAAAGTAATTGTTATCGGCGAATTTTTACGACTACACCAGTCCAATGTTTGGCCTTCGAACTCCCTGTGGATTATTATGTATGCGGTGTTATTGAGAAAGACACCAATCGCCGTGCCAGTACTACAAAAGCCCAGTTAATCGACAGAATTAAGGTAGTTTTTGAGACCCTTCCCAGGGAAACAGTTACATCAGCTTGCTCCAGGTCCCGGGCGGGATTGAGACTGTGATCGACGCTAATGGCGGTTATTTTGAGTGAAACTTGTTGACAGTAGTGTAATGTCCGTGCCTGTTGAATTTCTTTACAATCCGTTAAATTTTGTATTTAACAAGCACTTTTTCTTTTTCCTTATGAAACTGTCAAATCAAAGATCCTGTATACATGAATATCTATTGTAAATACTTTGTTTTATTTACCTTTTTTTCTCCTCTTCGCGCATGCGTTGTTCTTCTTCTTCTTGTCTCTTTTGCTCGTATTCAATTCTTTCCTGTTCTGCCATTTGAGCCAACATCTCTTCCTCGGCTTTTCGTCTTTCTTCTTCTTCTTCCTTCTGACGTTTTAACAATTCTATAAAATAAAAAAGAAGAATAGACATTTTCATTTGCAACAAAACATTTTTAAAAGGACCACTTGAATTATTGATAAAACTGTTGATATGCCATAACGCAATAATACTACTTTTTTGAAAGGGATTCCCCTTTCAAAATGTATCATTATTGCGTTATTGGTAAACTAAAAGTGGTTACCTGGCGTCGCCTGAGTAGAGGGGGATTTGTTTAAAGTTAGTCTCGCAGATCCATTATTACTTATCGCGAGTGAGATCTTCGCTAGTCGCCCTATAAAAATCCCCACGGAAATCAATCACTATTACATTTCAAAGCGAAAAAAAAACATACAAAAAAGATGAACAAAATAACATGCTTATAACTTTTCCTTCTGTTACTTTTGAAATTTGAATTTTTAAATATAAATCAAATCTTCATTATTTTTGCACAAAAACCAAGCCCTGGTGATATTTAATGTGTATATATATTTACTTTGTCATTAATTGTTTTATTTTCGAAGTTTCCTCCGGACATACACATACACACAACTGCCCTTTATATATGTACTAGAAGCGGCCATCCGGCATCGCCGGGGTAGAAGGGTTTTTTTTTTTAAGTTAGTACCTCGGATCCATTATTACTCAATCATGAGTTGAATCCCGTCGATGCACCATTAAAATCCCCATGTAAGAAAAAAAGACCTTGCATTGATTCAGCTACTCTGAAAATAAACATTAATGTCTACTATTCAAAATATTAAACGCAAAAAAATATTCCATTCTGTTATCATTTAAATTTTATTTTTTAATCCTTTTCACAAATATAAATCAAATCCTTATTATTTTTGCTCAAAAACCAAGCCCTGGTGATATTTAATGTCTGTATATATTTACTTTTTGGTCCTCTATGGATCACATCTCTACTTCACATAGTCACCGTTTCCCTCAATAGCAATGTTCCACCTTTGAATGAGAGAATGTATCCCTTCCCCATAAAATTCTTTTGGCTGCTCTTTGAGCCACTTCGTCAATACAGATTTGATTTCCTCGTCACTAGAATGTTTGCCTCTCAAACACTATTTCATGGGATCGAAGAGATGATAGTGTGAAGGCGCTTAATCTCGTGAGTATGGAGGATGCGGTAAAGTTGTCTACCCGAATGAGGCGATTTTCTCTCTTGTCCTGGTGCTTGAGTGTGGTCGAGCATTGTCATGCAGAAGAAGGATATTGTCGATTGGCAAGTTGGGTCTTTCTCGTCTGATTCTTGCTCTGGGCCTCGTTTGGGTCTCAATGTAGACCTTAGTTTTTTTTTGTTTTTTTTGTTTTTTTTTGGGGGGTAAAAAAAACTCCATATGAAATAACGAAAATGGCATTTCTTTTTACTCACCCTCGTAAATATTAAAGATTTACGTGTCTTCATACGTTTCTATCAAAACAACATCTAATCCTTATAATCCATTCCAGAAACCCATCAACAGCATTTAAGCAATTCCTGAAATTACTTTTCAAACTTTATTTCCCATACATAGCTTGACAATGAGGCTGTCCCATCGGGGTGTAATGGTTTGTAAGATAGTCTCGCAGATCCATTACTACTGAATAGCGAGAAACATATCAAACATTGTAATAATTAAATTATCATACTGTGGTATATCCACAGGTCTCGCTAGTATATATTAATATTGTTGTTGGCATCCTTCCGTCTACTAAAGACGATGGCGTTGTGTCCACTTTTTTATACGCAACTGCGTGAGTGGCTGAAAATACCAATTTTTGAATGGCAATCTTTGGTGCACTGACTGCAAACAAACGGTGATGCTTGTTGGAGTTGCTGTTGTCTCTCCTTCCTTTTGGCTCTCTTTTCTGTGGCGGCTTCTTTCTTCTCTTTTTCACTCGTTTTCGTTCCTTGTTTGACGAGGAGTCGCCAGGTCACCGGGTCTTCTGCACAAGCCTCCTATGTGTTGGTGTTGATGTGGCATGTCTTCATGTCCCTCTTGTAGACATCTACTAATATATTGTCACGTGTTTGCATACATTTCTCTCGAATCGATACCTAATCCTTATAATCTATTGTGGAAATCCATCTACAGCATTTAAACAATTCCCGATAGCACTTCGATTAGATGAGTCGAAAGCGAGGATATTAAGCCTTGCCGATCTCTGCCGACGGGTCGATATAAATGTCACCTCCGTGATATTTAAATCTGTGTCAACCACGAAAATAAAAAATAAAAAATAGAAAACCAGGTTAGTGTGTTTTGTCCCTGGACTTGTCACTCATCCTAAGGTCAAAGATCAAATGAATACAAGACCAATTGCAAAGCCCATTAACTAAGTAGAACAGTTTTTTTCCCCGGGAAAACAAAACACTAAAAAAAATATAGAAAATAAAGAAGAAAAAAATAACATTGTACGTAATTTGATCTTCACGTGTTGTTAAAGCTTAAATGAATAGCTAGTTCTCTTTCCGTGGGGGCGATAATTGAGGACTATCGTTGAGACTAGCTTGCAAAACATCATTCCACATCGGGCACCCAAACAGCGATTTAAAAATATTATAACAGTTTAGGATCATGTGGTCACGTTTTCAGGAGTTTAGTGTATGGGTGAGTGCTAAGGTTTTACAATATTTTGGTACGTGCACAGTTTGCGGCACATATATCACGCGACCGTAGAAGTTCAAGGCATGGGAACGTACCCTCTGTAGTTGGTAGTATTTTGATAGTTGGTGCGCTGACATGTTGTGCATTGCTTTACTGAATAGCTAGTTCTCTTTCCGTGGGGGCGATAATTGAGGACTATCGTTGAGACTAGCTTGCAAAACATCATTCCACATCGGGCACCCAAACAGCGATTTAAAAATATTATAACAGTTTAGGATCATGTGGTCACGTTTTCAGGAGTTTAGTGTATGGGTGAGTGCTAAGGTTTTACAATATTTTGGTACGTGCATAGTTTGCGGCACATATATCACGCGACCGTGGAAGTTCAAGGCATGGGAACGTACCCGCTGTAGATGGTAGTATTTTGATAGTTGGTGCGCTGACATGTTGTGCATTGTTTTACTGAATAGCTAGTTCTCTTTCCGTGGGGGCGATAATTGAGGACGACTATTTTTGAGACTAGCTTGCAAAACATCATTCCACATCGGGCACCCAAACAGCGATTTAAAAATATTATAACAGTTTAGGATCATGTGGTCACGTTTTCAGGAGTTTAGTGTATGGGTGAGTGCTAAGGTTTTACAATATTTTTGGTACGTGCATAGTTTGCGGCACATATATCACGCGACCGTAGAAGTTCAAGGCATGGGAACGTACCCTCTGTAGTTGGTAGTATTTTGATAGTTGGTGCGCTGACATGTTGTGCATTGCTTTACTGAATAGCTAGTTCTCTTTCCGTGGGGCGATAATTGAGGACTATCGTTGAGACTAGCTTGCAAAACATCATTCCACATCGGGCACCCAAACAGCGATTTAAAAATATATAACAGTTTAGGATCATGTGGTCACGTTTTCAGGAGTTTAGTGTATGGGTGAGTGCTAAGGTTTTACAATATTTTGGTACGTGCATAGTTTGCGGCACATATATCACGCGACCGTAGAAGTTCAAGACATGGGAACGTACCCTCTGTAGATGGTAGTATTTTGATAGTTCGTGCGCTGACAGGTTGTGCATTGCTTTACTGAATAGCTAGTTCTCTTTCCGTGGGGGCGATAATTGAGGACTATCGTTGAGACTAGCTTGCAAAACATCATTCCATATCGGGCACCCAAACAGCGATTTAAAAATATTATAACAGTTTAGGATCATGTGGTCACGTTTTCAGGAGTTTAGTGTATGGGTGAGTGCTAAGGTTTTACAATATTTTGGTACGTGCATAGTTTGCGGCACATATATCACGCGACCGTAGAAGTTCAAGGCATGGGAACGTACCCTCTGTAGTTGGTAGTATTTTGATAGTTGGTGCGCTGACATGTTGTGCATTGCTTTACTGAATAGCTAGTTCTCTTTTTCGTGGGAGTGATAATTGAGGATGCTCAGTCGATAGAGTATTCGGCTGGAAACCGCAAGGTTCCTGGTTTGATACCGCCAACTCAGCGAATGAGTAGCACAGGGATCTCTGCGGTAAAGTAAGGAGCTGATTGTAGGTGTGGCGCTCCGTCTCAGACGCTAAAAACAATCTCCTTTCCGTTAAGGTGATAATTGAGGACGACTATTTTTGAGACTAGCTTGCAAAACATTATTCTACATCGGGCACCCAAACAGCGATTTAAAAATAGTATAACATTTTAGGATCATTTTGACAAGTTTTCAGTAGCAGAGTGCTAGGATGAGAGCTAGAGTTTTACAATATTTTGGTACGAGCGTAGTTTGCGACACGTATATTACGTGACCGTAACAGTTCAAGCAATAGGAAGGCACCTGCTGTGATTGGTAGTATTGTGATAGTAGGTGCGCTGACACTTTTCGTGGAGCGATGATTTGACAGACTATCTTTGAGACTAGCTTGCTAAACATCATTCTACATCAGTTACCCAAACAGTGATTTGAAATATTATAACAGTTGACTATCACGGGGATCACGTTTCTTTAGCATCTAGGAAAGTCTGTGATATTAACGTTTCATGGTAGTCATAATTTAAACAAATAACCAACATTATAAAAACATGCGAACATTTTTTGGCCTCCATCCTTGGTTGGGAGAGACCAGTTCTTTCTCATTTTTTAACTGAGATCAAATTAATCTTCAGTTAAGAATATTTTTACAATTAAATTATTCGGATGTATTACTTTTTCCCATCTATTTTTTTCTCTTCCTAACACTCTTTCCTTCTCCCCCCCCTGTCTCTCTCTCTCTCTCTCTCTCTCTCTCTCTCTCTCTCTCCTCTCTCTCTCTCTCTCTCTCTCGCCCCTGCAACCCTCACTTTTTCATCTCCCTTTCCATTTTTTTCTATCTCGTTTATTTATACAAGGTGTGTCAAAAAAGTATCGAGATTTTTTTTTTGTACTTTTTGACACAACTTGTATTCTGAAAATAAATAACGTACCATTCATTATTTCTTTCAGAATACAAGGTGTGTCAAAAAAATTACCAAGTTTAAAACTGTATTTACCAAGAACGTTATTTTTATTCAGAATGCAGGGTGAGTCAAAAAGTACAAAAAATCTCGTCACTTTTTTTGACACACCTTGTATATTTGTTTATTTCATTTTTATCAAATATTTCATCTTTCTGAATTTAAATGCATTACTTGAGATAAAGTAAACTGATCGACACTCTTGAGCTTTCTCGGCCGTAGAAGCAGTGTTCAATAAATTATTATACCTTGAAAAACAAAAAGTTTATTAAGCAAGAGATGGATTTGAAAAATGATTTATAGTGAGGCAACTATATCATTAAGATTTTTTTAATTTTATTTGTCAACCTATGTTGGAAAATTTCAGTACATTCCACCGTACACTGGTTATAGTTAAGGTCTGGGCTAGGGGCCTGGGTTAGGGTTAGAGTTCATTCATTCAAACGGACATGCTAGATTCATAAGTTTATGAATTATTGTGGCGAGAGAACAAAGAAAGTAAAACTTTCAATCAAATTTCTCAGAGGAATAAATCAGCTTCTGTTCCTGCGTGGGGGTGGGGTGCTGGTGCTCCTGGAGAAGGGGTTATTCTTGAAAATGTCTCCTTGTCTAGTGTAGACCTTCATTCCTCTAAAAGGATCCCTAATCTCTGCGTCAATTTTTTCTTTCTTTCCCTTATCGCCTTCTCCCATCAAATTCACACACTCGAGAGAAATGCTTGACAATAATTACTCCTTTAGATAATATACTCCTGATAGTACATCAACTCTCTAATTAGGAGTAAGTTATTTTTCTTCATATTATAATATAATAATCCAAATGACTAGTTGTAAGGGAGGATTCTATTTGGAATCTCTGTATGCTCCTTTAGGTGCAAACATATACTCATACAAGGATTTTTATGAATCCCTAAAGAGAGTTTAATGTATAATCAATAAATTAGA
Organism: Doryteuthis pealeii; assembly: GCA_023376005.1. Classification (NCBI taxonomy): domain Eukaryota; kingdom Metazoa; phylum Mollusca; class Cephalopoda; order Myopsida; family Loliginidae; genus Doryteuthis; species Doryteuthis pealeii. The sequence goes on along the minus strand of CM042166.1, from coordinate 9,386,188 downwards.
TTCTATACAGGTCAATAATTAGTTAGTTAGATGAACAAACAACAACCAACACAGTGATTTGTTTATAGTGGTGAAGGCTTGTGTAGGACCATTCCGCACTTTTTGGCACAGTCGATAGGAAAGAATTGGTGCATCAAGGAATGCCACGAACCCAATCAACGACTGACCTCAGGAATTTTCAATTCAGAGTTATCCCTCTCCTAGTCTGGTTACCTACCCGAGGTTAAAGAGCCCAATCTGCCCTACTATTTAACCCATAGCTGGAGGGAGAATATATGGATTCATACCTTTCCCAAGGGTATTAGCGCTATGTGAAATGCCAACAGCTTTGTCTTAGAATTGAACTCGAACCGACGGGTCCATTTTCCTCGACTCTAACCATTAGCTCACGCGCCTCACATATTATATTTAGAGTTTTATATAGTAGTTTTAAATATATATATTTGTGTGTGTGCGTGTGTGTGTGTGTGTGTGTGTGTGTGTGTGTGTGTGTGGTTTTATTCATCTCACTCTGTATACATCTATCTAACCTCTCTTACCCAATGACCTTTTATCACCTCTTCCTATTTCCTATCCATCTTTTTCCTCTTGTCCACCATCTTTTTCCTCTTATCATCCATTCCTTCATATTCTTGTGTTTCATTCGCATTCGTTATTCGTATTCAATAATTCTACATTTGAGGTCAATCGACATTCATGAAGCCTTAGTTCATATTTAATCCGCCCATAACCCAAATCCGTTATCGGTAAATAATCCACGATAATACAAATACTTTTCAATACGGGACTAACAATTAAAAAGAACGACAACAAAATTCGAAGGAAAATAATGCAAAGACGAAAAAGGTGAAGAAACGGTTAACAAGAAAGAAAGAAAGAAAGAAAGAAAGAAAGAAAGACAAAGAAAGCACAAGAAGATTAGAATAAGAGAAAAAAAGAAGAAAAAGAACCGAAAGAAGAACTGTCTACATGTGTGTGTGTGTGTGTGTGTGAGAGAGAGAGAGAGAGAGAGAGAGAGAGAAAGAGAAAGAGAGAGTGTGTGTGTGTGTGTCTGTGTGTCTGTGTGTGTATGTTTGCACGGGCATGCGCGTGTGTGTGTGATAGAGAGAGAAAGTGTGTGTGTATAAGTGTGTTTGCACGGGCACGTTTGTGTATGAGAGAGTGTGTGTGTTTGTGTGTATGTATGTGTATGAGAGAGGGAGTGTGTGTGTGTGAGTATATGTGTGAGAGAGTGTGTATCTGTGTGTGTATTTGCACGGGTGTTTGAGTGTGTGTGAGAGAATGTATGTGTATGTGAGAGAGAAAAAGAGAGAGAGAGTATGTGTGTGTGTGTGTGTGTGTGAGAGAGAGAGAATGTTTGTGTGTGTGTGAGAGGATGTGTGTGCATGTGCCGGTGTTTCAACGGATGTTTGTGAGTGTATGTGTGGGGGGAGAGAGAAAGTATGTGTATGTATGTGTGTGTGTGTGTGTGTTTGCACGGGCGTTGGTGTATGTGAGAGAGAGTGTGTGTGTGTAAGAGAGAGAGAGAGAAATGGGAAGAGTGTGTGTGTATGTGTGTGAGTGTGTGTGAGTGTGTATGTGTGTGTGTTTGCACGGACGTTTGTGTGTGCATGTGTGTGTGTTCGCATGTGTTTGCACGGGCGTTTGTGTGTATATATTATTGGAATTGTAAACTACCCCAATTTGAATCGAAACAAAAAAAGAGAGAGAAAGCGAAGGAAAGCACAAAGAAAGAAGGAACGTAAAGAAGAAAAAAGATTTGAATTTAGAAGAAGAAGAAGAAGAAGAAGAAGAAGAAAGAAGAAGAAGAAGAAGAAGAAGAAGAGAATATATATATATATATATATATATATATATATATATATATATATAGTTTGAAGAAATGATGAAAATATGAAAAAATATATGTTGAGGAGTAAAGCTCAGAATGAAAATTAAAATGATGAAGATTGTGTTCTTAATCTTATTTTTTTTCTTCTTATATTTTTTCTCAATGGTTTATTTTAGACTGACTGTTCTTTCACTGTGTTCTTTTCTTTGGTGTTACGTATATATATATATATATATATATATATATGTGTGTGGTGTGTGTGTGGTGTGTGGTGTGTGTGTGTGTGTGTTGATTGCGTATAAACTTAGTTCTTGTGAACGTTATTTTTTTTCGTTTGTTTTTTTTTTTTATTATGAAGCATGGAAATGGACAAGTGAACAAAAACAAAAAAACAGAGTTTCAATATCCAACTGTTGTTATGTCCCTGGTTTGATTTATTCCGATACTTCGGGTTAACATTCACCCTTTAACAAGGTATGATGACTGTGTGTGGAAAAGTGAAATCAAGCAATTGTGAGAAAATATATATATATATATAGTATCCAATTGCTTTTCGTCGCAGTGACACTAGCAAATTATCCAAAAGTACTCAATATATAAAACATAGAGTAATAATAGTATTAGTAAAAGTGGAAAATATTTAAGGGTCTACCATGGTTTCGATCTCAATGATCTCATCAGGACCCTATCTCATAAGTTACTAAGTCGAAGTTGTTCCTGAGTTAAATTGATATCAAAACAATGCTAGACCTTTAACTCTTTTCTACTTTTGCTATAACTACAATTATATATATTACTAATATATTCATATATATATATATATATATATATATATATATATATATATATATATATATATAGGTGTGTCAAAAAGTATCGAGATTTTCGGTACTTTTTAACACACCTTCTATTCTGAAATATTAACGTTCAATTTATTCTTCATTTCTATCTTGGTAAACACAGCTTTAAAATCTGTACTTTTTGACACACCTTCTATTCTGAAAAAAATTAACGTTACATTTATTGTTCATTCCTATCTTGGTAAATACAGCTTCAATCTCAATACTTTTTGACATACTTTGCACACACACACACACACACACACACATATACATATATATATATATATATATATATATATATGTTTGTGTGTGTGTGTGTGTGTGTGTGTGTGTGGTGTGTGGTTTGGCTGTAGTCATAAGTAAAAAGTGCTTAATATTATTTAGGATTGTGCAAGGTATTATTGTTTAGACTGTGTAGATAAAATGTTCAGCCAACACATGATGCAACTTTTTGCAGCTGTGATCTGTCTGAAACTTTTCGACCAAGACAAAAAAAAACTCGTCAGTGTTTTACCTTGGCGCTTTCGTTCTTCTTCCATCTGTTGCATTTTCAGTTGACGTAATTTACGCATGTGCTCATCCTTTCTCCTCTTTTCTGCTTCCATTTCTTGCAATCGCTTCACCTCCCGCGCCAATTCCTCTTCTTCCTGACGCCGACGTTCTTCTTCCTGTTGTTCTTTTCGCAATCTGACAAAAGAAGACAAAAAAAAGAAGAGTTAAACATGGACACCTGAAGACTTCAAAGAAATTCATTGAAATCTTTTAATATAATGTGGTTGGTTGGTTGTTTGGTTGGTTGTTTTGGGTTTTACGGTGGGTCATTTAATACATCTATGGGTTAAATAGAAAAATGTATTTATAAAAAAATTGCATTATCCATTTAAGAATTGATTTATTTCAAAACCTTATCGGCATTAAATAACCCACTGAGGTTGATATGCCGTAAAACAAAACAAACCAAACCAAAACCAATCGACATTTTATCAAATACTACAAAACCGTGAACCTGTTGTAACAGTTGTCCATGATGGTATTGATGCTTCTGTTTAGGAAGGGACGAAGGACTCTAATTAGCATTTTATAGCTAACAGTTGTTCATGATATTATTGATAATTCTATTTAGGAAGGAGTGAAGGATTCTAATAAGCATTTCATAGTAAACCTTTGTCCATGATGATATTTGTTTCTATTTAGAAAGGAGTGAAGTATTTTAATTAGCACTTAATAGCGTATGTTCATGATATTGATGCTTCTATTTAGGATTAAAGAATTCTAACTAGCATTTTATAGTTAACAGCTGTCCATGATGATATTGATGCTTCTATTTAGGAATGACTAAAGAATTCTAATTAGGATTTCATAGTAAAGGGTTGTCTATGATGATATTGATACTTCTATTCAAAAAGGAGTGAAGGATTCTAATTTGTATTTCCTTGTCAACAGTTGTCCATAAGAATATCAATGCTTCTATATAGGAAGCAGTGAAGAATTCTAATTAGCATTTTATAATTAGTAGCTGTCCCTGATGATATTGATACTTCTATTTAGACAGTAATCAAGTATTCTAATTAACATTTTATCATGAACAGCTGGTTATGATGATAACGATTCTTGTATTTCGGAAGAAGTGAAGAATTCTAATTAGACAAGATAACAATGGTCCCCGATGATAGTTGTACTTCTATTTATGAAGGGGTCAAGTATTCTAATTAGTAAGTTAAAAATTAGTTTCATAGTTAAAAGCTGTCCATTATGATATTGATGCTTCTATTTAGAAAGGAGTGATGAATTCTTATTAGGATTTCATAGTTGGATGTTGTTCATAATGATATTGATGCTTCTATTTTGGAAATAGAGAAGGATTCTAATTAGCATTTCATCGTTAACAGTTGTCCATGATGATATTGATGCTTCTATTTAGGAAGAAGTGAAAGATTCATTGTTCATTTCCGTCAATGTAATTTTAATCAAGGCCCAACATATACTGACTGCATCTCCCTTCAGTTATCTCTTCGTTCTCATTACTCCCAGGTCCACTCTCATCAGGGGAGGTAATACTGATAGGGGGATCAGAAAGTAAGTATTTGCCCAACCCGTTTACCTCGGGTATGATGTGACACAAGGTTGCAAGTATGGGGTAAGCAGCGATTGAACTCGCTATTCAGTAGTAATAGATCTGCGAGACTAGCTTGCTAACCATTATACCAGATGTGGTACCCCTTAAAATAATTTTTTATCTTATATACTAGGGTGAGTAAAACGTTTTGCAATATTTTGGTACGTACTAGTTTGCAACGCGTTAGCTCAGTCGGTAATTGTGTAAGTATAAGATTTAATTACACTTACCATCAGCTCCTTACTTTACCGCACAGATCCCTGTGCTACTCATACGCTGAGTTGGCGAGGGCCGGCATCGAACTAGGAACCTTGTGGTTTCTAGCCGAACGCTCTACCGACTGAGCTATCCCGGCCCAACTTTCGCATAGATGGGCAATTTGATATTTTTAAAAAGTGAAAAATCGACCTACCCTATTATGGATATGCATGGTGTAAATAATTACCGTCGTAGGAAGGATGTTTTTATTTTCCGGCATGTCAACCCTTTGCGCGTCATTTAATACCGAATCAATTCCCCTCTTATAAATTCGGCCTTGAACCTTTAATATAACCTTACATTTTCGTTATTCTAGTTTTAATTAGGCACACTCATACGAAATACATTTTAAGTGAGATGCTGTTTTATTTTATTTTATTAAATTTCACAACGTTTTTTTTTTATATGCCTTTTTTTTATCGCTTTATCTAGCACGGAATAATTAATGCAAATCTCAAATAGTTGTTAATCAGGAGCAGCCATCTTTTTTTTAAATCTTTTTTAGATTTATGTTTTTTTTTATTTTTTTTATTTTATTTATTTATTTTTTTTTTTTTTTTTTTCTGTTATAGAGATTCAGTTTGGTTGACAGCTAAAGTGATATGTCTCTTTGCTTAATCTATTCTTCGTGTCGTCTTTCACGACGAACGTCAGGTTTGTGACAGGTCCAAGGCAACAACAATAACAAAAAATAAATTATAATCCTCAATTCTGACGACCCCTTTTTAATGTTCCCTATTATAAGGCCCGGCATTTTGCATTTCTAATTTTATGTCCTTTTTAATTCTCTTTAAAAAAAGATCCTCCCCCACCCCTCTTCCCTAAATCCTACCACACACCCCACTCCTATTCCCTTAATCCATTGCCTAAAAGGCAATTTGATTTCCTTTCGATGAACATTTTATTTTTCTTAAATAAATTTTTCATATTCATTTCCATTTTTTTATCTTTATCATTTGGTTATTTAAATTGACTAAGGTTAGTTTAGTACAGCCCAAGACTAAATAGAGGTAAATAGGGTGGTATATGTAAATTAAGAGGTCTTTTAAAGTGGGTGGGGGCTTTCTACCTTGAAAATAAAAACTTCATCTTCGCTAGATATATTAAGCTTGGTCTAGTATGACACAAGGCTATGGGACAGGAACATTATATTATGTATCCATTTTCCTTTTCATTTACCCCTCTCTCTCTCTCTCTCTCTCTCTCTCTCTCTCTCTCTCTCTCTCTCTCTCTCTCTCTGTCACTCCATCTATCTATCTATCTCTAAAATGGTTTTCAATATTTATAAATAAAGAATGCTCTATATCAGTGATAGAGCATATATATATGTGTGTATGCGTGTGTGTGCGCGTGTGTGTGCGCGTGTGTGTGTTTCTTTATATGAATGTGTGTGTGCATGCCTCAATTTTCCTTTTAATTCCCCCCGCTCTCTCTCTCTCTCTCTCTCTCTCTCTCTCTCTCTCTCTCTCTCTCTCTCTCTCTCTCTCTCTCTCTTTTTAGCTCAGGTAAGGGTCAAATTAGCGTTTTGCTGGTTACGTGTTAACTTTGGCAAATGGTTCATGAAAGACCGCATTGGCACCAAGATCACAGACCACTCAGCCATCAGGACACCGTCTAAAAGGAATTAAGGGTCACCATCTATGGCCAACAGGGCCTTACCACTCTACAGATGTGCAGTCAACAGATATATATATATATATATATATATATATATATATAATTTTCAGGTTGAGCACTCTGTTTAGAAGGGACTAATTGCAAAAATTCACCGCATCGGCGCAAAGCTAGTCTCACTTGTTTATATAAGTTAGAGACCTCTGGTGAGTTTATTTCCGGCTTAGGAAATATAGCGATTATTCTGCCTTCTTTTCTTGGCAGCTGCTTGTGGACCCATCGGTAAGAGACTTGACGAGCGAAAGTTCGTTCGGGTCTCGAACCCGACCATAGGTAGCTGCTGAAAAATAAGTATAGCTGCACTGATGAGGGGTAAACCCCGAAACGAGCGTCTGTAGATTGCTTTATATATATATAATATATATATATATGTGTGTGTGTGTGTGATTATTAACATTTAAGTAACATATATATAAATGTTAGATTAAATAATATATATATATATATATAAGAATTTTAGAAATATATATATAGATTATGTTGTATATTAAGAAAAATAAAAAAAAACACAGGTTTAAATGGGTTAAGTGGTGAGTTTAAACCTGTGTTTTTTCATTTTTCTTAATATACTACATACCGTCGGATTCACTTCCTTTCTTCACATATATATAAGAATTTTAGAAATATATATAGAGATTATATATATATGTGCGTGCGTGCGTGTGTGTGTGTGTGTCTATAATTATTAACATTTAAGTATTATATAAATAAATGTTAGATTTACACACACACACATATATATATATATATATATATATATATATATAAGAAGAATATTTAGAAAAATATAGATTGAAGATAGATTATATTATAATATACTAGCAAATATATGCACCCTTTGGGTGCAAGTATTTAGGTTTTGATGTAATAAAATATTGTATCAAATTAGAAACTATTTAGAAAATGATGAACTGAGGGGGTAATAATCAAAAATTAAAACAGCTTTAAATCTAACTCTTCCATCATTTTCCATCACTCCCGTCTTTCATTTTTCCTAATTTATCTATTTACTTAGATTATGAAGTATTTAATAAATTACTGTTCTTTCGTCTTGTTTATGGATTTCTTTTAAGATTTATCCCCGAGATTTTTGCTCAGATTCGTTGAGAAAACCAAACAATTAGAAATCAATAATACTAAGCATATATTTATAAAAATCAAATTCTTAATAACAATATGTAAATTAGCCTTCTAGTTCACACTATTTTGTTGAATATATAAATATACTTGCATGTTATTAGTATGTAGATTAATCCAACAGTATTAATAAGGTATAACAATGTTATCAATAATTGAGGTTTAAATAAAAAATAAATTCATGGTGAATGTGTCATCAATAACTAAGGGAATTGTGACTTGAGTTGTGATTTAGTTTCGGTTACTGACAGACAAACACACAATCTCCATTATAATAAGATATATATATATATATATATATATATATATATATATATATATATATTGCTGGTTGTCAACTCGTGCTCGTGTTTTTTGGGGGGTTTTTTGCATAGTTGAGTGCCAGTAGCATTTGACACTGTGTCCTTGTGTTTCCTTAAATGACTCACTAGGCCAGCTATATTATATATATATATAATCAAAATTTTAGTAATATATTTATATAAGATAGATTATAATATATCTATATATTTATATATACACATATGTCTATGTATACACATAATGAAAATTTTAGTAATATAGAAATAGAATATATATATATAAATATATATATGTGTGTGTGTGTGTGTGCGTGCGTGTGTGTGTGTGTGTGTGTGTGTGTGTGTGTGTTGAGTCACGCACCTGCATAAATAACGAACAATAAGAGTTTTTGCAGCATTTAAACATCTTTTTCAGACACTCGTTATCAATATTATATGAACCCTGTCATTCATTTTAAATTCTTTTCAACCAATCAAAAGACCCTTTTTTTCTCGTTTTGATTCCTTAATAGAAAACGCCGTAAAGCCTACATAGGCTTTTATTATACAACCCTTTTTTTCTTTTTTCAAAAATCTTTAGATACGACGTTTCACAAATTTCACAACATTATAAAGTTGTGACCGCTGAGAATTCAGTTAAAATGAAATAAAGACATGCTTTTGTGTTATAAATAAATTAAGAGATTGCAAGAGCTTGAGTTTTTTTTTTCTTCGTTGCTTTTTGTTACATTTTTGTCTTTGAATTAAAAAGAAATGTGTCAAATAAATATGTTATTATTACTAATACTAATAATAATAAAAATAATAATGAGACCTGGGATACTTGTTGTCACTGAGACTCCAGTGAAATACTACCATCTAACGCTGATGTGAAAAACTCAAAAGGAGTGATAATGATAATAATAATCTCTCTCTCTCTCTCTCTCTCTCTCTCTCTCTCTCTCTCTCTCTCTCTCTCTCTCTTGGACCTTGCCAGAGAACGGAGAGAACTGTGGAACATGAAGGTAAAGGTCGTACAGTTTGTAATTGGTGCCCGTGGAACGGTCCCCAAGGGCCTGGAAAAGAGTCAGGGTGAACTGGAAATCAGAGGAAGAACTGAGACCACCCAGACAACAGTATGGTTGAAATCAGAAGAGTCCTGAGAAGACTTGTTGTCACTCAGATTTCAGTGTAAGTCCATCAACTTACGCTGGTGTGAAAAACTCGAATGGAGTGAAATAATAATAATAATAATCTTATTATAATGGAAATTGTGTGTTTTTCTGTCTGTAACCGAAACTATATTACTAATCGAGTCACAATTAACATAGTTATTTACATCACATTCTTCATGATTTTATTTATATTTAAACCTCAATTATTAATAAAATTGCTTCACCTTTTTATTAGTGTTGTCCATATCTACATACTAATAACATGCTGTTGTATTTATATATACAAAAAATAGCGGTTTGCAGTGTGAACGGGAAGGCTAATTTGCATATTGATATTAAAAATGTGATTTTATTAAATATGTGTTTAGTACTATTGATTTCTAACTGTTTGGTTTTATTTTAATGAATATAAGCAAAAATCTCTCCAATGAATCTTAAATGAAATCCATTAACAAGAAAAAATAAGTGTAATTTTATTCTTTAGTTCCTAATTTAACTAAATAGTTAAATAAGTAAAATTCAGCAATGAAAGACGGCAGTGATGGAAGAGTAAGTTTCATTTCTATTTTTCTATTATAACCCCACTCTGTTTCAAATCTTTTTTATCTGCATTCTTATTAGACTTTCTAATTTAATATGATATTTCATTACATTAAAACTTAAATACTTGCACCCGGAGGGTGCATATATTTGCTAGTAATAATAATAATAATAATAATTATTATTATTATTATTATTATTATTATTATTATTATTTATAAAAGCACCGACACACCAACATCTTCAGTGACAGCCTTCACGTGCGACTTCTGTGGTCGAGGCTGTTTTTCGAACATTGGACTTCACAGTCACAGGAGGCGCTGTAATTTCAGGGGCACAAGAATTATATAGTCTTCCGAGACTGCACAGCCTATATTACTACTACTACTACAGCAACAAATAATAATAATAATAATAATAATAATAATACCATCCAGACGACAGCACTATTGAGATTGGCTAGAATACTCAGAAGAGTCCTGGAGACCTGAGGATAATAATAATAATAATAATAATAATAATAATAATAATAATAATAATAATAATAATAATAATAAGGATTGAAACCATTCAGAACACTGCACTGCTGCAATCTGCCAGAATACTCAGAAGAGTCCTGGAGACCTAAGGAGACTTGCTGTCACTCAGACTCCAGTGAAAGACCATCAGCTAATGCTGATGTAAAAACTCAAAAGGAGTAAATGATAATAATATAAAATATAAAAACTGTCTGTGAATAGAAAAAAGATTGATATCTGAGCACTTTTAAAAGCTTTTTAATTTAAAGACATGTCTTTTTTATAAGATGGCGGCCATGATTTCATCGGCGTTTTAGGCCACATTCAAGATGTCAGTCACGGAGGAATAACGCCCCCATCACTTAATTCAAAACTTTCTCGCGTTCGTTCTGAAAAGAAAAGAATTCCCTATCCCTCACCCCTTCACATCCGCTCTCTCTCTCTCTCTCTCTCTCTCTCTTCTCTCTCTCTCTCTCTCTCTCTCTCTATCTATCTATCTACCTATCTATCTATCTATCTATCTTTCAGAATTAAATTTTAATGCGGTAGGGATTTCTTTTTAATTTTTTAATCTAATTTCTAATTTAAAAAAGGTTTCCCTTTCTTCGTCAGATTATTTCTTTCGATTATAGTAGACATGCAAATGCTTTGGCACGATTATTTTTTTGTAGATAATCTCTCTCTTTCCTCTCTCTCTCTCTCTCTCTCTTCTCTATATATATATATATATATATATATATATATATATATATATATATATCCTTTAAGCCATTTTCTCTTCTATTTCCCTCTTTTTTCTTTCTCTCTGTTTCTCTTTATATATATATATATATATATATATATATATATATATATATGTGTGTGTGTGTGTGTGTGTGTGTGTGTGTGTGTGTGTATTAATTGAATGAAGTTGATTGTGTTTTATCCGCTTTTATTCCTCACTTTTTAATTACATTTTGTTGGATTTTACCCAATCTGTAATTTCATCACACACACACACGCACGCACACACACACTCACACACACACACATATATATATATATATATATATATATATATATATATGCTAGAACAGCTTGGATCTGAGCAGTTAAGTGCGGAGCTGATGGTAATTGTGACGCTACATTTCACACGCAAAAACAATCAAGCGATAGTGAAAATGGCGTTGGCTCCCTCGCTGTCGGACTGATACCGACAATAGACCACTCCACCGACTATACTTACTACGTATTATTATTATTATTATTATTATTATTATTATTATTATTCCTTTTTAATACATGTCCTCAAAAAACGTTTTGCAATTCTATTTCATTTAAACTCTTAGATACAACATATCTGATTATACACACACACACACACACACACACACACACATATATATATATATATATATATATATATATATATATATATATATATATATTCATCATCATATATTTCGGAGGCAATATCTCATGTCAATTTCAATTTTACATTATGGCTGTCTGACGACAACCTCTATTTCTCTGTCTGTCTGTCTGTCTGTCTGTCTGTCTGTCTGTCTCTCTCTCTCTCTCTCTCTCTCTCTCTCTCTCTCTCTCTCTCTCTCTCTCTCTCTCTCTCTCTCTCTCTTCCTTCTCGCTTTCTACTTTACATCTCTCCCCATCTCATTCTTTCACTCTTTATTTTTTACCACTTTGTCTACCTCTCCCTCTCCCCTCTCCCCCCCCTCTCTCTCTCGCTCTGTCTGTTTGTCACTCTCTCTCTTCTAACTCTTCACTCTCTCTCTCTCTACTCTCTCTCTCTCTCCACTCTCTCTCTCTCTCTCTCTCTCTCTCTCTCCACTCTCTCTCTCTATCTGTCTCAATCTTTCTCTCTCTCTTTCTTTCTTTCTCTCCTATTTCCTTCTCGCTTTCTACTCTCTCTCTCTCCCTCTCTCCCTCTCTCTCTCTCTCTCTCTCTCTCTCATCGTTTCCCTTCATCTACTTTTCTTCGATTTTAATCTCCTTATTATAATACTGTCTCTTCCCACAAATTCGTGACCCCTCGCGAATACTGTCGCTGTCGATTGATGTGTAAATCCTTCTTTTTTTTTCTTTTCTTGTAAAAGCTGACCACGCACCGCTGTAATTGGACCCCAAATGCGTCCAATCCGTTCAGATATTTTTTAAATGCCTTAAAGGAACAGCGTCGAGCAAAGAGCAACGTTCCTCTGACCGCTCGTCATTCGAAAACTGTCAGGACCAGATGTACAAGTTGTAAGATCGTCTGCGTTGTTTTACGTCGACCAATGAGAGGTCGAGGAAGGCGCGGGAATCCATTGTGTGTGGTGTGTGTGTGTGTGTGTGTGTGTGTGTGTCTGTCTGTCTGTCTGTCTGTACGTATGTATGTCTGTCTGTGATTCTTTTGTGCGGATGCAAGCGGGGCAGAATGGAGTAAAGACAGAATAGAACTAATAGTCGTAGGCGCTTGTCGAGTAAGGGTTATAGTCGTAGGAAATGGATACGGCGATCCGAGTTCAAATCTTGCACGAAGCTGTTTGAAGTTCACATAGGGCTCAGCCTTCAGGATTCCGTTATTAACCATCACGTGTCACCACTGACGACCAACAGGTAACCCTATTGGGAAATTTTACCCCTCTGCACACACACACACACACACACATATATATATATATATATGTGTGTGTGTGTGTGTTTGGGTCGTTTGCTATTAGGGCAATAGGGTTGGGACAATCATATGTGTGCTAGGATTTGACGTGACTAGACGACTATTCAGTGGGGAGGGGGCTCTCCGACCGCCTGACTAGCCTAAGTAACGGCCAAGGTGGGGTGCTGCAAGTCATAAACTGCTCAGCCACCAGGATTCCGTCCTTAAGCATAAGGAGTCGCCATCCAGGTATTCTATGTAACCTGTGGGTGACATTACAAAGGCGTGGTAATGGTTCTAGGAAAAAGAAAATTCTCAATCCAAACCTGCTTTATAAATTGACTCTGTTTTACATCCTACTCGTGCGTAGGGCTTGATAAGTATGTATGGGATGGGTCCCCGTGGCGTAGAGGCTAACGTACTGGTGTACATCGTCGTAGTCAGCCAGTTCGGACTCTAGGCACGTTGAGAATGGTATGAACAGCCTTACTCCTCATCAATGAGTTAAATATTATCACTACTGTTTTTCTACAAGAATAGCTTAGGTAGTAAATAACCCGCAAAGGTTGGTAAGCCATTTAAAAACAAAGAAACCAAGCTATTGGGAAAGGTATGAACAGCCTTACCCCTCATCAATGAGTTAAATATTATCACTACAGTTCTTTTACATTAAATAACCCGCAAAGGTTTATATGCCATTTAAACAAAAAAAACTATCTCTCTTGTATTC